>CATQJA010002709.1:532500-890000 GCA_958295435.1 Mesorhabditis spiculigera
AGTTTGCAGAGAAACCTTAAAATTTTCGGCGTAGTGGGTAGTCTTCCGGAATTCACGTCCGGCTGAAACTTCTGGAATTTTTTACCATTTACCTCCCAATTTAATGTTGTAATTGGTTGATTTTGGCTTCAATGGCCCTTTAAAGAGCTGGACAACCTCAAAAATTAGCCGCAAAAATGCTGAATAGGCGATTTGTCATCCTTAAATTCAAATTTTCATGTCGTAGTGGATTGGCCTGACTTCAATGGTCCTTTAAACGGACCTGAATATGCAAATTTTGGAGACTTGGGAGGGTTAGAACCTGATTTTCGTGTCGTAATGGAATCGGCCTCGCTTCAAGGGCCCTTTAAAAAGAAACAAAAAAAAATTGAATTTTGGATTGATTGATCGTTTAAATCCTGATTTTCGTGTCGTAATTGATTGGCCTGATTTCTAGGGCTCTTTAAAAAGGCAAAAAAAAATACAAAAATCGACCTAAAAGAACTAAAAGAATTTTTAAAGAATATTTTTGGTAGCCCTAGGGTCAAGAATCCTCGTAGGACCCTGGCTAGAAAAAAATTATTTTTGACAATTTTCCCGTTTTTCTGAATTATAAAACCCCTTTTTAATCTAAATACGCTGGAAAAATTTTTAAATTTGCCTTCCAAGTCTCTTTAAAATGCGAAAAACCCGGGTTTCCTTCCTCCCCTATTTTCCAAAATTTCCAAAATCGTACAAGAGACGTTTATTACGTTCAGTGCTTTCCTTCTTTTCCGGTCCCCCCTCTTCTGTCGGCCCTTCAGAATGCGCAATCGAGCGCCTTTTGAATAGGTGACTAAGCATTAGTATCGGGCTCGGTGTCGTAAAAATACGACCACTTACCCCACGGCTACGATTAGTATAATTGGCTGGGTGACATTTGCGCGGATATGACTCGAGTTATTGCGCAGAAACCGCGCACACAGATTTCGACAAGTTCGCCAAGTTCGGCCCTAAACATACCCCCAATTTCAGCCTTCCAAAAGTTGTGCGTCAAGAGGAAAAGACGTAGTTCTCGCTTTCTAGACCCCTGTTCTCTATTAGCATTAAGGATCTCGATTTTTAAGTATTTTTTAGCGATCGAAGAAGCCATTTTTAGCGCATCAAACAGAATTATGGAGTACTGGTGCTTTTGCATTATCAGGGGGTCCAATTGTTCCAATATAAATAGAGGAAGTGATTTTGACGCTTTTGCCCTATTTAAAAATCTAAAAATTTCACAAATTTGATTAATACTATTAAATCTACCAAAAAAATGGAGATTTTTGGTCAAAGTTTCGAATTTTAATTTTAAAAGTTTTTTTGCCAGTTTTGCCACTCGAAATATGGCTAAATTTTATTGAAAATCCATTAAAACATCGAAAATGCGTTTCTACAACTATAGAAAAAATCCTCCCTGTAAACCTCCCCCGCTAATGCAATAGAACCGAAAATCCCGATTTTTCTTTTCTATAGATTTTCGGCTATTGTTTTGCCTCTAGATTAGCATAAAAACCGTCTAAAATTCGGGATATTCCCGCGGTTTTTTCCTGATTTCTTGCAAAGACGAGCTGCAAGCCATAAATCGAAGCCCTGTCTTCCCGTTCCCTCGACATCAGACCCCCATAATACACATTTAATGGCCATCCGTCATGCCAAATGTTCTTGATCCTTCCCTCTACTTCCCCAGCCACCGCAATCCGTCATTAGCACAGAACTGGACTTCAATGTTCTTTTAGGCTACGACTAGAAAATTTAAAAGATCAGAGTTACAACTGTTGCTCGTTTTTGCCTTGATTTTTGGCTATAGATTTGCCTTCCGGGTTTCTTTAGAAAGTCGAAAAAGCATAGGCCTTAATTACAGCGCGTAATTGGAGATGGGGAGGGCAAAACTGGACTTCAATGTTCCTTTGGAGTGGGAGTTAGAGGGTTTGAAAGAGCAGAGTTGCAACTCTTGCTCGTTTTTGGTCTGAAAAATTGCCTATGAAATTGGCTTCACAGTTCCTTTAAATTTGTAAAAAATAGAAGATTTAGTAGCTTCTCGTACTCGAATCCAGACGAGGCCAAAACTAAACTTCAATACTTCTTTAGGGGTACGGCTAGGCAGTTTGAAAGAACAGATTTTCAGCTATTGCTCGTTTTGGCTGAAATTGTCTATGGATTTCGGCTTTCCGGGCCCTTTAAAACGTGCGAAAATTCGAAATTAGTTGTTGAACGTACTTTTCGCCCTGCTGACTCTGTAAATCCGTATATTTTTGACTTGCCGGTCCCTTTAAACCCAAAAAAACCAGAAGGTGATCGTACTTGGCCCTGATGGTTCTTTCTGGCCTCATAATTCCTTATAGATTTGAGTTGCCGGCTGCTTTAAAAAGTAAAAAAATATGAAAATAGGAGCTGAACGTACCTGACGTCCTTGTGGCTCTCCAAATCCGTATATATTTGCCTTGCCTGGCCCTTTAAAATCAAAAGAAACCTGCGTTATCGTGTTGCTAATCGTACGCGAACCCAGACGTGCGTTAAAAGTTTAAATAAACCCTCCAAAAATCCGGAATTTTGCCTAGGCAGACGGAATTCCAAGTGCGCTTTTTTCTCACACCGCCAATTGTCGCTGCGATACCTTGGACATGGCGTCAGCAGGACGATTCCGTACACCCACAAAATACACCGAAAATCGCCACACCTCCCGAGAGCCGGGGAAAGCCCCGCGCTCATTTTCATGTTTTGAGCAACTGCCTTGCGGCTGCTGATGCAATTTCTAGGGATTTCAGGTTGTTTTTGAAGCTTATAATTTTGCAAAAATGCGTGAAATTAATCCTAACCAGGGTTGGAAGGCCCCTTCCCTTCTTTCCCCCCCCCCCCCCCCCCCCCCCCCTCTTTCCTCCCCCTTATATTTTTCCCCTCCTAAAAAAAAAAAAAAAAAAAAAACCCCCCCCCCCTTTTTTTTTTAAACACCCCCCCCCCCCCCCCTTTTTTTTATTAAAAAAAAAAAATAAAAAAAAACAAAAAAAAAAAAAAAAAAACTAAAAATTTAAAAATTTTAAAATTTTATTTTTTTTCTTTTATATCTCCCCCCCCCCTCCCCCCCAAACCATTCCCATCCCCCCCCCCCCCCTACCCTCCCCCATTCCCAACACCCCAAACCAAAAAAAAAGAAGGGGGCACAAAAAACACCCACAAACAAAAAACAAAATAAAAAATAAAAATAAACTAAACATTTAAAGTTAATATTAGAGTTCATCGAAAATTGCAACGTTAAAATTTTTCTAAAAGGTATAACTCTTTTTATCATTTAAATCTTTGAAATAGGATAATTAAGTCGATGATACAAATCTCCGACTTTTTAAAACGCCCAAAAATTACGTGGTTCTTTTGCATTATCGGAGGGGGGGGGGATCACGGAAAACTCGATTGTTTGTAGAGGTCCAGAAATTCCTAATAATATATTAGTAAGGATTTTAATATCATTTTAGTAAAATTTAACCATATTCTTAGTGGAAAAACAATCTCAAAACTTTCAAGATACAAAGGTGTCAAAAAAGAACTTTTGTAGTGTAACAATGATTTTTTTTTACATAAAATACTTTTTTACGTTTAAAAAAACGTAGAAACCTATTTTTGACCACTGCGACGAATGTTTACGAAAAATTGCATTCAAAGAACAAACTCGCCCCCCGATAATGCAAAAGCACCGATTAACTAGTTTTCTTTTTCGCCATTCTCACGTTCAGGGCAATCAATTTTCGCTTAAAATCCGTTCCGGACGCCGGATTTACCTGAATTTTTCTTGTTTTGAGGGTCTTCTCCCAGCATCGTGTGGCGCTACGATTTTGCTCTCTTTTTTTTTTCTTTCTCTCTCTCTCTCTCTCTCTCTCTCTTTCTCTTTTTCTCCTCCCGTTCTCCCCGGCCATTCTTTCCATTTTCCTAAAGGGTGCCCCCCTTCTCGGATTAGACCATTGTAGTTGTCTCTATTTTTGAGATATTATTCCGCTTCTGGCCCCCGCCGTCGTCGGCTACCGTAATCATGCAAAAATGGCAGGCGGTCAGTTGATCTTTTCAAGGGGGCTTGGAAGTGAGGAATTACCCGAAAAGATTGGACCGAAATATACCAATTAGTTACGGTACTACAGGAAAATAGAGAATTTTGCGAGCTTTTGCATTATCAGGGGGGGGGCAAAATTTTCCGCAGTATCCAATTTTTCAAAGACGATCAGTGTTTTCAATTAAAGTTAGTTAAAAACCGAATTTTATGGTGCTTTTGCATTATCTGGGGGGGGGAAACAAACTTTCCGCAAAATTTTTTTATTATTAATCTTAATTTTGTACAAATTGGTTTTGCTTTTTCCGAATCTAACATAGAAAAAGTTTTTTTGAACGTTTTTAGTATTGGTAATCGTAAAATTTTACAATTTAATTAGGAAAAAAGAGAAAAACTCGATTGTCCGACCAAAATATCGAAATTTTAAAAATTTTACGGTAAGAGAATTCAAAACTAAAACACTATTAAAATCTTCTAATAAGGTGCTAAGAGTTTCTATCCTTATCGAAAAAAGCCAGCTTTCTCCCCCCGATAATGCTAAGGTGCCAAAAATCTAAAAATTACAGTTTCACAATTTTTTCGCAATTTATGGCATACAGTTCCCTACAAAAACGTTCCCATAACCCCAAAAAAACCTTATGAAATCGCTGTTTTCCGGCGCAAAACGCCTAGCTAAAAGCGTCACGATGAATAATTCCTTATCCTAAACAGAGGGCGTGCCCCCTCCCCTCCTTGTCTAAATAAACAAATAGACACCCCCAAAAGGACTACACGGCACGCCTGAAAACAGTTCATTTGGGCCAGAAAATAATTATCTAACTGTACGCTACCGTACTCCCTGGCTAATAATGGCCATCCGGCACTACCAAATGGCCTACGGGTGCGTGCAGAGGAGTGCGCTGGAACGGATATTTTGTCCGGCTGGCAAATCTGTGGGTTTTTAAAGGGACGGGCAAGTGGGGGAATACGGTAATTAGAACAATTTTTAGGTCCCAAATTTATTAATAAGTTCCGTTACAGTAATTTTTGGTAATTTTTAAGGGTTTAAAGGGACTATGACAGCTGTTTTTTTACGAGATTTCCGTGGCCAGAAATCATTTAAAGGAAGTGCAACATCGACGAAAGCGACGGTTTTCATGTCGTAATCGATCTAAAGGAGGCTTGACAGTTCCAGACAATTTTCATGTCGTAATCGGTCTAAAAATCGTAAAATCGATAGAATCAAAGGAGCAGAACTACTATTTTTATGCTGTAAACGGTTTAAAGGGGGCTTGACAGTGCGGAGTGGGTCATTTCCATGTCGTAATCGGTTTAACGCCCAATTCCAGGGAGCAGAATGACATTTTCATGCCGTAAACGGTTTAAAGGGGAGGCGACAGTGCCCTAATCGGTTTAACGGTAGAGAGGCAAGCACGGAATAACATTAACAAAGGTCGTACCTTAGGTTTTTGATGGCGTAATCGGTTTCAATGGATTGCGACAGGACAAGAAAAGTCTTTTTCAAGGCGTAAATTGTTTAAAGGGGCAGCGACATGCGCACAACCGCTATTTTTCTCAATCTAGGAAGATTTTAGCTAATTTTTTGCATAGGACGCCACCAACCCAGAAATTCCACCTCGCACCTATCGACGCCCACACCTCGAACCCTGACCCCCTAGAAAATCTCTGGGTTTGACGCACCACGCTGGGGCCCGATAATGGAAACAATGGGATTTAGAGCCCGACAAATGCAAAGACACATGGCAAAAACCACCGGTTTCTGAAGAGAGCAAAAAATACCTTGAGGGCATTCTCAGTGTATCTCTCATTTTGTCTCTCTCTCTCTCTCTCTCTCTCTCTCTCTCTCTCTCTCTCTCTCTCTCTCTCTCTCCCTATCCCTGTTCTCGCCATTCAAATAGGGAGGGATTTGTGCTTTGCCTATAGTATTGTCTCTGCTGTCCTCAGAATCCCAGTGATGCCACCTCATGCTCTTTTATGGGGGATCAAAAATGACTTTTACTTAATGCGGTGGTTAATCCTGAAAATTATAGTCTACTAGGCAGTCTAGCGGTGATTTTTGTGGAATTTGAACTTCCGCCCTTTCCATGTGTCACCATCCCTTTAAAAAGTGAATTTTTGAAAACCATTCCAATATCATTATTTTCAGACGAGAATGGCCTACAGCTTGCTGATGGTCGTCAACTTTGCGAATTCAGTGATGCTCACATTACAGGTAAATTTTGAAAAAATGTGCGAAAACAGCCTACCGTAGCCTAGCGTAATATAGCGTACACTATCCTATCCTAGCGTAAACTACCGCACCCTAGCGTATTCTAACATGGAGACTAAATCTACCCTAACCTGTAACCTACTGTAACTCACCGAGACCTACCGTAGCTTACCGTAATGTATCGGAATTTACCATACCCTACCGTATCCTAACGTAGCCATCGAGGCACCGAATTAAAAAGCCGGCGTATTCTCAGCCTACTGTAAATTTCGGTAGCCTAGCGTAGCCTACCGTAGCTTACCGTAGCCTACCGTAACCGACCGTGTTGCCTACCGTAATCTGCCGCAACATACCGTATCCTGCCGTACATTACGGCAGCTTCACGTGCCAATCGTCGTATTCTAACGTACTCTACCGTATCCCTTCCAGGTATTCGGCACAGAATCCGCCCTATCCTTCACGATATTCCTCGTCAATACCATCATCGTCCTGGCGGCGCTGTACGGGATCTACAACTTACGGCCGCTCTTCATCGCCCCCAATGTCGTTTTTAAGGTATTTTTTTGGACGCTTGATTCATTAATGGCTAGTTTTTGCTTTCCCGGTCCTTCAAAAAAACTTATTGAATTGTTTTATACATTTTGATTGATTTAAACGGACTAAAAAAATTTCGACATTTTAGGCTTCCAAGTACCTTTAAAGCCCAATAAACACCTTTTGAAGTACGGAGCACATGTTTGGTCGATGATTTCCTCCTTGAGAAAGTGCTGTTTATTTCTTCCCCTGGCCGGAGCCCTATTTTTGCGCTGTCAAAACAAGTGACTGACCGACTGACTGTTCGCTCTCCCTGGCACAACACCAAAAATGGACATGTGACATGGCGAGAGAGAGGAAAGAGAGAGAGAGAGAGGGAGAGAGAGAGAGAGAGAAATAGAGAGCGCGAGAAACGATTGAATCTTGAATTCAATTTTGACTGTATTTTAAATTAGCTTAATTCAACCTCTTCTAATTTTTATGTAGTATTTCGGCATTTCCACGCCGAATTTCCTTGCCTTTAACGTACCTTTAAAAAGTTAAAAGTTTTACAATCCATCCATAATTATTTTTAGCAATTTTTCGAAGCCCGGTGTTGCCATTAAGGCTCCTTTAAACAGCCTAAAACGCTTGAAAATACTTAAAAAAATTTGTGGAATTTTTTGCGCATTTTTTTGGTTTCCAGGTCCCTGTAAAGCGCTACGTCACTTACAAACGATTTTCAATAATTTTATACAATTAACGGCACTTCATTTGTCGCTGCCAGGTCCCTCTTAAACCCCAGAATACACTAAAACCTGATAAAAACTCCAAAACAACCCCCAAATTCGAGCACTTTGCACGCGTTTTTTCTGCAATCTTGAGTTTCTTGGGCCGTTATCAAGTATCGGTGCGTACCCACCCCGATCGGGCCGTTCGAACCTTCGAGAAAATCAGTTCGCACCGACCTTTATCACCCCAAAAATCCTGCCGCATAAAAGCCTATAAATTCAGCCCCGAGCTAACTGCCGGCTATTTTTCTCGGCATGGGCTATTTGTTGCCCCTTCAATTCCAGAAAAACGGCACCGGAACTTCCGGTTTTGTGAGGGCTTTTGTTCGGGGCGTTGGGTGCATTTTAAGACGCCTTGGCTTACTAGAAGCAATTTTGCATCAAGGAGCGCTTTTGGATAATTTTAGGAATTTTAGCAAAAATAATTTTTGATGATATGTATTAGAGCTAGAGAGAGCTAGAGAGAGAGAGAGAGAGAGAGAGCGAGAGAGTAGGAGAGAGTGAGAGAGAATGAGAAAGAGAGCGAGATATAGAGAGAGAGCAAGAGAAAAGAGAGAGAGAGAGAGAGAGAGAGAGAGAGAGAGAGAGAGAGAAAGATAGAGAGAAAGAGAGCGAGAAAAAGAGAGAGAGAGAGCGAGAGCGAGAGTGAGAGAGAAAGAGAGAGAGAGAGTGAGCGTGAGAGAGAGAGAGAGAAAAAGAGCCGGATATTGTTTTGCAGGCAGTGGAGAGAGATTGTTGTTTGTCTATTTGTGCTGCCATTCCCTCCCACATCAACCATTCCCCCAGCCATGTGCCTCCCCCCACCCAGTCAATCCGTTTAGTCAGTCGGCCAACATCGGCCCCGCCGTGTCGGTCTATCTATCCATTTTTTATCATTTTTGGCCGATTCTGATGAAAATATAACGCTAAAAACGAAAATACAATTTTAATTTTGTTAAAAATGCAAAAACGAATCAAAAGATAAAAATTTCGGTTTTAAAGCGGGATTTTAAGATTTTCGGAAATTTTGTGTTTTTTAATAAGAAATCTTTGTTTTGCTTATTTATATAAAACAAATATATTTTTAGAAATTTAACGTTAATTTAAGATAAGCAAATTTTTATTAAGCTTCTTGCTTAGTTTTAAACGCTATAAATGACGTCTAAATATTTTCATCTTCCAGGTGACCGTCTCGTCAGCGGCCCTCTTCTACGGCCTCCAAATCGTCGAGTCGATCTCGCCGATCCCGGTCCCCCAGCTCATCTGGATCCTCAGCTCCGTCGTCCTATTCGTCCTCGAAGTGCACGCCATGTTCAGCGCGTCGTTCGGCATTCTGAAGGAGTTGAGCAGGAGGTACGAGAGTTTTTGAGCCCCAAAAACTGCGACCCATACAAAATTGCCAAAGCCCAAAATTATCCAATTTTTTTTAGGGATCGAGCCAAGCCGCCGCCATCTTATGATACCGTAATCTCATCTGATGCTACACCACCGTCGTATCAAGAAGCCGTCGCTAGGCTACACGATAAGACCCGGAAATCGCCGGGGGCATCGAAGCCGGTGATGCTCGATATTGAGGTGAGTTAGACTGACGATAGGTGGTGCTCTTTCTCTCTCTCTCTCCCTCTTTCATTTCTCTCTCTCTCTCTCTCTCTCTCTCTCTCTCTCTCTCTCTCTCTCTCGCTCATTCCATTCTCTCTCTCTCTCGCTCTTTCATTTCTCTCTCTCTCTCTCGCTCATTCCATTCTCTCTCTCTCTCGCTCTTTCATTTCTCTCTCTCGCTCATTCCATTCTCTCTCTCACTCTTTCATTTCTCTCCCTCGCTCTCTCTCGCGCTCTTCCCTAATTTATCTCATTTGCTACATATCTCCCTTCTCACTCCTTCGTGACATATACCTCTTATCTCTTCTCTTTCTCTTGCTCACTGCCTCTCTCTCGCTCGCTCTCGTGTTCTCTCGCTCCCTCGTTTTCTCTCTGTCTCTCCAGCCTCTATAATTTAAAAATTTTCAGAGCCTCACAATCTCCCGCCAGCCCTCCCCCCGATCCCCGAAGACCTCAACCCCCACATCAGCTCCTCCTCCCAAAGATTCTCCGCTAGATGTCCACAAACCGAACCAGCTACCCCAAATTGAAGTTGTTTAAAATCAATCGATATAGGTTTTTTAAGTAGATTTTTTATCGATTTTCCGTACATTCCAGCCTTTCCACCCGGTACTAATTATGTATATTACTTTAAAAATACGGGTCCTTGAACTTATTATCTTTTTGCTCTAGTCATTTCCCTGCTCTCTCTCGCTTCTCTCTCACTCTCTCTCTTTTCTCCCTCTCTCTCTCTCTCACCACTGACAAATCCCCATCGGATACTCCCAAAAAAGAACAAGCTTTTCCCCCTCATTTAGCTCAATATTCCGCGTCGTTACCCTAGCCATTTACGGCCACTTTTGTGATCTCATGCTGTATACGTTATTTGAAAATAAATGTATTAATAATTGATAAAAACTATTTAAAATCACAGGAATGCGAAGGAATTTAATAAATAGGAAAGATTTTAAAGGGATGGTGACAGGAACATTTGATAAAAAAATGAAAAATAGGTTGTAATACCCCCTTTAAAGATGCGCCTTCTTGGCCTTGATCGTCTCGGCCAGTTTTTGGACGACGTGCCGGATTTTCTGCTCATCAGAATTGATCCCGAACGTGCCGATGCGCCAGATTTTTCCTACCGTAGACCCGAGACCGTCGGCAATCTAAAATAAATTGTTTGAGCTGAAAGACTTTTATTTAAATGTTTCGAGCCTTAGAAATATGCGCACTTTAATTTAGCAACTTTATTACAGCCAAAAAGATGCTAAATTCGCGAAAAAACATAGCTTTATAATTTTTTTAATGTTAAAGGGCGTTAGAATTACATCACAATTGGCTTAAAAATACTTTACGACATGAAATTATGGCTAAAAACCTTTTTTTATTTTTAGCCAACCTCGATGCCGTGGGCCATCATCTCCTTCTTCACCTCATCTCCGCTGACGCCGGCGGGTACACGAACCGTGGTTAGACAGGGGAGACGCCATTCCTGAAATTCTCTCTCCTCTCTCTCTCTCTCTCTCTCTATCTCTCTCTTTCCTCTTCCCTCTTGCCATACCTCTAACTCAGAACGCGCAGTCTTACCTTCTTCTCGACGAACGGCTCCAACCCGACGGCGGCGAGCTCCGAGTACAAAAATTCGGCATTCTTGCGGTGTCGCGCGATCTCGGCGTCAATTCCTTCTTTTACTACTTCGGCTAGCGCTGTGCGCAACGTGTAGACCGTTGAGATCGGGGCAGTGTGATGGTAGCTTAAAAGAGAAAATTTGCCGCTTTCGAACGCTCGAAATAAAATGTCACTGGCTAACTACCAAGCGCTTGATTTGTGCTTTTCTAGAGCCATAAATTAATTTTTTGTGCCGACTTACCGTTTCGGGCCCGCGTCAGCACCCCAGTAGTTGCCCAACTCGAGCGCATCAAAATACCATGAGGCGACCGGGCGCTTTCGGGATTTGATTTTTTGCCTGAAAGGGGTGACTGGTTTTCTCTCTCTCTCTCTCTCTCTCTCTCTCTCTCTCTCTCTCTCCACTCGCCCCTCTACTTACATTGCCCGATCCGAGAATGATATCGGTGCCAAACCCGGAGGAGCGTTCAATACCTAAAATTTGTCATTTGAAGCCGGTTTTTTTCATTAAAGGGACCGTGCCTGCAAGAAAATGATACCTTTTGGGTGGCCGTATAAACACAATCTACTCCCCAACCATCCATATCGAATTCCGTACCGCCCAAGGAAGCTACGGTATCGACGAGGAGGAGGCAATCCTGAAAATATCTCTCTCTCTCTCTCTCTCTCTCTCTGTCTCTCTCTTCTCATTCTCTCTCTCGCGCTCTCTCTCTTTCTCTCCCGCTTTCTTATCTCTCCACCTCTTCTCTCTCTTTCTCTCTCTCTCTCTGTCCTTCTCTCTTTCTTGAACTCACATTTTTATGGCAAATCTCGCCGAGACCCTCAATCGGCTGGCAAACTCCAGTCGAGCTCTCGCCCTGGCATACGAACAGCACTTGTGGCTTGAATTTTTCGATGGCCTAAAAATAGATACGCACATTAACGCCAGCCTTTTTGCTCAAGAATTTGAACAAATTGCGCAACAAAAAAAAAATCATTAAAAATACCTCCTTAATCGCCGACAATTCAACCGCATTCCCGTCAGGCGCCTCGACCGTTTCCACCTAAACCATGTCCTAGATACCGTATGCCAACGGCCACCTCGAGTTCCAGCCGTTTAGCCAGATTGGCGCATCTCTGCCCCCAGAGGCCCGTTTTGACGGCTAGAATCTTCTCGCCGCGCTCCAGCAGATTTAGCATCGCCGCCTCCATGCCGGAATGACCTTAAAAAGTCGATTTTCAAGCCCTTTAAGAATTTTAACAAGATGTTTTAACGCATTTTTAGGTTATAATGATCCTTAAAATACCTACCTGTCCCAGAAATCGCGAACGTGTAGGCGTTTTCCGTTTTGAAGATGTATTTCAGGCCCTCGCGTGCGTCGGCCATGATCTGAATGAGCGTTTTGGGCGGTTTTTGGGGTGAAAAATCGAATATAAAGTGCCGACAATTAAAATACCAAGACACGAAAAAACCGACAATCGAAATGGGACAAACAAAATTGCCGACAGCAAAAACACCGCCAAGCTAAAATTCGGCCAAGCAAAAACGCAAAGAGTAAAAATACCGACGACTAAAATATTGCGCAAGCAAAAGGCGACAGCCCTGTAAAGCCCCAAAAGCCCGAAAAAGCCACAAGCTCAAAAGCCGAAAACCCGACTCTGAAAAACCCAACGAAGGAAATGCCGACATCTCCAATGCCGATAAGCCCAAATTTAAGTAGTCAAAAATACCGACAACCCAAAGCCCAAACCAATAAACTAAAATGCCGACGTTCAAAACAGACCAAATTACGTAAAACACCGTCAGTATTTAGAGTTTACGTGCCGGCATTTTTGCTACAAACTACGACTTTCAAAGTTCGGTATTTTTAAATGTCGGCATTTTTGTTGATCGCTTTTCAAGAGTCCAACGATTTTTAAAATAACGCTACCTTAACAAATTCGGGATGCAGATGACCGAGGAGGGAGCGTGAGGCCGACTCCTGGATGTTCGAGCCCATATTGGAGGGGCCGGGGCCGAAAAGCTCGCGTTTCGGGATGTCCATCGGCTCGAGAAGGCATTTCGGCACTGGGGGCGACATCTGAAATTGTAGTTTATAGATAAAAAAATTTTGCAAAAGAAGCAATAAATAAGCCGAAAAATCGAAATGCCACTATCTTTTCGCAGTTTTAGACTGGTTTTTCACATTCCTAAAAATTTAGTTTTGGGCTGGTTTTCATAATTTATGACTATAATCAGCTGATTAAACTCGTAGATTATCGCTTAAATGTTTTTAAGCGATTTATGCAAATTTTTTGTTAAAATTCGAATTTTTAAACGGCTAAAAATTATTTTTCCCAATTTCAGACGCTATTTTTGCTTGAAATCTCGGAAATTCTGATGCAAATAAGCCATTTAGACCCAGGAAAATTTGTTTTAGATGTGTATAAAAACTATATGCATATTATTCACATAAAATAAATTTTAGCTACAACTTTACAACCCTAAAAAATCAATAAATTCATTATTTTTCGAATTATCCACATTTTTCCGTTTTTATTAGTTGTTTTCAGGATGAAAAATATAGCGAAAGCTCTTCTAAAATACCTAAAAATCGTTAAAGTAAATTACAGCGCTCTTTATTGACTAAAAATAAGCCTTATTGACGACTTTACAACCCTAAACAATAGCTAAATGTATTATTTCTAATTTTTTAATTCATAATGTTTAATATGGGGGTTTTTATTAAGTTTTTTAGAGATAAAAATGTATTGAAATATCTTCTGAAACATCTATAACTACTGGGGCAAATTACAGCGCTTTTTTTCCAAAAAAGTGGACAACAGCGCGCGACTGGTTTTGCAGCCCGCGCCCCTGTATCCCTATCAAGGCATTCGGTGACGCCATGAAAATCGAGGGTACCTCGGGGCGGCTGGATGCGTTGCGGCTGGAGATAATTCGGAGGAGCTTCGAGGTTGATGATGATCGTTGGAGGAGCAGAGCACGAGCCGCCAATCGGGGCAACATTCGCGATTTAAGGGCTTGTGAAGTCAAAATCTTCACCTTGATTGGCCAAAAAAATCTGAAAAAACCATTATGGCTGCAGCAAATCTTTCAAAAGGTATAGAAATATTTGCATACAATAAGATATATAAAAATATAGAGAAAAATCAAGCAAAAATTAAGTAAATATCTTTTACATAAAAATATACAAAAAAAGAAAAACTTTCTGACTCGAAACTTCCAAAAACAACCCACAGAAACCCAACATTTATTACTGTAGCGTTTGCTTAAAAAATAGCGCTAAAAAGTTGCAAGCCTTTTAAGTCAAAAGATATTTAAGATAAAGTTTGTTTTCTGTCGCTTTTGAAATTTTTGGGTTTAAAAATTTAAATTTAATACCTTATTATCTCAACACTCCGAGAAATAATTTAGCAGCTTTTAAACTTAAGTTTAAGCCATTTTAAATGTAAGTAAAAAGCAGAGAAAAATTAGGCAGGTCGATTCTCGTAGGTTGTTTACGCCATCCACGTCTCTCTCTCTCTATCTCTCTCTCCCTCTCTCTTTCTCTCTTTCGCTCTATCTCCGCACCAACAGTTGTGTATGTGGCCTTGGATCGAAAGAAAACAACAGTGAGGCCGATCCGGCCACCGATCACTACGATATACACCAAATTAAGGGCTGGTAAAATAGGTAAAAAGCATAATTTCCATCGTCAATGGATTAAGGATTAAATTAGGATGTACGGTATCGGTAAAAAAATAATTTCACTGCGTAACCGATTACCTGGCTTAAAATAAATACGATATTCCTAAAAAGCGGGATTATAGACGGTATTAGCCGAAGAAATGCTTATTTTTCGGACAGTGGCACTGGTCAGTTCTCGTATCAGGGGCTTCAGGGTCAAAGCTGATAGCGATCAAGGGGGGCAAAACAGGAAGTGAATCTCTCTCTCTCTCTCTCTCTCTCTCTCTCTCTTTACCTCTCTCTCTCTCTATCTCTCTCTCCCTCTTTCCTTAGCTCTCTCTCGCTCTGTGATTAAATAAGTCCAAACATAAATAACCTTTATCCAAAAACCTCAAAAATTCTTGCTCCGCAAGTTCACGAGCACCTTCTTCCCCAGCCGATTCTCCACGGCCTTCTGCAACTGGGTGCTGGGCGTTAATTGAAACGTCTTGTAGTCGTTGTAGTACATGTAGAGGAATAAGGAGAGCGTCTTGGTGTTGCTCAGAACTTCTTGAGTCAGGTCGTCGTTGCTGCTCAGTTTGCCTTGGCGCTTGCCGCGTCGAAGGTTGGCGAGGAGCTACGAAATAGCGTGGTTTTACTGTTTTTGTTCTTTAAAAAGGACGTTGACTTGCTGACTCTCTCTCTCTCTCTCTCTCTCTCTCTCTCTCTCTCTCTCGCTCTCTCGATGTATCGCTCTATTGTCACGCTTCCTTTAAAAGCTCATCCACCCTTACCTTCCTCGACACCCTTTCGGGAACGTTTGTCCTCTCAAAAACGTCGCTCATCTCCTTGGCTAGATGGTTGGGATTCGAATCTGAATTTGGCATTAAGAGCACTTTTAAGAAGTTGGCTATGCATTCCAGGCAATATCCACCTTTATACTATGTAAACTAACCATCAAGCATGATTTCTAGCCGTTGAGGTCCCTGGCAAAACCTGGAAAATGTAAAAATTTCGGAAGAAATGTTGGATTACCATGACTGGGGCGCGACGTGGCGTCTCAGATGCATCGTATCTGGGTTTTTCGGGAGCTTTGATTTTCTGGAAATTGGGATTAAAGGGACTGAGAAGCGTGAAGAATGGGTTTCTGATCGTTTCGGAGATCGTATCTCTCTGTCTCTCTCTCGCGCTCTCTCGCTCTCTTTCGCACTCTCTCTCCCTCCCTCTCTCTCTCCGCTCTATCTCTCTCTGTGTCTCTCACGCTCTCTCACACTCTCTTTCTCTCTCACTCGCTTTATCTTGCTCTCTCTCTCTCTCTCTCTCTCTCTCTCTCCCTAGCTTTCTATAGTTCCACAAGCTCACCCCTTGGCCAACAACTTATAAGCCATGCGTGCAAAGGTGTGGATCGTCTTCCCGGATCTCCCGCAGCGCTTTCGTTCCCTAGGATCCGCCATCTTGCTGACCCACCCCCTTTAAAACTCACTTGCACAGGTACTCGTAAGCGGAAGCGAACCGCCGCAACGGATCCCTCAGCACAACAATTTTCACAGTATTCGCCTTCCACGTCGGCCGCTTTCCAACCAGGGTCAACCAGTTTTCAGTGATGTCGCAGCGGCTAAAACCGTGATTTTACGGGTATAACTGGGTGTCAGTAGGTGTCAAAAATTGTGTATAACATCCTGAAAGCCTCACTTCAAATCCTTGAAGCCTCTCGGTGGCTTCGTTCCGTGATACGCGTAATACAGGCGGCACATCGTTCGCTTCATATTTGAAGAGCCATTCTTTGGGATTGGACAGTAGTCGAGACCGGCCACCGGATTTTGACGTTCATCCTGCAAATAACTGCATAATTTCGAGCAAGGTTGCTTATTTTTGGGCTTAGGCTTAGGCTTATGCCTGGCTTAGCTTAGACTTAGGCTCAGGCTTAGCTTAGGCTTAGGCGTAGATTTAGGCTTAGCCTTAGGCTTAGCATATGCTTAGGCCTAGCTTAGGCTTGAGCTCGGGCTATCGTTAGACTTAGACTTGGGTAAGGCTTACAGGCTTGTTAGGCTTAGGCTCAGGAGGCTTAGGACCTGTAGCAACCGGGGACACTTTAATTTCTCGACCCCTTCAAAATACGGCAGCCGATTTTTCATGTCAGATTACGGTAGGTAGGCAATTTTACAGCACTTCACAGTTCCTTTAAAACGCACCAAATCCGGCCGGCTCTCCGCATGCACCGGGAGCACGAATCTCCAACGGAACTTGGAGCGGCACGTAGCGAGTACAGGCATTAGTGAGAGGGAGAATAACGTAAGGAGTCGCATAGTGTAGGCTTAGCTTGGGCTTTGGCTTGAGCTTAGGCTTGGCTTAGGCTTAGGCTTAGGCTTCGACTGGGCTTGGGCTGAGGCTCAAGTGAAATCGGAGAAATCCTCCCCGGGTTATTAAGCCCGGAGCCTCGGCACGCCCACCCATCATCTTTAGAGTGCACATGAGGAAGAACCATTTGCCGGGCAAAGAAAGGAACGGTTTCTGGATCTCCTCTAATGGGGAGCTTTAGCTGCCAGACCCCGCTTTTTATTAGGCCTGTCCAATTTGGGGAGCCGCGGGGTACGCTTTTGAAGCTCTAGCCGTTTGTTACCTAGGGTTTTGGCTTCAGCGGTGATTGTGCAGAGAACGAGAGAGAGAGAGAGAGTGAGAGAGGGAGAGCCAGATAAACAGACATACAGAGAAACGAAGGGTGAAAAATGACCCCAACCCTCAGCGAATCGGATTTTTAGGCGGAATGCGAAGGTGAGAATCATCGTTTTGTCAGGCGAAACCTGATCCGGATTAAATGGCGAGGAGCATGGCGAGGCCCGTAGGTCCCTTCCTCCCTCCCTCTCTCTCGCGCTCTCTCTCTCTCTCGCTCCCTCTCACTCTCTCGCGCTCTCTCTCTCGCTCGCTCTCTCTCTCCTCGCTGTATCTTTCTTTCTCTTTCTCTCTCCCGCTCGCTCTCTCTTCGCTGTATATCTCTTTCTCTAACTCTCTCTCTGTGTCTCTCTCTCTCTCGCTCGCTCTCTCTCTGTCTCTCTCTCTCTCTCTCTCTCTCTCTCTCTCTCTCTCTCTGTAACTATCGCCCCTGCTTTTATTCTCACAATCACTATTTCTTTGTTTTATTTTTTCAGTTTTGTTATGACGACCTAGAACTTTTAATCCGGCAAAAAGTTGCAACCAATTTGTTGCAAATTCCAAGGCAATCCATCTTCCATCCCCTTCATCCACAAATTCCCGGGCCACCTCGATGGAACGCCCGTCCGTCGAATGCTCTAGCGTAAATGGCGCTCCCCTCGTTTTTTGTTGGCTGCCGACATTCCGCTTCTCCGTTGGCCCAATCTTCCCTCGGTTGATTGCCCATCGAAGGGGGGTACTTCCAGGGGTTTTCCTGGTTCTGCCAATTCATTTCCTGGAAACTCTGCCTAAAATTTCGATCGAGGATCTTCTAGTTTGTCGTTTTTCAAAAGTTCGAAAAATCCGGGGATAAATTTTGGGTTCTTTCGAATTGAAGTGAGAGAGAGAGAGATTGAGAGAGAGAGAGAGAGGGAGAGAGAGAACGAGAGAGTTGCAGATTTTTTTGTATAAGTCGATAAATGCCCAGTATAATTACAACGGATTTCAAAACGGTAAAAATTTTTAAGTATAATTATGGTTAAAAACTCCAACAAAATTAAAAATTAATTCTAAGCAACTTTAAGTTTATTAATAACAATAAATTTAAATATTTAAGGAAAAATTTAATTAACATGAAATCGGAATTTTGATAACACTGCAGCAATTATGGTGGAAAATCGTTATTTCAAAATTTATATTTTTAATCAACTAAAGATTGTGTAAATTTTTTAGGGTTGGGACTTAAAAATAGACTGAACATACTTTATTAGATTATATTAAAATAACGTTAAAAAAAGTTGGGTTAAAAAAAAGCCCGATATATCCATAATTTTTAATTTTTCAATTAAACTTTTTTTCAATTTATGAACCGGTCTCAATTTAAATTTCTCCAAAAATTCCGATATTCCAAGGGGAACCCACGCAGACGCGTGATGCCCTTAAAAATTTTCTGTCCGTCAAAAAAGGGACTCTTGAGCCGGGCGACGGCCGCCGGAAACGGGAAGTGTGCTTGAAACGAGGCAGAATATTTCACGACGAGACGCCCAAAACGCACCTAGGGCGACAACCCGCCAGTCACCCCCAAATTGCACATCTCCGTCCCCACCCACAAGAAAAAGCTCTGCCGATGAGGGACCCCCAAAAGCCTCAAAATTGCTTTTCACCCCGCCTTAGGCGAGGTTGGGGACGTTATTATTGAGCCTGAAATAGATTTTTTTGGGTTGCGTCAGGATTTAGGGGGTTTTGCGCCGGCCCAGGTTAAACTGGATAAGCCGGAAAAGTTGGCTTTGTTTTTCTACCACTGGTTACCCTAAAATGCTTGTTATTCAGTTTTATAGGAAGGGCACATTTTTTTGATCTTGTCGCTTTCTCTCAGACTCGCTCGCTCTCTCTCTCTCATGTCTCTCTCGTACCTTCTTTCCTACCCTCTCTATCTGTTTTTCTGTCTCTCACGTTCCCTATCTCCCGCTCACACTCTTTCTCATGCTCGGTCTCGGTCTTTCTCTCACTTTCGCATTCTCTCATTCTCTCACTCTCTCTCTGTCTGCCTCTCTCAGTAGCTCTTGGGCTCTTTCTCTACATCTCTTGTTCTCTCCCTTTCTCTCTCACTCTCACTCTCTACCTCTCTCTCTCTCTCTCTCTCTCTCTCTCTCTCTCTCTCTCTCTCTCTCTGCTTCCCAATATTCGTACGCTATGAAATCCTCCTGTCCTAAATTTTGATTCGGAAAAGGTCCAAGTTTTTTCTGCTTCCCCCCTTGCCTTCAGAATCCCTTTAAAAACCCGGCCTTCTGGGTGGGCTCATTAAGTTGAGGAATCATAAATTACGAAGGGGTAGTGGGAATCGTGGCACAAAGGGGCTTCGCCTTCCATATTCCAGAGTCCTGAGGGTCGTCCGGGGGATTATTGCGGAATAAGGCAAGTGAGAGCGAGAGAGACAGAGAGCGTGAGTGAGAGTGAAGGAGAGTGACGGCAAGAAAGGGCCATCCATTCAGGTTTATACCCAATTCTGGGAACCTCCACCCCTCCTAGTGGCCCCTGAATTCAGCCAGCCGTCTTTGTTTTTGAAGGCGGCATTTTCCACGTAGCCGTCCATATTTCGTAGTGAATTACGAAAAATATTGCGTAAAATGCACTTCCGGAAAAATTATGTTTTTCGTTACTTAACGTTTTTTTGATGGTCATTTTTGGTGGAAAATGGATATTTTTTAATAAAATTTGGCCGAAATTTTGCGCTTCAAAAATTGTTTAGAAATCTTACCCTTAATTATCTTCGAAAAATCGGTACCTATTCAAAAACGCTGCCCCCCGATAATGCACAAGCACCAAAGCAGCCGTTCCTCCCATCTATCCAGCCGACCCGGCCGGGCAGTAATTGCCCAAATTTCCGGGCCCCCTCCGCCAACCCCCAAATGATCCAAACTTTATTTTCCGGCTTATTCCGTTCCTCCCGCCGACCTCTGCTGCGCAAAAAATTCCACTACGCTGCGCCACCCTGCGCAAACATAAAGTGTAACGCGATTTTGGGTGGGCTGCCACCAATGGCTCCCAGATTTTATCGGTGTTTCAGGGGGTGTAGAGTCTGGAATTCGACTTTATAAAATTCTTACACTTCTTCTCTTCTTTCCTTTTTGCGAAATACGCTAATTAATGCTTTTCGTACGGCTTGGTTGAATCTTGGAAATGCGCGCTTTTTGGGATCAGCACAATGAAAAATTGAAGAGATCTGCGTAAAATTAGCGTAGCAAAATTGTCTCTGTGTCTCCTGGGGTCTATGTCACTCTCTCTCTCTCTCTCTCTCTCTCTCTCCCCTCTCTCTCTCTCTGTGTCTCTCACTTTCTCTCTCTCTCTCTCTCTCTCTCTGTCTCTCTCCTCTCTATCTCTCTCTCTCTCTCTCTCTCTCTCTGTCTCGTGTGGACATTTTATCCCATCTCCACCGAGTGGCATTAATGATATGTCCCAGATCGAACCGGCGCACTAATGGGAGTTCAGAGGACGACATGACTCTGTGGTCTCAAGCTGAGTCACCGTTCCCTACTATCATCTCAAGTTTCCCAGCTGACCGTAACACAATGCCCCCTTCCAAGCGGGACCCTTCCAAACTGAGAACAACCCTTGAGGCGAGAGAGAGAGAGAGAGAGAGAGAGATAGCGAAAAACTGCTGAGTGTTAGTGAAGGGCCAAACCCTCAAGTGTTCTTCACCCATCCCTTTATCTCTTTCTTTTCCTTTCTTTCTTTCTCTTTTTGATGGAAACCCGAGCCCTCCCCCGCCCTGATATCATTTCAGGGCCCAGTCTCTTTTTTGGTTCCTACGGCCGGGTGGGTTTTGGATTGGGTCCTCCACCTCATCCTATCCATTTCCTCCTTCGTTTTTTCGTCTGGCTGGAATTCTTGGGATTCTGAGAAATTCGCGGAGGTATCGGATTTAAAGAGTTTTCTAAATAATTTATTGGTCGCAATTTTGGGGTGCTCGAAGCGTCGAGCGTCATTTGGGAGCGTTTCGGAAATGTCTGACTTTCGGATCTTTCTGGGGCTTTAAAGGCTTTGGAAAGCCAATTAAGAATATGGAAAGCTTCCAAAAATTCGAATTTCCATAAAAATTTACCGAAAATTTTTTTACGATTTTCTTCTGCCGTCTCAGCCCCTTTAAATTTGATATAATTACATTTATTATATTTTTAAACCCTCCTTTACGATGAATTACAACCCGTTTAAGGCCTAAAATTTAGAAATATTTGATTTTAAAACGATACTGATTACAAAAATTTAGTAGATTTTAATATTCTAATTCTGAAAAAAGAGAACGTGTTTTTCTGACTCTTAAAATTTTCTAAAAAAATTAAGCTAAGCCGTCCCAGCCCCTTTAATTTCAAGCTTCTCCCGGCGAGAAATCCAAGATATGGCGCGCCAAGCGGCTGGAGTGTTTTTGAGAATATAATATTTCTCCTCCAAAACGGGCCCCGCCCCGTGCCAACTATGGCATATCGATTTCCATTGCTACCCTACGAACACAACACCTCGTTCGAAAAGTTGTAAAGCCGACACAAACGGGGCCGATCATTTTTCGCTCTCTCGTGCGCTAGTTTTTACTCGTCATGACTCAACGGGGTGACCTTTCTGTCTGGGTATATAATTTCAACCTACGTGCTTAAGCCTCAGAAGCTGGCTTTGCTTGCTTTCCCTGAGAGCTATATTTTTCTAAGTCAAACTTAAGAACCTTTCATTAAGGAATTGTAAGTAGAGGAACATGAGGAGGCAGAAAGAGGGAAACGAGAGAGAGAAAGAGCGAGAGAGCGAGAGAGAGAGAGCGTGGGTGAGAGAGGGAGAGAGATTGGAAAAAGACAGTTAGAGAGAGAGAGATATACAGAGTGAGTTCGAGAGCGTGAGAGCGAGGGCAGCGGGAAGTTATTGGTGGGGTTAACGACGGGGGAACAAAGTTTTTATATCCTCCTGCCCTTCCCCCTTAAAAATTTGTCGTTTTTTATCTCCTTTTTATCCGCTATAACCAGTAGCACATGTGGCGCGAAACGGGCGGAATACTCGGGCTAAACACCCTATAAAACTCTCGTGCTCCAGCACAAAACGCTCTGGCTGGGATCAAGGTATTTTTCGGAAAATAGTCTGGTATCATTTTCATGTATCACGGTGATCATTTTGATTTGGGTATTGTAGCGATATCTGCCTCACTCTCCCTCTCTCACTCTCACTCAAGGATTCACTCTCGCTCACTCTCTCTCCGTCCTCTCTCTCTTTCACTATCTCTCTCTCTCTCTCTCTCTCTCTCTCTCTCTCGTCTCTCTCTCTATACCCCTTTCCTTCAGATGCCTTACTCCTCAATGTTCACCCACAGCGTCCCGGTCAACGAATCGGCGGTCGAGGGGTTCGACCGTCTCGTCCAATACCACATTGTCAACTCGTCACTTGGAGCCGTTTGTATGACTATCAATTTTGCACTGCTTGGCGTATTTCTTGGATATCCGCCATTTAGACGGAAATATCAGGTATGGTAGGGTTCAATTTCTCTGAGAGACGGAGCCGCTCTCTAAAGTTATTGACTTCAACGTCCCTTAAAAACTTTTTTCAGTTATTGATACTCCTTGCCGTGGGTGACACGATAAACGGCCTTGCCATCATCCTCACCGGCCTGAATCGTGTATATTTGTACGCGACAGCCCTCGAAACGTATACACTGCCCGTGCGAACTCCTTGGGAATGTGCGGTTGAGACGTGGTTGATCATGAAGCTGATAGGTAGGTGTTTTTGGCAGGAAAACGTGGTGTCGCTGGTCAGTGAAAATATGAGCAAGAGCGCAGAGAAAGAGCATGAGCTGGATATATATTCTGAAAGAGGAGGACTAGCGCGGGCGAGAGAGAGCGAGAGAGAGCGAGAGAGAGAGAGCGAGAGAGAGAAAAGAGAGAGAGAGAGAGAGAGAGAGAGAGGGTGAGAGAGTGAGCAAGGGTGATAGTAAACGATCCAAGCTTTAAAGAGCCGATGAAGCCAAAATCTACAGGCTAAAATCTCTGTTTTTCAACTTTAAAGGGGCCGTGACAGCTAGCAGAGACGATTTCAGGGGACCTCCTCCTTCCGATCACCACCCTGTGCATGGGTGTCGAACGGCTGCTGGCTATTTTGTGCCCCATTTTCTACCATCAACACCTGGACGGCCGGCCTCTCAAGTAGGTTTTCCACATCTCCCGTTTTCACTTTTGCATTTGGGAATCGTGGCGGCATTTAGGGTACTGTATTTTGGCCGCAAAGTCAAAAATCACGAAAAATACTAAAGCGCAACAAAAATTTTAAAACAAAAATAGAAACAACGATTCTGGCGTTTCAAACATCAACGAATTCAAAATTCAAATTTGAATAAAAAAAACTGCAGAAAATACAGTACCCAAAGGCTACCCATTGACCCGGGTACCGTAGTTGGAAGTAGAAAAACTAACCCCCAAAACCTAACAATTCCACTCCGTCACCCATTCCCTTTAGCCCCCACGGAGCGCTCCCGTTTCCACCCAGGTTCTGTGGCCGTGACTACTAGTATAGGTTGTTTTACCCTCGCTACCCTCGGGGGTTTTTACCCTCGTTTCCCCCTTGGTATTTTACCCTCGTTTCCCCCTGGGTATTTTACCCTCGTTTACCCTATGGATATTTTACCCTCGTTTCCCCTATGGGTTTTTACCCTCGTTTTTCCCTGGGTTTTTTTACCCCCTTCAAATTATCGATTTTTTTGAATGTTTTTAAAGCAAAAACTTTGCATTTTTTACCTACCCTTTCATGGTTTTCCCAACTTTTTCAAGTTTAACACGTTCTACCAGAACCCTGTTTTTGCGTGTAAATTTTGCGCTAAACGCAGGGAAGGTGTAGTGGTCGTGTTGCGCCCCTTGAGAGAAGGTGTTAACCTGAACGAGAGACCGCAACGTGGCCGATACGCATTCACGGGATGTATTGTTCGACAAGTTACACAACGAATACTTTTGGGTTTTAAGACTTTATCCTCTTTTGTAAGACCTGACACAAAACTAGGATAAATAGCGCAATTTTGCCGGTTATTTGCCAAAAATGGAGAGACAACCGTTTAAATTTCAACACCCATGTTCTATTTTCGTGTTTTGCCAATCTTTGGGTGGGAAGACAACCTGGACAATGAAATTCCTCGAATATATCGAGCAAGTCCTTGAAGGTCACGAAAATGTTGAAAATATTTACTATTTCACTGGTTCAAAGCAAGAAATGGAAGACAAATTTCCAACGTTACCACAAAATTTTCATATTTTTGAAGGTCCCCCGACCAATGAACAAGTAGATCACTTGAAAAACGCTGTAGTGATCCTTGATGACTTGATGCTGGACATGAAGGAAAATGTAATGGCTGCTTTGACTTCGCGAATTACCCACCACCAAAACTGTACCCTAATTTTCCTGAGTCAAGATGCTTTTCGTACCAGACGTACCGCGCGTATCAACGCAAACTACATTGTCCTTCTACGGTCCGTTTCTGACCTTTTGCAAGCAAGACAAATAGGTTTGCAATGTTTCCCAAACCAGTTTACATACTTTTGGGATAGCTATCTGGACGCAACGGCAAAACCATATCAATATTTGGTGGTCAACTGTCACCCAAAGCTTGAAAACCGAGAAGAAAGACTGGTTACCAACATTTTTCCAGATAAAAGACAAATTTTCTACTTGCCCAAACATTCATTTGCAAATGGAAAAACGTTTTGAAAATTGGCAAATTTTTCACAAACTTGCAAAAAGTTTAAACCCTAGACTTGTAATTCAGAAAAGTACCGACCAAGAAGTACAAACTGTCATCGAGTTTGTTTACAACCTAACATCAGGCACGGTACCACTCTATAAATACGAGAAAAACGGACTTGAACCACATTTGGCAACTTTGACGAACCTCGCTAAACTACGCGATTTTACGCAAGCGCGAAATAGTCTTGAAACACACGCCCAACTGCTAAAACTTTTGACAAAACCTGCTCTATCTTTTAAAAATGTCGACTACGGAAAAACATTTTGAAAAGATGATGCTAGTTCCTTGCACTGAAAACCCTCAACAAGGTGATGGTTACGCCCAAACCCCGCGCGAACAAGCCGTTGAAAAAGCCAAAGAAACTGAACAACAAATGGCGAATGTACTTCAAAGTGCAATGCCTGACGACTTGAAAATGCAACTGTACCAAAAGTTTCTAAATGTTTTGACACAACATATCCAGGAAATTCGAAAGTACGACCCTTTGCAACAGCAAACACCACAAAACCTAGCTTTGTTACCTGAAGAAAATTTGCAAACTTCAGTTGTAAAAAGAGCACGACGCAAACCTTCAAAACAAAACCCCTATAAGAAAGTCATGGAACTTTTGTCAAAACATGTCAAAACTGACAGCAAAAACCGAGTTTTGGACGCGGATGGTCAGCCAATTGAGGGCAGCGACCTATTTGAAATCGCCAGGGTGGCAGCTAGCGAAACAACACACCCCTTTCCAATAGGTTATAACGTCGCATACCACCAAGTACAAGTCCAGACCCCAAGACTTGTCAAAAACCTGAAGGAACCAACTTTTGTCCCACGTACCATTCAAAACATACAAAAGGCGGTCCTAACGCCCACTAAAAACACATCGCCCGAGACGGTCCCTAAAGTCAGTGTGCTAAAACGTATCCAAAACTTGCAAAAAGACCTAATAGCTAAACAACAACTTCGACATAAAATTTGGGAAGACGATGACGAAAACCAAACAGGTAGTGGCAAAAAGAAGTTCAAAGTTGCAAAATACAACTAAGATACTGGACGAACTGTACACTAACCCCGACTCGAACATTGCCTTCACTTCTAGAAATAACCTTGTAGTAGCAAGTAAAAAATATGGCATCACAAAAGGACAAGTGGACAAATATCTTCAGAAGAAAAATTCCTACATCCTTCACCGAAGAGTTTTACACAAGTTTCCTAGAAAGAAATTCATAGGAACTAGTATGAACAGTCACCATGTCGCAGATCTTGCTGATTTTCAAAAAATCAAGCAATACAACCAGGGCCAACGATACATTTTGGTAGTTGTCGATCTATTTTCAAGAAAAACTTTTGCTAGACCATTGCTAAACAAGAGACCCCAAAGCGTAAAACGACGTCTAGAGCAAATTTACAAGGAAATTGGCGATGCACCCTATTTTTTGACCACCGATCAAGGTCTCGAATTTACTGGTGCACCAATGAAAGCTTATCTGAAAGCCAATGAAATTCGTCACATTTTGACGAAAGGTGTGGCAAAAGCAGCACCTGCTGAACGTAAAATCCGCGACCTAAAATCGCGTATCTACAAATATTTTACCGAGAACAACACTTACAACTGGGTTGACGTCCTACCAAAAATTGTCGAAGGTCTCAACAATACACCGACCGAACCCCTAAAAGGTTTGGCACCTAACGAAATGAAACATGACACTGTCATACCCACCGACGTAACATCCAAATTCAGAAAACCCGAACCACCACTAGCACTTGACGACTACGTAATTGTAAAGAAACCACAAGTCAGCTTTCGCAAAGCCTACAAAGGAACCTTTTCTGGTGAAGTTTACCGAATTATGCGTGTGGTTACGCCGGGAAACTTTTCTGCACCAGTTTTTTACCTAAAAACGTTGCAAGGACTACCACTTAAAAAAGTCTTTTACAAAGAAGAACTGCAAAAAGTCCAACGACCAAAAATGTACCGCGTAGAAAAAATTTTGGGTAACAAACGGTTGGGTGGCAAACCTCATAGCCTTGTGAAATACCACCAACAACCCTCGGTATATAATGGATGGGTACCTGACAAAACCCTCATTTACACCGACAAATTATGATAATGGAAGAACTACTTTCAAGCCGTTCGTCAACCACGTCAGCAAGTCGTAATAATATTAGTTTGGCCTGGGCAAGGGTACTTATTATTTTTCTCATCACCCTATCGTGTCTCGCCAACATGACGATAGCCCATATAAAGGGCAACGACCTGACAGTATGGCTAAGTGCTACACTTTCAGTTGCTTGTCTTTTGGTACCCTCACCCCTCAAAAGCAAACCTCTAAAAGGAAATGAGTGAGGACTTTTACGTCACATTGGTAGGACCAGGGCGTCGAGATGGTAAAGGTTCAACCTTTGTCAATCGCCTCGCCAAAGAGGTCAATATGTTCCAAGCTACGGGACACCAAAGCTATTGGACCTGTGCATTGGTTGACTTTACAACCGCAGTGTCCTGGGATCAAGTGGCAGAAGCACAAAAATTTAGACTTTGGTCTAAAGATGGTAAAGAAAGTTTTTTGTGGTTGTCACCCGGTACTTACCCCACCCCACAACGTCTAATTAATGCACTAAACGCCATTTTTGCAAAAACGTTGAAAAGGAAACGCGAAGCCCCTTTGCTACCAGCTAATGTCGTGGCAACACAACCCCTTCCAAAGCTTATACCACCTGGTGCTCCAAGCACCGCTACTCCACCACAACCAACAGTCGTTGCAACACCGCCCGAGACAAAACTACCCAAACTAACACCACCGGGAGCTCCAAACGCTGCCGAACCGCAACCTCCACAGCAAACGCAACCTAACCCGCAAACTTCGCAACTACCGAAACCGTCGCAACCCCAACAAACACCGCAACAGTCACAACCACAAACTTCCCAATTGCCGAAACCGTCGCAAGACCCGCAACAGCCACAACCACAGCAACCAGCGCAAACGCAACCAGCGCAAACCCCACAACCACAGCAACCAGCGCAAACCCCGCAACCACAGCAAGTGCAACAACAGCAATTACCACCACAAACACAAAAACCTCTGGCCCCTCTTCCGAAACTAATACCACCTGGTGCTAAAGCAAAACCACCCAAAGAGAACCCTTTCAAAACACCCCCAGAAGAGGTAGACGACAACTTTTCCAACATTCTTTTCGAAAAGGCTCTCGAAAGTCAGGGTGTAGGTTTCAAATTTGATGCAAACAGGTGTCGCGCCTGGGTTGAAGTAGACAAGTCCAAAGTCGACAAGCTAGTACTTCCCAAGTTATTGTGGCAAATACTGGGTTTTGAGTACGCAACCCTCAAGGACAGCCGTAGTGCAAAGTACATACTTGACCTAAAAACAAATTGCCGCAACTTGGCCATTTGTTGCAGTGTGGTGGAACCACAACTTGTGGGCGACACTTTTCGTGACCTACTACGTATCATACCTGTTGATAGTGGTTGGGGAGAAATGCTAAACAAAACTTTTAGTCCACCAACTTACCTCCCGGTACGACAAGGTACTTTCCGAGAAATTACCCTAAGTATCACTGACGAAAACGGGCGTGAAGTTGACCTTGACAATTGCCTGGCCACGCTACACTTTAAAAGGGTGTACTGAACATCATTTTGTCATTCGCAAACTATGGACTACTTTCAGCTACCTGCAAATTTCTCCTGGTTGCCTGGGCAGTTGGGAAATGGACGTACAAAAAAGTACGTCCCCCTAAACCCGCAAAACCCGTTTGTAGGGAACCCTACCCAACCCCTTTTGGTAGGACCCCAAAAAGTAGGGGCCCTAATGGGAGGGCTACTTCAACCCGTCGTAGGGTTCCCCTACGTCGAGGGTGAAGTAGGGGGACCCCAAAAAGTAGGGACCCCTTACGTAGGGACCCCAAAACCCAAAAAACCTACCAAAGGCCGGAAAAAGGGGGTCTCTGCTTCTCTACCGCCCCTTCGCCTCTTGGGCGAGGGTACAAAAGCAGCTACAAAAAGGCGTAGCCATTTCATTTTGACAACTGTACCACCAAAACGCAATGGAAGCCCCCAAGACGCTTGAAGCTAACCCCGACTTTCTTTTTCAAACGAACTGTCATTGTTTGAACCTCTGCAACACGTCGTGGGCATACAATCGATGAGATACCGAAGTATCGCCCCCGAAAATGGCATTTCGCAAACTGGACCCATCTCGTTTCGTATTATGAAAGAACCCCACTACATTTCGCTGGCCCGTAGTTATGTCACCATGACCTTGAGTCTGGTTGACGCTGAGGGTAAAGGTTACGAACATCACATTAAAACGGGCGGTGCTGCTGGTACCGCTGTGGCGGTAATGCAAAAGGAAAAGTGTGCCCCTATCCAATTGGCTGCGAAAGCTTTTTGGAAGCAAATATCCGTGAACATTAATGGTACCCAAGTGGAGAACACTGGAGACCTGTACCCCTACCGCGCTTTCATCAATACCGAGTTTATGATGGACCCTTCGATCAAAAAGTACAATGTCGGACATGCGCAGTGCTACAGTGATGTCGAATCGGGCATCGAACACGAGACCAACGACGGTTTTGAGGATTTGTCTGCTATGTTTATGAAGGGTAAACCCGTTCGTGTCAACAGCCCTCTTGACCTGAACATTGCCACGGCTAACAGGCTAATGCTCAACAACACGGATATTCAAATCACACTACATCGTCAAAGCGACAATTTTTTGATTCGCAACTATGGTTCGACAAAGACCGACTGGCGTTTCAAGATTCACGATATCCGTTTGGTATTGGCCGAATATCAGCTGTACCCTTCGGCGAGCGCAGCTATCGAACACTCGTTGGCAAGCGGGAAGAAAGCTAGCTATCCGATGCGTTCTTACCAGACGAAGGGGTTCTATTTGCCGGAGAACCAACTGAAAGTACCCGAGATGCAACTATTCAACTCAAACCAAATTCCACGACGACTTTTTGTCGGTTTGGTGAAAAATGGCGCCTTCACAGGCTCTCAAGACACTGACCCTTGGCGTTTCAACAACTTTGACTTGAAAAATATTCAAGTATGTTTTGCGGGACAAACCCTACCCACCAAGGCGTGGAACCTCGACTGGAACCCGGACAATGGCATCGGTTGGACTGAAAGTTACACGGCAATGTTGGAGGGTACTGGTATGGCAGCTGCTAACCGTACCAATGGTATCGATATGACCACTTTTGCCGACAGTCGTTGCGTACACGTTTTTGAGTTGTTGCCTGAAGCAGATGGTGGCGTCGAAAACTTTGACATGGCCATTTCGGGACAATGCACCTTGGACCTTGAGTTTGGGACCCCTACACCTACTGGTGGTCTCATGTGTGTTGTACACGCCGAGTTTATGAACAAATTGACCCTTGACCACGCCCGACAAGCCCAAACTTTGGCCATTTGAAAAAAATGGACAGTTTTCAACTTAATCACATCCTGGTAAACAACCCACACACGCGTTCAAAACACATTGGTGTCTTTGCTGCAGATACGTTACCCACGTGGAAATACGGTTTTGGTGGTCTAGTCGTAAATTTGGACAATTCCACTGAACCCGGTAGCCATTGGGTGGCAATTTTTGGTGAAAACGGGGTTGGCTACTACTTTGACCCTTTGGGTAATAAACCAAAGGGTAAAATTCAAAAGTGGTTGCAAAAGACATTTACACATGTCATCTACAACACCGAACAACATCAAAAATTTGGTACCAAAACCTGCGGCGCTTTCGTTTTAGTCTTTTTGCACCAAATGTGTTTGGGTTGTAAGTTTTATGACTTTAACAAATTTTTCAAATTCATTACCAATGACGATCGTTTTGTGATAACCTATGTCGCGAAGCACTTTGGGGTCAACCTGCCCGCGGCGTGGGCCAACTAGCCCCACCCACTCCTACACTTGGTGCGGTACATTTTTTGAGGTCATTCGTCACTTTGTCACGCTGCTGTACGGTCGTCACATGGAGTTCCCTAATGTTCAACATCATGTCGTGTCGAACCCTCTCCACGGATGTCGCTACTGCCAAAAGCACTTTACGACCCGTTCAAACCTCAACCGTCACGTCCGACTCAACTGTCTCCAAAAAAGCGCAGCGTTGCACGCAAAAAAAGACCTGCCGAAGGAAGTGCCGCAAGTCCCGACGCCACAAAAAGACCCACCAGGACACAAACTTTTTCCCTTGTTGTTTTTTCTTGATCCTGTTAGTAATGCTATTACCGCCAATTTACCTGACCTTAAACAACCTGTTCAGTAAATAAATTTTTTGTTAAAAAGTTGTTTGACGGAAATTGCACAACACAAAACACAAACACACGCACACTGATAGCTAAGCATTACAACACGCTCTCTTCCGGTTCTCGCTTTCGACCTTCACTGGGTGTATATACTCTTCTGAGGCTCCGCCCTTTGATTCTAATTGGCAGACCACGCCTTACATCTTGATGAGTCATCCTCTGATGAGTCATCATGGGGTGATTTATCATGGGGTGATTGATTGGTCTGGGACTCTGGGCCTGCTAGGGGATGAGTCATCGCTTTGAAACTCCGCCCCTCAGAGGGGTATTTAAGGGTCCAACTGCGTCAGCTGCCGCCAATCCGAAACACTCCCCAGGGCAAAATTTGATCAAAATTTAGGCGCAAAAACGGGGGTTTTGGTAGAACGTGTTAAACTTTCAAAAGTTGTGATAAGCAGAAAAAGGACAGGTAAAAAATGCAAAGTTTTAAAAATAACCTAATGTTTAAGATACCTATCAAAAAACCATGGGGAAACGAGGGTAAAAAATGCGGTCCCGTGAATGCGTATCGGCCACGTTGCGGTCTCTCGTTCAGGTTAACACCTTCTCTCAAGGGGCGCAACACGACCACTACACCTTCCCTGCGTTTAGCGCAAAATTTACACGCAAAAACAGGGTTCTGGTAGAACGTGTTAAACTTGAAAAAGTTGGGAAAACCATGAAAGGGTAGGTAAAAAATGCAAAGTTTTTGCTTTAAAAACATTCAAAAAAATCGATAATTTGAAGGGGGTAAAAAAACCCAGGGAAAAACGAGGGTAAAAACCCATAGGGGAAACGAGGGTAAAATATCCATAGGGTAAACGAGGGTAAAATACCCAGGGGGAAACGAGGGTAAAATACCAAGGGGGAAACGAGGGTAAAAACCCCCGAGGGTAGCGAGGGTAAAACAACCTATACTAGTAGTGCCGTGGCTATCAGTGGCATATTTTTGGTTTGGTGTGGCGCACGCAGAATTTTTGGTTAATTCACCGGCTTCTAAAATTTCGAACTGTCCCCCATTTACCCCTAAATTACTGTCAATTTCGTGTGTATTTTTTGGTTATTAATTAACGTAAAAAAATCGTTGGTGAGGGGCCTTGAAATTTATTCCATCTATCGGTCTCTCTCTCTCATCTCTCTCTCATCTCTCTCTCTTTCTCGCTCACTCTTTCTGTCTGTCTCTCTTTCTCTCTCTTTCTCTCTCACTCTTTCTGTCTCTCTCTCTCTCTCTCTCTATTTCTCTCTATGTCTCCCTCGCCAATTAAGGCCCCTCACCAAAGTTAAAATCTATAACTAATCCTGCAAACCCTAAAATTTAATTTTAGAATTATCGTATCCTGCGGAACATGTCTGACTTTTGTGACGATATCGATGGGAGCTGCTTTTCTCATTGCTGCCTATAAGGTAAGTGAAAGCGAGATCCAAAAAATTCGCTTCCTCCAGGAGCACGAGCACGACTCCGCGATGTACTACTGCGGGCGTAAAGCCGCATTCGGCGACGAGTTCGGCGCGTTCATCTACACGCACAACATCGTGTGCAACGTGCTGGCGGCCATCTTCAGTTTGGCTGCCTATGTGAAGGCGAGGCGGATGGTGAAGACACAGTAAGTTTTGAAAAAAATTTGTCGTGAGAGAGAGCTAGAAAGAGTGATAGAGAGAGAGCGCGAGAGAGAGAGAGAGAGAGAGCGCGAGAGTTAGAGAGAGCGAGAGATAGAGAGAGAGACCACGGTTTTCCAGAACCCGAATGCAACGCCAGCTTGGCCTCATCAAGAACTACTTCATCATCTCGATCGTCTCGACAGCGTTGGTCTCACTCCCGAATGCCATCCATCTGTTCCAAGTCTACGTCAAGGAGGTACGCTTTTAATTGGGGGCCCGGCAGTCCCTGTTAATGCGTTGCGGGCGCACTGCGGAGTCTGAGGTTTTTCGCGGCTTCCTTTTTATTTTTTCCTTTTTTGAGGCGGCGGACACGTGCCGGCGGCGCAAGGCCTGGCCTAAACGTCTATTTTTTCAGCTGTCAAACTCGATCTCGAAGCCGGCCTACTGGGCCCAAACGGTCAATTCTGGGATTCACTTCTTCGTCTATTTGGCGCTGAATTCCGGTTTGTTCATTCAAGAGAATGCGAGAGAGAGAGAGGGAGAGAAAGCGAAAGAGTGAGACAGAGAGAGGGAGTGAGAGGGAGTTAGAGGGAGAGAGAGTGGGAGAGAGCGAAGGAGAGAAACAGCGGAGAGAGAGATAAGAGAGAGAGGAGAGAGACAGAGAGATTGGGAGAGAGCGAGAGTGAGAGGAGAAAGAGAGAAAAGAGGAAAAGTTCATTGTCCTAACTTGTCCCTTTAATTCGTGAATATTTTAGAATTTCGTACCCGCGTCCGCGAAATCTTCTACCCACCCAATAAAACACCTGAAACGGGCGAGAAGCATCGATTGATCAGTAAGAAAAATACAACGTTTTATTTCAAATATTTGAAACTTAAAACTGTCTGTTTTAAATGTTTATTGAGTGAGCTATTCAAAATCATCGTAATTCAACCAAAATTCAAAGTATTTTTCTCTAGAAGCCTCTCCAACCGGTGCCGAACACCGCAATGGCAGTCTGCCAAAGGATGGTGGCCCTAGCGAGCTGTGAATTTTGCATTTTTTTCTAATATGAATTTATTATGTATTTTTGTCATACGGGTGTTTTGATGCGTGTTTGAAGGGGTTGGGAAGGCAAATTTCTGAATTTCCGATGAAGATTTGGTAAATTGCCAAGTTTTGGGTCTGCCTTCTCGTCCCTTTAGTGTTCAAATGTCCACTGGTGGTTATGGTGCTGCAATAATGAAAACTAATAAATTTAATAATAATACAGGACCTGTAGAAATCACATTTTACATCCACAACCCTAAAAGTAAAAACAATAAAAGGCTTAAAATTGGAAGCCCGAAAACCGAGCGTTACAAAAGAGGATTTTGTCATTTTTTCAGTCTTTTTCGCGAATACCAGCCATAAGCCCGGCGGATGAAAATGCGGACAGTTAAAATACCGACAACCCAAATTCCGTTAGGCAAAAATCGCGACACCCGAGAACCCCGACAGTCAAAATTCTGATAGGCGAAAATCCCGATAACCAAAATCTCGAGAATCAACAAACTCGACGACGGCAAAATCGCTACTGCAAAAATCTCCAGGGTGAAATGCCGACACCAAAAATTCTACATAAACCCCAAAAATTTTACATATCCTTGCCGCTCGTTCCTACCCCTTTAAACAATTATTTTACACGCTAGATTATGCTTGTCGGCACCTTGGCGTTGCTAAAATCTCAATACAAAAATCTTTTAGCGTATCGCCCAACGATTGACGCCCAAAGTGTTGTCCCAGCGGGACCCAAATTAGGTACGGTTGGCTTGGCGCCAAGGGGGGTGTAAATAGGCGCGGAATGGAACTGGCACACTATAACTTCAGGAATACAAGATGATACTGTGGCACTTATTAGACACTCGAGTATCGGGTCGTACTTTACCTATTGGCCCCCTCATCCTGAGTCATCGAAAATAAAAAATATGGCAGGTTAGCTGGCCTCTTGACAAGGAGAGAGAGAGAGAGAGAGAGAGAGAGAGAGAGAGAGAGAGAGAGAGAAAGGAGAGAGCGAAGAGAGCGGGAGAGAGAGAGAGAGAGAGAGAGAGGCGAGAGAGAGCGAGAGAAAGGAACAATTGGCGTCTGTTCCTCAAAAACCCTAGCCGTCATTTATCACCCCTCTTATTTGAGGTCCCACTTGACGGGCTTGATCGAGGGCAATCTCAGCCCATAGCCTATTTTTCTATTTATTCATCGTTTCTGGCCGTAAAAAGTTGTTTTTTCGTTGTTTTTCCCGTTTTTTAAAAACTAGTTAAACGAGCTTTTATAGGCTTGAAAATAATTTGGAATTTTCCAGCGTTTTTCTGGGTTTTTACTAAAGTCTTTTAAGCTTTTCTGTATTTTTTACTTAAATTTGGATTCGAAATTCGAGCCCAGAAAACACGGATGCGTGCTTCTTTTTTCGTTCTATTTCCATGGCCTAATCGCTTCGAGCAAATTTCGTGGGTCCATTTCCATATTGGAAGAGCTCGGGGGCCCCCAATTCTGAGCCATCAGAAATTGGGCTCTCGGATGTGCCGCTAAACTGAAAAGGCCGTTCCCAAATGTGTTCCAATTTTCATCATTTAAAAAAGTTTTTCTTGCTTTAGAAAAGTAGTTTTTAAACAAGCATCGAATCGGATTTTCGACTTCTGGTTAATTGATTCGGTGGGAAATTGGGACCCACGGCCGCGGACTAGGTCCGGGTCCAACCCCCAAAACGGGGCCCCGGGCGGGCCCCCCCGCCCCCCCCGGCCTTCGGACGCCCTCCCGGAACCCAACCACCCCCCGAGAACCCCCCCCCCGGCCACCCCCCCCCCCCCCCCCCCCCCCCCCACGGGTTCTGCCTAACTCTATTGCTCCCAACCACATGCACTCGTTCACTTTCGCTCTCGCTCTCACCCTCTCTCCCGCTCGGACTCTTTCTCACTCTCATTCACTCTCATTAACTCCTGCTCTCTCTCTCTCTCTCCCTCTCTCCGTGATTAGCTCACTCGCTCTCCTACACCGTCCGACTCTTTCTCGTTCTCCTACTCTCTCTCATCTCTCTTTCTCATCCTTTATTCGCCTCCCTTTCTCTCTCTCTCTCTCTCTCTCTCTCTCTCTCTCTCTCTCGCTCTCTCTCTCTCCCTCTCTCTACCTCTCTATCTCTCTCTCGCTCTCTGACTCTCTCACCCTCTCTCTCGCTCTCTCTCGCTTGCTCTCTGGCCCTCTCTCGCTAACTCCCCCTCTCTCCCCTCTCTCGCCTCTCTCTGTCATCTCTCTCTCCTTTCAACCTGTCACCATCCGTTTAGAGCTCCAGGCGCTGCCTCGTCCGATGATATGCTTCAGCCAAGAATACGTAACTGGAATTCTGATTTTCTTCCTAGCGTTTATGCCCTCAATCTTCACAAAAAATCACTCAAAAACCAAGATTCGAGAAGGGACACCTGAAGGTTAGCGAAAAATTTTTTTTTTTTTTTTTTTTTTAAAAAAAAAATTTATTTTTTTTTTTTTTTTTTTTATTTAAAAAAAAAATGAAGGGATGGGATTTTTGAGCTCCAACTTCGAAAACTGATCCTTAGAAATCGAAGGTCTACTCTTCGGGTTCTACGATGACAACAATCGACTATATCACCATCTACTGCATCATTATCATCCCTCATTATCTCCGATTTTTCTGGGAGGCCGGTTTTAAAGGGATGGTGACGGCTAGATACTTGACTCTAGAAGTACGCATTGATGGTGCCTTTTCCAGATCACAACCATCCCACCTTCCGGATTCCGCCATTCCGAATATATATCAATTTGATCAACACAAAATTAATGGATATCGTGGGTTTAAGTAAAAACGCTCAAGGATACTTGAATTTTAGAGTGAGGCATCCGAGTTGTTGTCGTTGATCATCGAGCTCGAAGTGGTCAGTGATGGAAGGGAGGGGAGAGCGGGGGAGAGAGAAAGAGCTAGAAGGAGAAAGAAAGACAGAGCGAGAGATAGAGAGGGAGTGAGATAGTGAGAGAGAAATACTGAGGGAGACCGGTATCGGCAGAGAGATACAGAGCGAAAGATAGAGAAGGAGAGAGAGAGAGAAAGAGAGAGAGAGAGAGAGGGAGAGAGAGCCAAAGAGGGAGAGGGAGAGAGATATGAGAGAGGAATAGTGAGAGAAATGGTGAGACAGACAGGTATAGACAGAGCGAGAGGGAAAGAGATGGATAGAGAGCTAGAGAGCGAGAGAGAGAGAGAGAGCGAGCGAGATAGAGAGATTTTAGAGATGGCACGACCTGCGCCTCCGCTGGAACCCCGCCAATTTCTCGGGCATCGAAAATATCGTTTTGCCCGAGCACCGAATCTGGACCCCCGATTTTGTATACTACGATCAGGCGTGCGTATTAATTTTAACCTTCTATGCGCTTTTCACAGGGCCCAAGCTATCAATCTGATCCCCGAGGATTCGCGTTATGTGCGGGTAGGTATTTCGATTTTTTAATGAATTTTTAATTACGTCGTCGATTTCTGAAATAATTTCGCGAGTCTAACGCTGTTTTTAATTTTTATTTTTTATTTTCAAGGTAGATTCCAACGGTGAGGCGAGTCTGCCAATGATGCATCTGGTGCGGACGAGCTGTAATTTGAATGTGGGTGTTTTACGCAGACTTCTACCACTCTCTCTCTCTCTCTCTCTCTCTCTCTCTCTCTCTCTCTCTCTTCTCTCTCTCTCTCTCGCTCTCTTTCTCTCTCTCTCTCTCTCTCTTTCTCTCTCTCTCTAGCCAACCTACTCTCATTTCCAGATGTCCGAATTCCCGTTCGACATCCAGTACTGTGCGGTCGCCCTCGGGACGTACATCTATGCGGCCAAGGAGATCTCTTACCAGATCAACATCCCCCAGTTCAACGAGCACAAGCAGTCTGATGTACCGTATTCCAACTTGCACTTTTTGCGCCGGTTGAATTTTGAATATTTGCTTTTTAAGACTTAGATATTTCAAGGAAAGAGCCGAAATTCTAGCGCCCAAAGAACCGTGCCGATACTGTAGGTTAGCCGTCGTACCGTAATTTTTAGGGCTTCGTTGGTTTCGAATTTTTTGAATTTTTTAGTGGAATTAAGAATTGAATAAGAGCGTTTTAAAAGGGTTTTAAAGTAAAAGGCTAGGCTTTACACGTTTTGCAGACGTACGGCTGGCACGGGAATAGTGAATGGGATGTGGACAAGCCGAAAGCAGAGAGGATGAAAGCGAATAATACTATCTTCAAATATGAATATGTTTGTTTATTAGAAGAGAGAGAGAGAGACCGAGAGAGACAGAGAGATGGTGAGATAGAGTAAGACATAGACACGCAGCGAGAGAGACAGAGATAGGGAGAGAGAGAGAGAGAGAGAGAGAGAGAGAGAGTTACCGTCAAAAACCCCGACTTTCCTTTCAGGTAAATATCGAATTCACGTTCTACCGCCACTCCTCCTTCTTCATGTTCATCATCATCTGGCCAGTCTTCCTCCTCAACATCCTCTGCACGTTCGGCATGTTCGTTGACAAGACGGGCGACTGTTTGAACAAGGTCAGTTTTCTCTCGATTTCACTCTCTCTCTCTCTCTAGCTCTCACTCTCTCGCTCTCTGTCAAGCTCCCTTTAAACACAAGCTGGTCTTCGCCAGATGATCCTCGGCCTCACCACCCTGATGGCGATGGCCGTCGAGCTCGAGATCGTCGCCGAGGAGATGCCCAAAACACAGCATATGCCACTGTTGGGTAGGCTAAAAAACCTACTTGTTGCTTTGTAAGGTTGTAAGGTATCTTAGATCCTTAAATATGGCCAAATACTAAACAAAATCATGTTTTTCGTTAATTAAATCCACCAAAAATCCTTAAAATATAATAATTAAAATTTTAATTTAATTCTTCCAGCTCGATTCGTCATCAATTCCATCTACATCATCGCTACCGCGTCGGTTACTGTACTTTTTCTTCCTACGATTAGGAGAGCTAGGTGAGAACGTTTTGTAGAACTTAAAATTTTTTGATGAACTTTGATTCTCGTTCGTAATTTACTCACTAACCGTAATTACGCCTAAATTCTCCAAAAATCGCAAATTCAAGTTTTTAAAAATTAAATTACACTATTGCTGGTATCAGGCTACGTTGCACTACGCTAGGTCAGAGCGATACATTACGTGGTGTTAGTACGCTGGGTTACGCGACGTTGGTACGCCACGTGACGCGTCGCTAGTACGCTACCGTACGCCATACCAGTACGATACGTTACGCGTCGCTAGTACGCTACGATACGCCATACCAGTACGATACGTTAGGCGATTTTGGTCCGATATGTTACGATAAGCTATACCTCACGCGTTGCTAGTACGATACGTTACGCGCTGCTAGTATGATGCGTTGCACGCGCTAGTACTGTACGGTACACCATGTTAATACGATACTTGATGCGAGGCTCGTAGGATACGTTGACGACGCCAGTACGTTACGGTACGCTATGCTAGTAGGATAAGTTACGCGACGTTACAATGCGTGGCGCGACGTGAGGACCATACTTACGCGTATCATTACGCCAAAATGGGCCTTAGTCATGGCGGTAGCCTACTTAACGTAATATTCGACGGTATCTGAGAGTAATACCGGCAGAACGCAGGACCCCAAGTCACACCAATGCGTGCGCTGCCATCCAAAGTTCTGACTCATCGTCTATGTCATTCTCATTCCTCACACTTTCCCTGGATCATCAGAATTTTAAGACTGTTTTCGCGTTGACCTGATCCTTGAACCACATCAACCTCCAAAAACATCTTCGTACCTACCCTTACAATTTTTGGTCTTGTTTTTAAATCTGTTTGTTTCAGAAAATCCGTGCCCCACCTGACGACACGGCGGCTGATCCAGCCAAATCTGTTGCTGCTCATCATCTTCGAGACGCTGAATGCCGTGAACTTCTTTTATTTGCTGTCGTTTAAGAAAAAACATGAATGGAAGTGATAAAGATAATTTATCGGGCCAACCCGCAACAAAGGAGAGGGACAAGAAAAAGTCTATTTACCATGCAATAAATAAGCAAGAACATATGGATTTATCTCTCTCTCTCCCTCTCTCTCTGTCTGTCTGTCTCTCTCACTCTCTCCCTCTCTCGCTCTCACTCTCAGGCTCGCTCTCTCTCTCTCTCTCTCTCTCTCTCTCTCTCTCTCGCTCTGTCTGTCGCTCTCTCACGCTATATCTCTGTTTGTCTATCTTTATTCTCTCTCACTCTGTCCCACTCTCATTCTCACTCTCACGCTCGCTCTCGCTCTCTCCCTCTCTCACTCTCAAGCTCTCTCGCTCTCTTTCTCTCTCTTTCCTTCTCTCTCGCTCATGCTCGAATTCTCTCTATTTCAGTCGTTTTCATGTTACTAGCTCTCTCTCTTTCTCTCACTCGCTCACGCTCTATCTCTCTCACTTCTCACTCTCTAGCTGTGTTACCCCGAAAACCTGTGATGCTGTCGCCAGACTCATGCTCAATTCCAGACCCATCCTCCAAACGCGCTCATCCCCGCATCGTCATTCCAAATTTCAGATCAAATTTTGAGAGCAAAAACCTGATCCTCAGCCCGAATCCAAAAATCCACACGTACACTCCCCGCATGACCAACGGACGCTTTTTTCACCGAGCTCCCCCGCTCCGGATGTGCCATTTAGGGCTATCCGGTCGAGACCGGGGTAACCGTTCGGGAGAGCCCCCCAATAATTCGGGGCTTCAGAAAAAATTTTGAGATCATCACATCCGGAGCACAGTCTCGGCCCTGCCAAGACGGGCCCAAACCCTCATAATCTTACGATTTTGGCGGCGTCACAGACGGTTTTGGCCACATAAAGTTTTGGTGCTGGTATCCGGCCAAGGATCGACATTTATTGGGCAGTAATAACTACGACCGGGAATACGTGAATGTGAGAGGGGGCTGAAAAATAGTTCTTTGGGGGGTTACAGACGGTGTACAGAGTACAGGGGCCAAATATGGTTGGTCTAGACGCGACTTTTACGTCAAGGTTATGAATAGAGGTGTCTAGGGATTTAGGCAGGGAGAAGGGGAGGAAGAGAAAGCGAGCGAGAGAGAGAGAGAGAGAGACAGAGAGTGAGAGAGAGGAAGAGGAAGTGAGAGAGAAGGAGAAAGAGAGAGAATGACAGTGACAGTGAGAGCGAGGGGGTAAAGTCACTACCCCGAAAAGTCACTACCCCGAAATAATTCACATGATTTTTATAGGAAAACCGCATGAAAACTGGATTTTTCCGGAAAAAACAATGCTATCATTTTTCGGAGTAAACGATTTCGGGGTAGTGACTTTTCGGGGTAGTGACCGGACGCCGAGAGCGAAAGCGAGAGAGAGAGGGAGAGAGAGAGAAATAGAGAGAAAGAGAGAGAGATAAAGAAAGTGAGGGCGAGAGCGGGAGAGATAAGGATTGTTAGAGTTTTCAGGATTATAGTCGGGGGTAGAGAGAGAGAGAGAGAGAGAGAGAGAGAGGAGAGAGGGAGAGAGGGGGAAAGAGATATTGTGAGATGTATAGCTAGAAAGAGAGAGGGAAAGAGAGAGAGAGCGAGAGAGAGAGAGAGAGAGAGAGAGAGAGAGAGAGAAATAGAGAGAAAGAGAGAGAGAGAGATATAAAGAAAGTGAGGGCGAGAGATAAGGATTGTTAGAGTTTTCAAGATTATAGTCGGGGGGTAGAGAGAGAGAGAGAGAGAGAGAGAGAGAGACGAACCGACATAAACCTTTCGACATGGGTTGTTCCGCTCCCTTTAAAGGGCTGCCGACGGCATTGTTTGATCCCCCCATCAACAAATTGGCAAGTAGCCAACAGGGGAGAGAGCGGGCCCTGGGGAGAGGCGCAGAGACATTTTGTTTCCAGCGCGTAACCGATTGACTATGCCGTCCCTTTAAAGCCCCCATTCCACAAAATTCGTGATTTCTGGTTAATCCGAATGATCATAGACTTCCCCCTTTCAACAATTCCATTCTTTTCTCTCAACGAAAATGCGGATGAGAATACAATAGTCGAATCATTGCTCTCGTCGAGAATTAATCCCCCCCCCCTTTCTCCCTCATCAACCATTCATTTCGAATGACCAGCCCACCGGGGCGGAAACTGATTTCCCAAAAATCCGACACAAAAAAGTTGAAGCAATCTGGATTTTAGAAATAATTTCAATGGGATGATCACCTCACCGTCTGGACGTTTGTTTTTGAATGATGGAAATTGCAAATCCGAGATCCGAAAAGTAGCTTTGGTACGGATAAGCCGAAAAGCTGTAGGTGGAGAAGAGATTGAAATTTCGGGATTTTGGATTGGCAATTATGCTGATTCATGCGGTGATCCGTTTCGCTACCCACTGACGAAAGTTTGTACATTTTAAAGGGAGTGTGACAGGAGGGTCTTGGCGTAGGCAAATTTTGGAGGTTTCCTCATCATTACCCCGTCTCTCATGCTCACGCTCGTTCTCTCTCCATACTCTATCTCTCACTCTCTCTCACTTCTCTCCCTCTCTCTCTTTCACTCTCTCTCCCTCTTTCTCTCTCTCTCTCTCTCGACTATTTCTCTAGCTCCTGCTCGTTTTGTCTCTCTCACCATCTCTCATGCTCATGCTCATGCTCTTTTTCCATCTTTCACGCATTTTCATCTTCCCTATTGGGAGGCTGCCGCGCGTATCTCCCCGCGGGGCGTGTGCGTCGCCCCGCGCGGCGCGAAGGGTTCCATACGGAAGCCATGAACAACAAAATCCACGGTCCAATCTTGCCAGCCCCATTAATACATTTTTAGGACCAATTTCGAGCCCCAAATCTCGCCCATCCCCCTCCAAAAACAACCCCCTTCCCCCGCTTCTGGCCAACCACCAAATTCTCCGAAATAACTTCCCGCTCCTGCCTATGAAGCCCCAAAATAATAATTTTTCTGGATAATTTGCGGGCCCAAAAAAGACCGGATGGTGGTGGCGGAGTTGATTTATGACAGGTGGTAATCAAAGAATTGGCAGATGTTTTCCAAGATTCCCGGCAAAAGTCCGAGATGACGTCCCCCAAGACTTTCCTCCCGGCCTGAAAAAAAACTCTAAAACGTAACTTGCGTCAGCAACGGGGGAATTGCAATGGTCTACGAACCGTGGTTAACCGGGGGGCAAGGATATCCGGTTCTGGACTGTTAGCGGGGGGGGGCGATTGTCCCCTATGGTTCTCTACGGCCCTATAACAAAATTTAAACCTTTTTTCTGGCATTTGACATAGTTTTTAGGTATAAAACCAATAATAAAAAATAATCAAAATTTTCGACAATAAACTTTTTGCTCAAAAAATGCAAAAATGACCAAAAAAGCTCAAATTTTTCGAATTTTCAAAAATTTTTTAGATGTTTTGTAACTTTCTAGCAATGAAAAATTGCTGGCAACCTTATAAAGATACATTCTATATCACCAAAAAATGAAAAAAAACAGAAATTGGCTTCCCCCTCTGCTAAAAATCCCCCCCGCTAACAGCCCAGAACCGGATAACCCTCAAAAATAAACCAAAAATCGCCGATGAGAGCAATAGAGGCTGGTCACGGATGAGTGCGCTTTCACACGGTTGTTTTTTGAGGGTGTTTTGAATGGATGGAAAATAGAATGCCTGTCTGGGAATTTCTAAGGAAAACGGCTATTTGGGGGGAACTTGTCAAAAGGAGCCGTGCGTACTCGTCGGATTTTGGAACTTGAAAGCTATAGCAAATGATGCCAGATGAACTTAAGAGACGCTAGAAACTAAAAATCGGGTCGTAGAGCTTGAAAAGTGATATTAAACGGCCTTAAACTACACAAATCGACAAGATTACGTTACGATACGGTGCCACGCGACGCTACGGTACGCTACGCAACCTATCTACGCTAGACTCCGCAACTAAATGAAGTGACGTTACGCTACGTTACGTTGCGTTGATACGCCAAGCTATGCATTTGTCCTTAAGACGCTACGAAACGTCATACTGTGCAGATACGCTAGGCTGCACAGGTATACGGCGTGAAGATACGAAGTAACGCGACGCTACGTGAAGCTACGCTAAGCAATTATTCTAAGTACGCTACAAAACGCTTTCTGGAGGGCCACGTAACTCTACAAAATGACTCTTGGCGGCGATACTACGAGGCGCTACGCAGCCTACGTAGTGACGCTACGCTGCGATACTACGATACGCTGCGCTACGTGATTCCACGGCAATACGTCTTCATACGGCGACGTTGCGCGCCAACACTACATTACGCTACGGTCAGCCGTTAAGTGAAGCTACGCCACGGAATTTGAGGCGTCTGGCTGCTTCAGTACTTAAAATTACGTTACGCTACGATAGTACGCTACATCATCCTACGAAAGTACGCTGCTTTACGCTACGAGAGTACCTACGTAACGCTAGATTACATCAGTGGGGTACCTGCGTTACGCTACGATATGGCGCTACGTCACCCTACAAAAACGAAGCCTGGTAGCAAAAACGAAACGAAGCAAACGTCGCTACCTGGTAGTATGATGTGCGTTACACTACGATGTACGGCACGTTATACGGTACGTTTCGCTACGCCTATACGCATTCCCAGTCCCTTCAAACAAGCACCGTCATCTCCCCTAACTCCATTGACCTTTCCTTCAATTTCCCGGTCCATTTTTTTGCCCCTTATCCGCCCTGCTCATCAAAATTTGTAGGAAGCCCAGCCCCGGATTTGGCCCATTGAAGTAATTTGCATTTTTCTGCCGGGCCCACACTCGGATTAGCACGGAAACTCGTGGGTGTTTTTGGGGATTCCCCACACGATATGATGGCCAGTCACTTCCCGGGAGAGAGAGAGAGTCAGAGAGAGAGAGAGAGAGAGAGAGAGAGCGAGAGAGATTAGGGGGATTATGGTAGGCGGGGTCCCGGGGTGGATTCTTGGTAATATAAGGGATGGGCTGTGGGTCTCGATTCCTACCATTCACTCGTCCGATTTTCAAGTTGGGATGGATGTCGGTGTGAAATTCTTTGGCGGCACCGTCCCTTTAAAATCACTCTACCTGTCAGTATCCATTAAAAAAATTATCTTTCTCTCGCTCCCTCAATTTCTAGCTCTTTCTCGAACCCTTCTCCTCCTCTCTCACTCTCTCTTTTTCTCTCTCTCTTTCTTTCTCTTTTCTTTTCTCTCTCTTTTCTCTCGTCTCTGGGAAAAAGCCAAAATTCCGACAATCTGAATCCCGCAAGCCAGCGCCAAAGATATGTCGCCTGTCGGTATTTTGCCTTTTCGGAATTTTTGATGTCGGTATTATCGCCGGAAAGCTGGTTCTCTCAAGCTGAAACTTATTTCCGCATTCTCTCTCTTTCTGGCTCATGATCTCTCTCACCCTCTCTCTCTCTCGCTCTATCTCCTATCTCGCCATCTCTGCAAATCTCTCTAAAAAATCGGATTTTCCTGCAAGACCTGCTTCCGGAACACCCCATCTATCCATTCAAACCCGCAATTCTTCGCACCCACCTATCCGATTCCGGAATTTCTCCCAGGATCCAATTGCTCGCTCACCCCCTTCTCCCTAGAATTCGGGTCCCACGACGGGTCACAGCGGTTACTGTACCTGTGAATGGAGGGGATTAGCGAGCTTTTTTCGTGGAATTATCGGGTGGGCGGGCCCTGGGAATTGGGTGAGATCGGATGAGGGAGGTGTGGCGCAGCTGCTTTTTCACTTCTGCCTTTTAGGGGACGGTGCGCGCTTCCGAACGTCGAGAAAAATTGAAAATTGGGTTTGAGGGTTCAGAGTTTGCAGTGGTCTCTGTTGGCCTGTTAGGTAGTAATTTCTAAATTCTCTCTGCTAGCTTGCCCAGCCACCGTTGGCTCTCTTAGTACTCCCAAATTGCATCTGCTAGCTTGCCATGCCAGCGCCAAAATTCCTAAATTTTCTCGGCTAGCTTGCCCCGTCGCTGGAGGCAACCTAAAAATTCCAAATTTCCTCTGCTAGCTTGCCAGCCTATTCTGATCGGCGGCTGAAATTCCTCAATTTTCTCCGCTAGCTTGCCAAGCTTCGATTCCCCGGTCGAACTTCCCAAACTTCCCAAATTCTTTCTGCTAGCTAGCCCATCTAGGTTTTCCTAAAAAATCTCCGCTGCTTTTTTCGATGGTTTTTGCTAGCTTGCCGGTGCTTCAGAATTTCCTTAGGAATCTCTGCTACCCGGATTCGAACCAAGAAACAGACAGCCAGAATCCCGACAGCCAAAACACCGACATTTTTTTACGGCAGTTAAAATGCAGCTACTTTTTAAACTGCTATTTTGCACGTCGGGACTGTTGAAATTTTTGCTGTCGGCATTTTTGTTTTCCGAAAACGAAAGTCCGACTTTTCCCTTTCTAGCCTTTCAACGCTCGTATTTTCCGAAAGAATCTCTGCCAGCCTGCCCTAATTAAACACGATTTTTAGCCTTCCTTCCCCACAGCAATGTTCCACATCAACCTCACCGCCCAGGACGACTTCGAGATGCTCGGCTACCGCAGGCAACGAATCCAAAAGCAGCACTACGAGGAATGCAAAGTGAGTGTGAGTTTCAGGGGGTTAAATCGCGGAATTTCCACACTAAAAATTTACAGTATCTGTTGAGCAAGAGCTTTAAAGGGGCGGGATCAAGCAAAAATTATCATGTCATGCTCCCTTTAAAACCAGGAATTTTTGCAGGTGAAGCTGACGATCGAGCAACGCCGACGGAGCTTCCGGCGTCATAAATCGGTTTGCAAGTGAGTTTTGGCCGCTTTCTCTCTCTTTCTCTCTCTCTCTCGCTCCCTCTCTCTCCCTAAATCTGATTTCTGGCCCCCATTTTTTGCATACTTTTGTGTTACTATCCATTTTCCCCTAATTTACCAATTTCCTGCCAGTACAAAAATGACTGCAAAAATCCCGTGAATCCCGGGAGTTGGGCGGAAATCAGGCTTTACGTTTGTAGCCCCCAATTTCCGTTACTACGCCCGGAAATTGGGAGCGTAAATTAAGAGCCGGAGAGAGAGTGATTGGGAGGGTAAATTACGGTAGGATACCTGAAAACGCCGTGCTCTCTTCTAGGGATTCTATAGTGCACTTTTTTGGAGTTTTGGAGCCCGGGGGGGGGGGGGCAGAAAAACATTAGCCAATTTGATGGGTCACGCCGATTCAGAGGATTAGTGGTTTTTAGTAGCTGGGGATTTGGAGGGTTTTTAGTGGGATTGCGTGGGTTTTAAAGTGTTGTAAGAAGCGATAGAAAGAGTGAGGGAGCAGTGATTGAGTGAGAGAAAAGTGGGAGAGAGAGAGCGAGGGAGTGAGAGAGAGAGCGAGGGAGCGAGAGAGCGAGAGAGCGCGTGAGCGAGAGAGAGCGTGAGCGAGAGAGAGAAATGAGAGCGAGAGAGCGAGACAGCTGTGAGATAGTGAGAGAGAAAGAGAACGTGAGAGAGAGAGAGAGCGACAGAGAGAGAGAGAGAGAGAGAGAGAGAGCGAGCGAGAGCGAGCGGGAGACATCCAGAGAAAGAGAAGACAGAAAGGGAGAAGGACCGAGAGAAACAGAGTACGCCCGAGATTGACAATGAGACGGAGCCTATCGGAAAACATTCCAAAATCCGGAAATTCTAGATACCACGCTCCCTCTAAACAAAACCATCCCAAAAATCTTCCTTAATCCTATTTTTTAGTTCATTTAATCTGTTTAATTGCCAATGAAATTTCTTTAGAAAATTAATCCATTTTTTCGAGGATGGAAAGCAACACCTCAACCTGCTAATGCCGCCGTCCACAGTATCCAGTCGTACTCCCGTGAATCCGTACTGATCTCCACTTCCGGCCCGCGTCATCTGTTTTCCCTCGTCCCCGCTACAACTCCAACTTTGCCCTTTGTACCACCGGTATTTTCTCAATATCCCAGGATTAGTGTCCATCTTTGAGTTATGGGCAATTATTGTCCGCCTCCTGCTCGTGAATTGCTTTTTCGGTAATCTTGTATTATTTGAATCCTGGGTTTTTCGCGGCGTGTATTGTACCCGTGCGTAGGCGATTTGTTGCGAGATCAATTTAGGCCTTAATGACACCTTGAAATATTTTAAAAACGTTTAAAAACATATTTTTTTGCGCAATTATTTTTTCGAGTTTTAGAGAGGTAGTGACAGTAGGTTTTTCCGTTTTAATGCCTTTAAAGGGACGAGCAAGGCTAGTTTATCGATTTATTGGTACTGGGCTGTTAACGGGGGGGGCTGTGTTCTCCATCTCCGTTTTATACGTAAAATCCATCTCAAAGCCAGAAAAAGGGTTTATATTTTTTCATGGAACGGGCCTTGACTAATTCGTCCTCCGCTAAAATCTCTCCCCCCCCGTTAATAGACCAGTACTAGAGAATCCTAATCGATTACGACAAGAAATTCCCGGGGATTTAGCCGCAAACCGGGACGCGTTAACTATGGAAAATCCACAGCCAAAAAAATCCATATTAGAGCCTTGCCGGGTCCTTTAAAAGGACGAACACAATTTTTTTGCTGTCACCATCCCTTTAAACCCAAACCCCGTCCCCTAATCCCCCAAAATTCGATTGTTGCCCCTGCGGAATCTCCAAAAAATTAATTTATTCCCTCTCCCCCAAACCGGGGCAATCAGGAAGTTTTTTTGTAGCCCCCCAGGGGCTAATCCGGATGATGTGTGTGATGCCTACCGTATCGTGTTGTCCCTTGTAGTTTGTACTCACTCGTACCCCCAATTTATTACCCCCTTATTGTTTCCTTTTTGGTGCCTACGGCCAGCTACCGTAACCATGTGAGGTGGCGGTAGTCGGTCGAGGACTTCCAAAACGCTGCCGAGTAAGTACCATTGTACTGATGGGCCCCTGAAGTGAAGAGAGAGGGAGAGAGAGAGAGAGAGAGAGAGAGATGTAGAGAGAGAGAGAAAGAGAAGGAGAGAGAGACATAGAGACAGAGAGCGCGAGAGAGAGAGAGAGAGAGAGAGAGAGAGAGAGAGAGGGAGAGAGAGAAGGAGAGAGTCAGAGAGACAGAGAGAGAGAGCGATAGAGAGAGCGAGAGAGAGAGAGAGAGAGAGAGAGAGAGAGAGAGACAGAGAGAGATTGAAAGACGTGCAAAGTTATTGCGCCAGTTGGAAAATAAATATTTACAAAATGAAAAATCGTGTACGTCGACAACGCATTAATGGAAGGACTCGACCTACCTGCCATATATGGATCGATTTAACACATTTCTGCGTTTTAAAGGGACCTCAACAGCAATTTTTCATCTTTTCAAAGTTCGTTAAAAGCTGCTCATTCCCGAACTGATCATTGCCGCGTGTTCTGACCGGAATGACTAGCTTTTGCCCACCACGGTGATCCTCGCCCTGGTTTGGAGAAGCAGCCTGGGTGGTCCTCCTTTTTCTTCTCCTTCTTCTTCATCTTCCTTGGTGGGCGTCTCTAATTAAGCGGAAAACCGACGGGGGGCCAAAAAAGTGGTGGCGCATGCAGGCGTCCCCCGCTATCCCCCGAGTCGCACTTTTTTTGCCCCAACCCCCGTGGGTTGACTAATTTGGTGGAATGACCTGTGAATGGGAATACCATCCGTGGTTTTTGGAAGCAGTGCCTTAAAAAGCGGTTCTTATGCATTATCGGGGGGACGGTATCAGAACGACCGAGTTTTTCTATTAGTTGAGATTTACCAAGTAATTTAATCGTAAGTATCTTAATAAATTTTTTTATCAAAATGTCAATATATATCAATCAAAAAAATCTTTAAAAAACTTGGAAAATCTAATTCGAGAATTTGGTCGGAAATCTGTCATTTAAACCTATAAAACCATTTTTTTTTTTGCAGTTTTTAGGTTCAATTTGAAAATTGTTTTGGCTTCAGAAGTAGTAAAAACAGCTTAGAAATACTTATAAAATTTCTATGGGAAAGGTCGGATAAGAATTGAATTCCAAAAAAAAAGTTGGCCGATCCTTTGATACCCCCCGATAATGCAAAAGAGCCAATTGAGTTCCCGTTCTTTTTACGCCTCCAGGAGAGCGGCATATTCGATTTAGATTCTGAATTTTCCCAACTTGGCCGAGTGACCATTGAAAAATGCGTCCCTTCCAACGAACAGTTCAACCCAGTGGTGGGAACCTCCGGAAAACGGGAGCGAGGGAGGAGCACGGCGATTCGGGCTGAACTCGCCGCGACCAGAAGCTTATCCCTCGAACGATTTTTCTGAGCAGACAGGGGCCGCTTCGAATCTTCGATGAGCATCAGGTGAGAGACGGGCCCCAAACATCGACGATCAGCTATGATTTGTGATGAGAAGTTTGGAAAATTTCTAAAACTCGCTTCCGGCTAGCTGTCGTGACGTTTAGTAACGTAAAGCTGGCCAGTCCCTTTGATCGAGTTGAGGCCAATTTTTTCTCAGTCAGCTCGAGCACGAGCACACTCACGCATTAATGGAAAAAAACGTAAATTTATCCGGAAAACCGGAAAAGTTGATTTTTAAGAGGCCAAGAAGGTAGGCTATAAAAGAACCTCGACACGCACTTTTTTCGCATTTTTTTCACTTATTCAAAAGAGCCCACCCGATTCTCGAGCTCCAGCTCTTGCTCCCCCCAGTTGATTCCAGGTTACCGTAAATCCTCCCTCCTTTCGGGCCGCGCGGAAACGAAATTCGGAGCGGATCGGAACGGGGGGGGGGGAATTAGCCGGTAGCGCCCCGGTTCCTAATAAACGCCCCCCCAGCCAATCCAGGAGCACGAGGAGCAGGAGGACGGGGAGGAGGCCATTTCTCGAATTCAGTGCCCCTGAACTGCCCTAAACTTTGCTATTATGGGCTCAATTTTCGGTTTCTAGTGACATTAATGCGTGTGGGAAACTGCCTCAAAAATCTCTATTTATTCTGTCTTCCAAATTCGTTTAAAAATCGCTAACTGCGTTGCGCGTGCGTTGCGTAGTGCAATAAATTACTGGAAATCGTCACACCGACCGCAACGCGTTCATAGGAGCCATTTCCTGCCTTCCAAGTTCCTTTAAACTCAAGTGAAATTTGAACTGCTTGAGCGTGTCGGGTGTGCGGTTTCCTAGAAACAGCTAGCTGCTGCTAGAATCCCTATACGCACGCTTCTGCCTTTCCAGTCTTTTTAAACCCCCAAAACCTCATTTTTTCAGCTTCCGCTTCTCCCCAAGCTTCAAGAAGGAAGCCAAATGCGGTTACTCGGGCCATTTGGGCTGGTTTTGGCATGCATAGGTAGGCAAAAAAATTCCGCAACTTTCCAACCTCCATTTTTTTAGTCATTTGCTCAGCAAAAGTGCTGAACCTGGACGTGGACACGGACAATCCGTACTACGATGGCAAGAAGACGGAGCTACCCATATCGGCCACACATGGTATTTAATTAAATATTTATACCGTTTTTTTGCTCTTTAGGTGTGGAGCTGATGCAGCACTGGTTGGATCAGGCATTCTCTGGACTGATGGCTGCCATAACGACGAAAAAGTGGGTTAAAAGCTTGGTAGTGTACGCCATAGTCCGCGATGGTACGGAATAATACGCTTAGTACGCCGCATCCCGCTATAGTACGCTCTCGTGCGCTTTGGTACACGATGGTATACTGTAGTACGCAACGGTACGACACGACTAAACGCTACAAGACGCTACGACGTTGTACGCTTTAGTACGTAGGAATACGTATTAGTACATTTTTATTCGAAAGTACGTAAGAGTACGTCTCAATACGCAACCGTTTCGGCTTTGGCACGCGCTTAATTACTTGAAAGTACGAGGTAATACGCTACTTTATTAGATGCCAAAATACGCTACAGTACGTGAGAATACGCTATAGTACATAAGAGTCCGCTGCGCTACGTCGCCCACAAATACCTACGCTTTAGAGTTAAATCAAGATTTCTGCTTTCGATGATTAGCAGCAAAATACAGTCTATCGTCATTGCCCGTACTTATCCGTGATTTTCGATCTATCTCCCTCTCCCTGTCACCCTTTCTCTCTCTCTCTCTCTCTCTCTCTCTCTCTCTCTCTCTCTCTCTCTCTCTCTCTCTCTCTCTCTCTCTGTCTCGCTATCTCGCATTGTCCTTTCTGACAAGTGCTAACAGTGTTCCCCTCTCTTCATAGGGTCATCTCCACCCATCCGTAAACCAATCAGTCTACCTCCCCCCTCATCCTCCTTTCGAGGTCCCCTCAATTGTGCCAATCCCCTGATTATCCCCTCCTCCCCCACAATTGTTCCAAAATGTTTCGCGCGGAATCGAGGGGGTTGCTGATCACTAATTGAACCCGAAATCGTGTCTGAGCATCAGGACATCTAGAGAGCTGGGAAAATTAGGGAATTCTAAGAAAAATTAACATAACTCGGGAGGCTGATCTTGGATCGGCTCAAGATTTTTAGGGCACATAAAAGATGGTTCGAGCAAATTTTTAAACAAATATACGGTAATAAATTTGGGAAAAATTGCCTAACTCTATCATTCGATCTCTCTTAGGCTTCAAATTTTTCAAATTCCATAGAGGGTTGTTTCGTATAAATAGACCAAGTCTTAGGCAAAAATACGGTAAAATGGGTAAGTTATAGCGCTTTTTAAAAATCAGTTGGGTAGGTAAGCGGTCAAAAACTTCGGAAAAATGTTAATAACCTTCTTATTTTTGATTTTCAATTGACCTAAACATTTTTGTGAGAGCCAAAAAACAGTTGAGCTACAGCATTCCTAACAATCGGGCAGAAAAATCGGCATAACATTCCATCCAAATTAGCTGACATTTTGAAGGTATTTGTAAAATTTTGGAAACTACCTATTCTATTAGTTTCGATAAAAAATACCGTAAGACAATCGAGATTGTCCAAATTAAGGCTGGCTCGCCTCAAGCCCGAGCTCCGACGGCGCGTCCACGAGTGCAACAAGCAGGCAAAGACCGTCGCCGAACACGCAAAATGCTCAGTGAAAGCCATTGAATTCACTGAGAATCCAGCTAACCTAATTCCGGAAACGATCGGTGGGTCAGGTTTTAGAAAACAGCAAAAATCCGCGCTTTAGGTGATAAAAAAGCACCTTACCGCTAAAAAAGATCGAAAAATCGGCGGAATTGCGTGAGGTGAAGCTGGGAAAGGTCAAGAAGATGCCAAAATCGAAGAAGCCTGACTTTGCAAAATCGATGGAAAAACGGAAAAATCGGTACTGTCTATTGTAGCCTCCCGGAATCTTTGATTTTTAGATTCTCGCACCTTGCAAAGCTGACGAAGTTGGATGCCCCGCAGCCAACAATTAGAAAAGTCAAGAAATTCCGGGGGAAATCGAGCGAATTGCGGGAGAAGCGGAAGAGAAAGTACGGTAGCAGAAAGGCTGGATTTAATTGAATGAACCTTCGCATCAATAAAATAGCCATTAAGTTAAAGCGGGAAAATTTGAAGCTAAAAACGATGATTTTCAGGAAGAGTTCGAGGCGTAACTCCACTTCCGGTTCTGCGGAGAAACAGCGAAAGAGGAGGCGAAGGGTGCGCAGAGAGGTCGAGGAGGATGATGGACTTGAGGTAGCTTTCTTAAAATTAAAAATTAATGGCTTTTACGAGAGAGAGAGAGAGAGAGAGAGAGAGAGAGAGAGAGAGCGAGAAAAGGAGGAGTACTTTTTTAAAGGAATCTGAACATTATGAACCACAATTTTTTAGGAATTTTATGCGCATCACCGTATCGAGCACCACGACGATTTTCACGCGTCGCTTACACGGGCAAAGAGAGCAATCCACAATCGGGTATCGTTTCTAATTTCTAATTTCTAATCGTTTCTGGCATTTTTAAAGGGGCAGGTAAGGCAAGGCTACTTCCATAGGGTGCTGGAATAAGACCGCTGCGCGACGTCAAAACTACGTCTGCGTTGCGTATCGTGCGCGTCCAGAAACATGGAATTCATAGCAAAAAAATCGATCGCCTTGCCTTGCCAGCCCCTTTAAGGCCATTTTATAGGCACTTTCAGGCACTATTTGAATTTTTAAAGGGAGGCTGCAGTCGGTAAAAGTCAATTTTGGTGTTATTTAGGCATCCTACGACCTCTCGCACAGCTCGGACCGCACCCCAATCGGCATCATCTCCAGGCACATCGCCACCACCATCCGGCACCTCAAAGGGAAACAGGATTCCGACCCGAAAAAGTATCTTCATAGCTTTAAGCCGGAATTTTCGATTCAGTTGGAAAACCGTCCTTTCCGAGATCACGGAAAAGGCGCGGGAGTTGAAGACGAGGGAACGGATGCGGAAGATGCTGAAGAAGAGGGCCGAATTCTATCAGAAGGCCGAGAAGGAGGGAGATGAGATGGATATTGATGGGAGGAGGGCGTTGGCAATGCCGGTAAGTTTGGGTTAGCGGCTCTATGACTATCACTCGCAGTCGCTCACTCTCTCTCACTCTCTCTCTCTCTTTCTCTCTCTCACTGGCACGCTGTCAATCTCTTTTTCGCTCTTTGGCGATGTCTTTCTCACTGTTTGTCGAAGTCTCTCTATCTCCCTGTCTCTGACATTCTATCCTTGTCTCTCACTCTCGATCTCCCTCGCTATCTCTCTCTCTCTCTCTCTCTCTCTCTCTCTCTCTTTCTCCCTCTCTCTCTTTCTCCCTCTCTCGTTGGAGTCTATGAAGCTGTCCTGTCACACCCCCTTTCAAGGAACTTGATGCTCTCGACGAGAAATGGGAGAAGGAGGAGATGCTCGAAATGGCCAGGGACAAAATGAAGAATATGACCGAGGAGCAGAAGGCCATGGTCGGCCCCATGCATCTCGTTCGGCAAGGTAGAGCCTGTAGTTTCGAGTCTAATCTGGATCTTTAGCCGTCAAGCTGGGCATGACGATGGCTGGGAAGAACGTGTCGGACTTTGAGAAGAAGAACGTGAACCTCATCTCGCCGCGGATCTTCTCGCTGGTGCCGGAGAATGAGGAGAGGACCAAGGACGAGGTTTGAGTTACCAAGTCGAAAATTTCAGTTTTACCGTTGTAGCTTTAAAAGTACGTATTCCGAGGCTTTCTGCACGAATTTCATAGCGTAATCGGTTGATCTAATTTTTTCAGGGTTATTAGAGAACTTTAGGCAATTTTTCGCGGCATATATGCAACTTCGAGACGGCGGAAATACAGAAATATTGTGAATTTCGATCGAAAACACCGTAATCGAAAATTTTCCGGTCGAAATAGGCGTCATAATGGCGATTAGTGATTAGTCTCTCTCACTCACTCTCTCTCTCTCGCTCTCTCTCTCTCTCGCTCTCTTTCTCTCGCTCGCTCTCTCTCCCTCTATCTCTCTCTCGCAATAAGCTGATTTCAGTGCCTTACAATGCCCAATTTTCCTGTTTTCGAAGCCATTACTCGTTGAACTTCTCGAAAATTCTGGGGAATCATAGAGATTTGACTTCTAAACCTCTTTAAGAAAACTTTTGCCAGATCAACCTCCTCTCCCCGTCCGTGTTCTCCCTCCATCAAGACGGTGATGACCTCGAGAAGTCCCTATCGATGGGAAAAGCCCTTCGAACCGTTGGACTTGACCCTGACACGCAGCAGTTGATGGACATGATCGTCGAGGCGGCTGGGGTCAGCGATGCCGTTGATTCGATTAAGGTATATTTGGCCTAAAAGGGCTTCAATGATGCTTGTAGAACTCGAAATTCGCCGAGCTCGAGCGCAAGGAGGAAATTCGAGGGCCAAACGGGGAGCCGCTGTTCTGGACAAGGGAGAACGCCTCGCTGGCGCTTGGGAAGGAGGAGGTATGCATTTGAAACCATGGAATTCGATCAAACTATAGACAGTCTGACCTACCAAAGTGTATAAATTTAATGTTAAAATACGTACTTTAAGTAGAAGAATTTTTAAGCTCAAAAAAATCGACGTCATGGAGCACTTACACAAGATGTATACGCCTAGTCAGGTGGGAAATATCTATAGCTTTCTCTCTTCTCTCTCGCTCTCTCTCTCTTTCTCTCTCTCTCTCTCTCTATTGCTCTCTCCCTCTCTCCTCTCTCTCTCTCTCCATTGTCACCACCGTTTTAAAGATGGAAGAAATGCGCGCGACCGGCTACACGACGATGACCCCACGGCAGCTCGATTTCGTCTACGGCCCCCGTTCGCCCTACAACAACTCCGAGACGCTCGACAAGTTTAGAGGTATCTCTCTCTCTCTCTCTCTCTCTCGCTTTCTCTCTCTTTCCCGAATTACCACAACCATTCAGGAATGAAGCTCGGCCGCGCTGAAGTAGATGAACACATCCAGAACACAATTCGGGACGTCGCGCTGCGGAAGATCGAGTTCAAGGCGGATCCGACGGAGGTGCACAAGGAGTTGGACGCGTTTAAAGGGTCCAGGAAAAAGGTAGCGACCTTTTAAAACGACGTGCAATTCAGATTTAGGACATCGTCTTGTCGCCCATCTCGTTCCTGTTGGCGTTGAACAATCCGGCGCTCGTCTCGCAGCCTGTTATTTTATCCCCGGTACTTTTCTAGCCCTAATTTTCTAGATATATTTTGCGTATCTCCTCTCTCTCTCTCTCTCTCTCTCTCTCTCTCTCTCTCTCTCTTTCTCTCTCTCTCTCTCGAAAAATATTTTTTCAGGTCATCTTCTCGGCCCTGGTCTGCTCTCCAGCCGTCTTCGGTGCCATCATCCTATCCCCATGGCTTTTCGTGGCTGCCATTCTGTCACCCCGTGTTCTCTCGCCGGTACGATTTTTGCTCTAAACGGTTTATTGATGAGAAAATTGTGGCATACCAGCAGATACCATTTGGGAATTCAAACTTCCCAAATTCTACCCTTCTAGGTCATCCTCAACCCGTTCGGCTTCGTGCCCATCATCCTGACACCATTGGCCCTCGATCCGATCATCCTCTCGCCCGGCATCTTCAACCCGTTCGTGCTCTCGCCGCTCGTGCTCTGCCCGTTCATCTTGTCACCACAGGTAAGGCCTCGGAGTCAACGGTTTCATTGAGTGCGGAGGTGTAGCGTTTTCCGGGTGGATGCGCGACGCACCCCGCGACGCGTGCACCAGTTTTGAGAAACGCGTCGTGTGGGCGCGTTGTGTGTTGTGTTTTCGCTCGCAAAGCCGCCGCGCAGCCCGCTTTGGGCTTTGAACAGCAACGTTAAAGGGAGCGGGCAAGGGTGAAAAATACTAGCATCGCTTCGCGGCGCGGAGGTGCGTCTGGTTGAACGCGTCGCGGATGCGCTGTGATGATTCCTCGACGCAACGATGCGACGTGATGCGATGGCGTCAACATGAGAGAGAGGGCGAGAGAGAGGGAGGGAGAGAAAGAGGAGGAGAGAGAGAGAGATAGAGAGAAAGATAGAGAGAAAGAGAGAGAGATATATATATCTTTTCTAGCAACGGGGTGACTACAGCAGCCGTAGCTTTAAAGGCAGAATTCCAGGCTATCTGGTCGTTGAACGCGTCGCGGACGCGCTGCGCGTCAAGATTTCCGACGCAACGCGACCGCGTCGCATTGACCCACAAATTTGCTTGGCTTCCAGGATTACCGTAGCTCAAAATCTGTGTTTTTTTCAGGCATTCACCCCGCTGATCCTCTCCCCACTCGCCCTGAACCCGTTCATCTTGACGCCGAATCTGATGTCGCCGCTGATCTTGTCCCCATTCGTCCTCTCCCCTATCATTCTCTCGCCAGCCTATGTGACCGGCATCATCCTATCCCCATATGCCCTCTCCCCGGCCATCGGCTCAAACGGCGCCATAGTTACCGTATTTGGATCACCGAGTTTCTTGTCGTAATCGATCCGAATTATTTTTAAACTTAAAAAAGGCAAACTAGCGGTGATTCCTGTGGAAAATTTGCCTTTCCAGACCCTTTAAAATAACCGTGTTACAACCCGAAAATCCATAATAATTTTTGAGCATCGGGTGAGTTTAAATTTTCCGATTCCAGTCCATTCCACCAAATTGTCCCCAGTGTTCTTTGCCAAGACAAAGGAGTTGTACAATCATTTGAATTTTGTCTGGCTTTTAAGCACTGTTAATTGAATAACTTTAACGTTTTTTATTGCTTTTGTCGGTATGGTAATTACCGTATTTTGATATCAAATTTTAATAAATGTTTTTATTGCTATAAAATTCAATTTTTTTCAATGGAAATTTCCATTTGAAATGTATTTTGGTATTTTTACTTTTGGGTCCCAAATCAATTGCTGAGTTGCGATCCAGGTTGCTGTGGCATTATCGGGGGGGGGGGGGCAACTTTTCCTTAGAATCACAGTTTTCGAATTTAACGAACAAAAGAATTTGTAAGCTGTTTTACTATTAAAAAGCAAAAAATTTGAAAATTTTGGATAGAAAAATATCGAATATTTTACTAAAAATGACCAAAAAATTTATAAGATTTTTTTAGTATCTTTTTACTTAAAATCTAGTTGAATTTTACGAAAAACACTCTTAAAATGCTTGCTATTACGTTACTAAACATTTTTGGATTATACAACCCCCCCCCCCCCGATAATGCAAGAGGACCCATTTTAACTTAGCCTTATAAGAATTTTAAATCAATTGATTTTTATGAATTAAAAATTAATTAAATAATTTTATATTTTATTTAATCCTTTTGCAGCTAAAATACCGTATTTTGTAGTGTACTGTACTGTGTTGTTACAGTACCGTCGTTTTAAATGCAAATTTATTCCCCATCGGGGGCTGTACAAACAGGGCCCGGGGCCTGTCATGGGAAAGACATGATATGGGAGATATCTGAGATGACTTGCACGTCCCTTTAATATCCGGGGGCGGTGCGGGGTGGTGGGCAGTGGTCGCAGCCTCCCTTGGGTCCCTGGTCTCCAGACTGGCCGTCGGCTCCTGGCTGTCCAGCGGCACCGGGCTGTCCATCGTGGCCGTTGTCTCCAACTGGTCCCTGAAAATACAAAAAATATAAACGAGTCAATTTAAAATTTTAATCAATGGAGAATTCAGCGTTTTTAGCCAAAAAAACCATAAAATCCGTGCCTTCACCGCTCCTTTAAACCCCCCAAAAACCACGGTACCTGTTGTCCGTCGCGTCCGGGCTGTCCATCGCGGCCAGGGGGTCCCTGTGGTCCAGCGGGTCCGGCCTGTCCAGGGGCTCCAGGGGCTCCAGCGGGGGCGGGCACAGTGTTGACGACTCCAGGGCGTCCAGCGGCTCCAGCCTGTCCGGGGTGTCCATCCTGTCCAGCGGGTCCTTGGGGTCCCTGGGCTCCAGGCTGTCCGGGCTGGCCATCAGGTCCGGGCTGTCCGTCTTGGCCGGCGTTTCCGTTGGGTCCCTTGGGTCCGGCGTTTCCAGCAGGTCCAGGGGGTCCTGCCGGGCAGTCGAAGCAGAAGTCATCGGCGGTGGGGACGGCATCGGGGGCGGCGTCCTCTCCATCTTGGCCGTTCTCTCCAGCAGCTCCATCCTGTCCATCGTGTCCATCATCTCCGGGGGGTCCAGCGGGTCCGGCCTCACCAACTCCGCACGAGCAGCAAGAGCCCTCGGAAGAGGCGCTCGAGTCGGCGACGGCAGAGTCTCCGTACGATGGCTAAAGGGGAAAATGTTCATAGTTTTAAGTCTTTGGCTGGGAGTACGGTATTGTACTACAACTCTGCGATAAAAGCCACTAAAACTACCGTACCTGGGCTTGGACGGGGCTGTCGTATCCGGCTTGCCTCTTGACAACCTTTCCACGGACTCCCTTGATCACTTGCATGCGCTCGTACTGCTCGAACAGGCCGGTGGTGCGGTGCTTGCAGAAGTCGACCTAGAACACGAAAAATTGGATTTAGTAGGCAATTACGGTAGTTCAAGGAAAGGGCTACAGTAGCTAGGGCATAAAATAGCAAGTTCGAGCCTACCTCAGTCTGCAGAGACGACTGGACGTGCTGCATGTAGTTGTACAACGCCGGGATGGCGACGATGCACGTCAGGGTGGCGATAGTGCTAAAAAAAATAAAATTATTAAAAACTTACAAAAATGTTTTAAAGGTACGCGCAAGGCAAAATAGCTATGGATTTTGGTAAGAAAATATCGGAAATCTTCATAATTTATTTCAAGATTTTTAACAATGTTTTAAAGGGCCTCTGAAGCCAAAAAAGCTGTGGATTCTAGCCAAAAATGCGTACCTGATGGCAACACCGCAGAATGCGGTCCTCCTCAGGCTTTCCGCCTCTCGCATCTGCTCCTTGTCGCTGGACATCTTCGGGAAGGTCGGACTTGTTGAAGTCGTTGAGGTAGCAACCTGGTCTGGCCCAACTTTGCGGGCGTTTATATATGGACCTGGGGGAGGCTCATCATTGCCCATTGTTTTTCTGTCAATTTTAGGATCCGTTTTTCAAAGGAGAGAGAGAGAGAGAGAGAGAGAGAGAGAGAGAGTGAGAGAGAGAGCAAAAGAGAGAGAAAGAGAGAGAGATGGAGCTCGAGTTTCGGGATCTTCTTTCTCCCGAAATTAGCTATAGGCGCATAGAGACAATTGAGCGGGGAGAATGACCTCGAAGATCCGCTGCCCGGGGTTGCCCTTTGTTTTACACCCCCCGACACTCTATTGGGCAGACAGACTGTTGTCCTGAAATTGGAATGGAAGAGGAGCAAGAGCAGGAGGGTGTCAAGAGTTTCACTTTTCGCTCTCTAAACTATCATTTCTTCGGATCGCACTCCCTGCAGTGCATCGTTTGTGGAGCACGAGCTATGCGGAAGTGGCAACGTACTCAAAATCTAAAACTACCTTCTTATATCTCTACTCAATCTAAAGTACTTTTTATCTAAAAAACTCGAAAAGTTCATTTTCGAAAATCTTCAAAATTTTCGTTTTGTTACTACGAAAAAAGAAACGCAAAAATTTTGGCAGGGATAATACTGACAACCATAATCCCGAAATGCAAAATCCCGACGGCCAAAGTCGCTACTTCGAAATACCGACAGGTCCTCCTACCCGATATCCAAAATCTCGACAGCAAAAATCGCGACAGTCAAACTACCAACGGTGATAATACCGGCAGAATAATCCCGACAGCCAAAATCCCGACAGCTAGAATCCCGACAAGCAAAATCCCGATATGCAAATTAGTTGTTTAAAAGGGAGTGACATCTAAACCAGCGGCAAAACATGTCGTGATTTTGAGCTGTCGATATTTTGGTTGTCGGGATTTTATTTGTCGGGATTATGGTGTCGACGTTTTCAAAAAGGGGAACTTAAAATGGTTTCTCGTTAGGAGATCAAATTTTGCCACACTTTTTCAGTTATTTTGCCAAACTGTTTTTTTTCTGGCTAGGAAATTGGGCTTCTCTAATGCCAAGATTTCTATCAATTCAAACGACGCTAAAAATTAAAAAAATCATTTTATGTCATTTCCCCTATCCCTTTTCAGCATGCAATTCATTTCCAAAGCCTCCAGTTGTTTTTCTTGGGCTTCGCCATTTCAGTCCGTTAGCCGATCTGCTTGTGTGTGTGTGTCGTTAGTATTTGAGTGGAATGTCTGTGTCTACTCCTCCCGGTCACACCTCGTGGACTCGAAATCTCAAGAAGCGGTAGATGCCCGTGAAAGTGGAAAGTGAACACACACTGGAGATTTGGGCGAAAGCGACGAGGGCATCGGATTGGGAGGAGAAGCTTTGGATTAGCACTAGCTTTAAGAACTTTCAAAAATTCTTGAAATTCCATGAACTTTGAGGTTTTGCGGCGAATTTTTGACCGTTTTAGGCACTTAGAAAACGGATCCGTTATTGGACAGGCCTCTCTCGCTTCCAGTCGAGGTAGCGCAGTCGGTTAATGGTTTCAGGCTCAAGAATTTTTCGATTCTTTCCATAAGTTCGAATCCACTGCTCTGTAACGCTTTTGCTTTTTGGATTTTACATACGCCGATCGAACCGGTTTTGTAAATTTATTTTTCTACGGCATTTTTGGTCCAAATTGACTTTTCGCCCCGCCGGTAGTCTTAGCGCAGTCGGTTAGAGAGTTCGTTATTAGGAAATTTCCGTCCTTTTCGCACAAGTTCGAATCTTCTCCAGGGTAGTCCTTTTGCTTTTTGCTGTTTAAGGGCCCCATCATATCTATTTTTTGCATGTTTGGTGAAAATGCATTTTTTTTGTAAAAATTAATGTGTGTTAGTGCTTGTTTTACATGCATAGAAACCCGAATATTTTATTCTCGACAGCTGGCTGACTACACTTCTGTACAAACAACGGGTGATGGGGGCAACAATAAAGGGCCCGTCGTCGCGGTGGCTGGTATTTAGTAGCCGGGGGCGGTGCGGGGTGGGGGGCAGTGGTCGCAGCCTCCGCCGTTTCCTTGGGGTCCGGCCTCTCCGGCTTGTCCGTCTTGACCGGGCTGGCCGGGCTGTCCGTCGTTTCCGTTGTCTCCGGGGGGTCCCTGCAAATATATAATTAAAAAGAATTTTTATTAAACACGAAAAATTCCCAAAAAATCCTGCTAAGAGTCGGCTTCCACCCCTTGTATTTCAGCTCCCTGTTGGTTTACAGGTGTGTCAAGTATACCAAAATGTTCGTCTCGTTTTGGCGAGCATTTTGGTATATTTTACGTCCTTGTAGCGCAATAGAGCGTCCAGATACACTAGGTGCACCTGCCCCGGTACGTAAGCGTGCGCCTGTTTACGCCTGTCCCCAAAACTCCCAAAGGCTCCAAACTCCAACTCCCACCTGAGGTCCGTCCTGTCCAGCGTTTCCGGGAGTTCCGGGCTGTCCATCGCTTCCGGGCTGTCCAGGCTGTCCAGGGGGTCCGGGAGGTCCAGCCGGGGCGGGCACTTCCGAGACGGTACCGGGCTGTCCGGGGGTTCCGGCGTTTCCGGGCTGTCCATCCTGTCCAGCGGGTCCCTGGGGTCCTGGGGCTCCATCCTGTCCGGGCTGGCCATCAGGTCCAGGCTGTCCATCCTGTCCGGGGTTTCCGTTGGGTCCCTTGGGTCCGGCGTTTCCAGCAGGTCCAGGGGGTCCAGCCGGGCAGTCGAAGCAGAAGTCATCAGCGGAGGGCTGGGCATCGGGGGCGGCATCCTCTCCGTCTTGTCCGTTGTCTCCGGCGGCTCCGTCTTGTCCGTCATGTCCATCATCTCCGGGGGGTCCAGCGGGACCGGCCTCACCAACTCCGCACGAGCAGCAAGAGCCGCCGGCTTCAGCTCCAGAGTCGGCAACGGCGGCATCACCGTATGCGGGAGCGGCGGGGGCAGGGGCAGCTGGTGCTCCGTAGCTGGAGACTGGGCTGTCGTATCCGGCTTGCCTCTTGACGATCTTTCCGCGGACTCCCTTGACGACTTGCATGCGTTCGTATTGTTGGAAGAGACCATCGGTGCGGTGCTTGCAGAATTCGACCTGGAAATTGACATTTACATTTGCATTAAAACACTCTATTAACCATATTTTATCAGGTTACAGTGGCTAGGGCGTAAAATAGAAAACCAAGCCCACCTCAGTCTGGAGAGACGACTGAACGTGCTGCATGTAGTTGTACAACGCCGGGATGGCGACGATGCATGTCAGGGTGGCGACCGTGCTGGAAACGGGGTACTGTAGGGGGTACGGTATCGGGGGTAAAACTACAGTAGCCTGGATTCCAGGGGTTTTTAAAGGGGCTAGGAAGGCAAAACAAAGACTAGAGTATCCTTGCGGAATGTTTTGCAAAAAATTAACTTGCTCAAAACTGTGTTAATTCAAGCTAATATTACTGTAAATCTCAAAAAATATGGTTAATTTGCGGCCACAGTAGCCGAAAGTGAGAAATCAGGACAGCGAGAAATTGCTACAGTAATCCAAGCGGCCAGATGAAGAGTATTTTCATAAATGTAAATGGCCAGAATTTAAATAGCTCGAGGAATTACAGTAATCGGGAAAGCTAGAAGATTTATTAAAATGTTTAAAAGTTACTGATTGCAAATTTAAAGTGGCGAAAAACTCCAAAAATGCGCAAAACTACCGTACCTGATGGCGACGCCGGCGAAGGCGATGCGGCGAAGGCTCTCGGCCTCACGGAATGCCTGCTTCTCGTCGGTGTGCATGCTGAAAGGTGGCTTGCCTGACCCTGTCTACTACCCCCTAAGCCTACCCTTTTATACCACGACCCCGTGTCGACCCTCAAAACCGTACCCCCTTCCCCCTCCCCAGGGGGTGTCACCAACCCTCAGTCGAACTTGAACCCAAAAGCCTCTCCCTTTCACTTCTCACTCATTCCAGCAAAGCTGCTGCTCCTCACTCTCACCTCTTGTAATCTCGAAAGAGCCAGAGAGAGAGAGAGAGAGCGAGAGAGAGAGAGAGAGAGAGAGAGAGAGGGAGAGAGAGACAAGGGCTCATTAATTGCTTCTTTGCGCCTCTATCGGGCTGCTGATTGTAGTGGCAAGGCGGAAGTGAAGCGTAAGCTAAAGAAAAATGGCGATGAGAAGAAGAAGCAGCTAAAAAGTAGTTCCTCCTCCCTCAGGCTCATGCCCATGTTCCTTGGAATGTACATCGAGGGTGAAAAATTTTTAAAGGCGCATGACATCAGCCGGCAAATCGCGAACTAACTACCGTAGTCCTTATTACCTCGGCCTAAGCCTAAACCTAAGCCTAAGCCTAAGCCAAGCATAAGCCAAGCCTAAGCCACGCCTAAGCCAAGCCTAAGCCAAGCCTAAGCCAAGCCTAAGCCAAGCCTAAGACAAGTCTAAGCCAAGCCTAAGCCAAGCATAAGCCAAGCCTAAGCCAAGCCTAAGCCAAGCCTAAGCCAAGCCTAAGCCAAGCCTAAGCCAAGCCTAAGACAAGTCTAAGCCAAGCCTAAGCCAAGCATAAGCCAAGCCTAAGCCAAGCCTAAGCCAAGCCTAAGTCTGAGCAAAAGCCTAACCTAAGCCTAATCCTAAGCCTAAGCTTCCCTGAAAAAACGAAAACCTGAAAACTAAATAACCTGAATACTTTTTGTGTTTCTTCTTTTAATAGCAAAGCTTCAGGATTTTAAAGGAACTCGCAGTTACGAAAAGTTACTATAGACGGCTCACTTGAAAGAATTCTTCGACAATTTTTTCACACAATTTTTTCTGACCTTTTTACTGCTTCATTTCGGCTGTCGGGGTTACGGTGACGGGATTCTTTCTGTCGGTATTATCACTTTCGGGTTTTTGTCGGTATTTTGAATGCGGTGCTTATGCCCGAACTTTATTCCAACTGACCATGACTTTAAAAACGTACATTCCTTCCTGCTCTAAAAGGTCGTGCTCCCCATGTGAGGTGTGGATCGAAATGACCACCCACTCGCCATCCCCCTCTCACTATCCAGCGCCCCATTGTCTAAACCCACCGGGAAGATGATCTCCCTTTTTTCAGCTCCCCCGTCCGCCCCCTCAAACAATTCGTTTTTCTCGTGCTCATTGATGAAGAGCCGGGAAGAGCGGCAAGGTCAAATGCCCGCAGGGGGCACAATGGAAAAAACGGTGTCCTCACAGTCGTCCTCCTTGGCCGGCCTCCTGCTCCATTTCATCCTGCCCGCCAGCAAGCTTGGCGACAATCGACAAGAATCGAAAAGTGAACTGTAGCTGCTGAGGGAGGGGGGCTGGAGGACACTTTACACACATTACCTTTTTACTCCCCCGCGGCGGTGCGTTAGAGTGAAATTGAGACGGCGGAAGGGAACCTGACTTTTAAAGGTAGTTTGAGTGCCCAAATCCAAGCCTGAGCTAGAGCCTAAGCCTAAGCTGGCGCCTATGATAAGCTTAGGCCATAGCCTAAGCGTAAGCCCAAGTCAGAGATCCTAAGCCTAAGCCTAAGCCATGGCCTAAGCTTAAGCCGAAGCCCAATCTCGTTTTCGAGTAGCTACTCTAACAGATTTACGCTGAACTGTTTAACAGATCGAATCCCAACTGGCCCTGGAAATTCCAGTTTTGGCCTCGGTTTATGGTGGTTGAAATGTAAAAAACCGGGTTTGAATTTTCCAAAAATTGGTGAGTATCTTCATATCCGTTTCTTCGGGGCCCTCCTCAGCCACATAAATGCATTTTTGAGGTCGGTACTGTAGCAGGTGTACTGTAGTAAGTGTACTGTAGTGCTGTAGCCAGTGTCGAACCATTTCGAAAGTTTTTAGCAGCAGTTGTCAACGAGCTGAGGACGTTCAAGTACAGGCAAGAAGCCCTGGGAATCTATAGCTCTACTGTAGACGTTTGCATTGTAATTTGTAATCTAATGTACTCCGATTAACCTTGGCTACATGCCAAAAATCCATATCCCGTCTTTCCCGCCCCCTCAACGCACCCTAACCCAAAAAATATCACGTTTTGCGCTCGCCATCGCTTGGGGGAGGGCGAGTGAAAAAACCGAACTACTCGATACGGTCGGGCAGGGCGAGCCGCGGGGCAGATGCCGTGCAGAGGCGCGAAATGTTTTTCGAGCCGTCGACTCGGCGCCGAGATCCGATTTGTAGATATCGGATCATTGAGCAAGGGGGGGAGGATGACCATATTGATGAGGTTGTGGAATTTGGAAGAGAACGGAACTAGCAAAAAGAAGGGTGGAACGGCTAAGCTGCGGCAACACGAAGCCGCTCTCGTTTTTTTTTGAGGGTAGAAGAACAGCAAGTGCAACGCGAGCGATACCCCCGGCGTCTAGCCAGAAGTCCACAAAAAAAAGAAGGGGGCAACGAAAGCTCGAGTTCACGAACGAAATTGGGATCATGATCAATTCTTAATTAATTTTTGTATAAATCTATTTTAGTAGTATTGCTAGAAAGTTACAACAAATATGCTTAAAAATTTTTGAAAATTCGAAATTTCGAAAATTCCTACCTTTTTTGGGTCTTTTTCATACATTTGTCATGATTTATATCTCTAAAAACTATGTAAACTGCTATAAAAATGGTTTATATGTTGTTATAGGGCCCTAGAGAAACACAGGAAAAAACCTGGTCCCCCCGCTAACAGGCTAGAACCATTGTGGCTGTCTTTTTTGGAATCTGCAGCTCAAGTGCGTCTTTTAGACAAAATTTTATGCTGGAATTCGGTTAAAACAATCAATTTCTTGTGCTCTCTTCATATTTCTAGAGTTGGTGCTCAGCTGCGTCGTCTTGAAACTTTATTCAAATTGAAACAAGATAGCACGATCGTTTGATAGCAAATCTGTACTTCTCGGATTTTCCCTAGGAATCGGATTCTGAGCTGGGCCGTGAAACGATGTTTTTGAGTTTTTCAGCCATGTTCCCCGACTTAGAAATTTTTTCAAGTATGATTCGCCTGTTGTAGTTTGTAGGCCAGCTTGACTCTAGTCCGATAGTACATCCCGAATACCCTTAAACGATCGTAGATCAGCTCCATAAACCGATGCGTAACGCGTCTTGTTCTTGCGGTGGCGAGTTCTAATGGCATTCTCGGCCTCGAAAGTCGCTCAAATAGACTTTCTCTGAGCGTCGAGCTGGACTTGAATGCCAACGATCCGTCAGTCTGTCGATTTTGTCTACTCAAGCCTCAGGGTTCGGCTACCCAAACAGATTTTGGGCGATTAAAGCCGAAGGTAGGGGTCGAAAATCATGGCGTAACCGGTTGGGCGGAAGTTGACCCTGGCCTCACGCTAAAAATTGACCCTTGGGCAGACGAGCAAGGTTTTGATGGTACTTTTGGGTCATTAAAAACTACTAAAAAAAGTAAAATCGCTAATATTTTTGCAAATAATCTTTTATTAATGGCAGTATTAATAATATTAGTAATAACCTAATTTTAATATGCATAAAAATCTCTATAATATTAATTATTCATTCTTATAACCGAACCTATATCGCCTGGTAGCTAATTTATCTAATTGTAACGACCGAAAAATACTACTAGCACTTGGTTTATTTCTGCTCCCGGGTTACTGTAGGCCTTAAAAATTCGCTTTAAAAATTTTAAAAGCCTGTATGTAATTCTAATGGCATTAGTTTCTTAAGATTCCAATTTTTACTGATTTCTGACATCCTTTTAGGGATACCGTACCCAAAAAAATTTTAGAAATGTTCCTGGCGAATTTTAAGATCACGTTTTTAAAAAATCAGAATTTGCCTTTCCGGTCCCTTTAAAACTACAGTAAATTACGAATAATTTTTGAGAATTTTTAACTGCTGCTAAATCTACTTGGCCTGACATTTTCAAACTTTCCGATCCCTTTAAAGCTACAGTAATCCCAACAATATTAACCCAAAAATGATAATTTTTGTCTGATTTCACGTACACTTTTCACAACTCTGAGACCCGAATCGTTTATTGTATTGGGACGTGTAATAAATATCTCTTTGCACATGATCGTACTCCTTGTCGTTCTCCTTCTCCACCTGCCACTCCTCAATATCCAGGGGCAGTCCTGGGTGGGGGGCAATGTCCGCATCCTCCTCCAACTCCAGCCACTCCAGCGTCTCCCTGCTTTCCAGCGTTTCCGGGGTTTCCGGGGTGTCCATCCTTTCCGTTGTCTCCAACAGGTCCAGCCGGTCCATCTTGTCCGGGCTTTCCGGGTTGTCCAGGGGGTCCGTCGACTCCCGAATTTCCTTGAGGTCCAGGGGGTCCGGGGGGTCCGGCGGGGGCGGGCACTTCGGATACGGTACCGGAAGGTCCCTTGGTTCCGGCGTTTCCGGGCTGTCCCTCTTGGCCGGGGGGTCCTTGGGGTCCGGGGGCTCCAGGCTGTCCGGGCTGACCATCGGGTCCCTTGTTTCCGGGGGCTCCGGGGTTTCCGTTGGGTCCCTTGGGTCCGGCGTTTCCAGCAGGTCCAGGGGGTCCAGCCGGGCAGTCGAAGCAGAAGTCATCAGCGGAGGGCTGGGCATCGGGGGCGGAGTCCTCTCCTGTAAGAAAAAAATAGAGATGGCGAAGGAAAAGCCACGATACATTAAGCCACGTGAAAAAAATTACGCTACGTTAAGTTACGCTACGCGAATGTACGCTACTGTACGCTACATTACGCTAGCCTACACCACGTTATTACGAAGGTTGTTACCTTTAAGTTTGAAAACCACGTCGAACAAAACATCTGATTAACTACGCGGAAGTACGCTTCACCTCGCTAGACTACGCAATTGTACGTTGCCTTACGCTAGTTTTGTTACACGCTACACTTCAGAAAAATTTTCAAAAACTACTCTTATTACAATACCGTAGTACGCCATGTACGTCAGAGAGCTACGTGACTGTACGATCGGTTAGTACGCTATGCTCCTTATTACGCTAGGTTATCACGACCCTGACATTTTGCAGAGTTAAAAAGTGCTTTCAAGTCAAGATAGTGACTTTAAAAAGCCGAACTCCGCCAAAATCCTTTCGACTACGTATCTGTGCGTCACATTACGCTATGGAATTACAGTACGTGACGTTTTTTTACTAGGCAAAAAACGTTTTGAAGCGTAAAAATAAGGGCAGCGCAGATATACGATACGCACCTATCTACTTTACGCAACTATACGCTACATTACACCACTCTATAACTCTCAATCCCTTACCAGGAGTTCCATTCTCTCCGGCGGCTCCGTCATTTCCGTTCTTTCCATCATCTCCAGGAGGTCCAGCCGGGCCAGCTTCGCCCACTCCGCACGAGCAGCACGATCCCTCTCCTCCAGCTGCCGAGCTGACTCCACCAACGGGGGCATCGTAACCGCCGGCTCCTCCAGCGGGAGCATGTCCTGGGGCGTTGGCGGCGCCTCCGGCTGCGGCTCCTCCAGCAGCTCCAGCTGATCCTCCCATCGGGTTGTCGTACGACTGTCTCTTCACAATGCGTCCTCGAACGCCCTTGATCTGGGCCATACGCTCGTACTGCTCGAAAAGGCCGGTCGTGCGGTGCTTGCAGAATTCGACCTGGAAATGGGGGGTGTGATAAATTAGAGCTTGCAAAAACCAATTCCTATAGGTTACTGTAGCCAAGATAGATATCAAGACTAAGTTAAGCCTAAGCCTAAGCCTATGCGAAGCCTAAGCCAACCCTAAGCCTAAGCCTAGACCAAGCCCACGCCTACCTCAGTCTGAAGAGACGACTGAACGTGCTGCATGTAGTTGTACAACGCCGGGATGGCGATGATGCACGTCAGGGTGGCGACGGTGCTGAAAAATTGAGCTATCGTGCCTGAAATTTAGCAGTTTTTTGGGGCGGCACGTCTGCAACAAGTGCGAGTGGTCAATTTCCAACAATTCAGTGAAATTTAGGACCCAAAAATGTTAGAACTAGATGTTTTTTGGCAGTTCCACTTCAATACAAACCACTCCGACACACTGCAAGTGATGTAAAGAGTATAAAAACGTTAGCAAATTGAGGTTAAAGGAACGGGCAAGACGGGAAAATGGGTTTTTAACCATCAAAAATCTATGGATTTTGGTTGAAAACGGGGCACGCAACGCATCGCGTAGCGAATTTCATCGCGTAATTGGATACTGGTTTTTAAGACGATATACGGTAAAATAAAAAGTAATAATGTGTAAATTGTAACGATTTTTCGCCTAGCGCGTCACTCGGACTTTGATGGTATAATGGATGATAAGCGTCAAAAAACGTCAAATGGCTCGCGTTGCGTGTCGCGGGCGCGCGGCAAAATCCATTTTTCACCGCGAAACTTGAGCGTAAGTAAGTGAAGTAATTAAGTGATCAAATCAGGAATAGCAAAATGGCGTCGAATACCCTAAATCGTGCCCAAACCACCGTACCTGATGGCCACGCCGGCAAAGGCGATGCGACGAAGGCTCTCGGCCTCCTGAAGGGCGCGCTTCTCCGGGCTCTTCTCCATTATTGTTCGAGGGTTTCCGAGGAGACGATCGGTGCCGTCAGTTCTCCTGCCTTTTATCCACTTCCACCCTATCCAACCCCCCAAAAGCCTCCCCCGCGCCTTCCCAATTCGATCCGCGCGGTCGCGCTGCCGATCCCAGAAAACCCAGGCGATGCTTTAAGGTCTCGTTATCTCTCGCGTTCTGTCACTCTCTCTCTCTCTCGCTCGCTCTCTCGCGCTCTCTCTCTCCCTCTCTATCTCTCTGGCTCTCTCTGGCTTTCTCTCTCTCCCTCTCTCTCTCTCTCTCTCTCTCTCTCTCTCTCTCTCTCTCTCGTTTCGATTCGAAATCGGGGCTCTCCATCTGTTGTGTGTGGGTGTGCCGTTCGGCGCTTCTCGAATGTTTTTCCATGGATTCTCGATGCCCTCCTCAAAACCGCACGGAAAATGGCATGCCGGGGAAAGCGAAAAAATTATAAAATTATAACCCATACTAAACACGAAAAATTTTTGGGTTTTAGAAGCCCGGTCTCACGCCCCAGATCGAGTTCCATGTCCCTTTAAAACTTGAATCGAGCTCTGGAGGTCCGATTACGCTGTTAAATTGTTTTTAGCTCTTACATAACCGGCGAGTCCTTTTAAAACACAGAACGGAACTTCTGAGGTCCGATTACGCGTGGAAATATTGAAAACGCGAGCCGAGCACCCAGCGATCCTATTAAGCAATGGAATGTTTCATTTACGTGAAAATTGGACTACGCGCTGCTACCAATCACGGTCTGATTCCCTGTGCGCCTTGAAGCTTTTGAGTTGCTGGTTACGAACGGCCGGAGTCGGTGTTGTATTTTGATATAGATCGTGTTTTGCCACTTGACTTACTGCATCTCCTCTTCACTTTACTCTCGCTCTCTCACGCTCTCTTGCTCTCTCTCTTGCTCTCTCTCTCTCTCAATTTCTCTCCCAATACACGCAAATTCGAAGGTTCGATCCGGTTGGTCGCTTTTTCAAAATCAGGGAATTTCCCGTAGTGCGGCGATCGTCACACAGCCTATTAGACTGTTCGCAAAAATCGACACTGATGTCTAGCCGAGCGGAAATGGAGGTACAAGGCACTTTTTAGCGTCCGGCTGGCGTAGGGTAATCGAATTAAGTGAAGCCTAGGCCTAAGCCAAACTTAAGCCAAGCTTAAGCCTAAGCCAAGCCTGAGCCTAAGCTAAGTCTAAGCTAAATGTAAGCCTAGACAAGCCAAAGCTAAGCCTAAATTCAACTTCAGCTAACCCCAACTCAGGTCGAAGCCAAAGTCAAGCTTAAGTTTCAGGCTAAGCCAAGCCCTTCGGCCAATTCTAAGCTAGGCAATGCTGAAGCTAAGCCTAAACCAAGAAGTAAGCTAAGTCAGACCCCGGCTTATCACCATGGCTACCGGCTTACCAACACTCTTGCCACCCGCTTCCCGAAACGTGCAGCTCATTTCAAAAAGCTCATCCTCCCCCCTTGCCCCCGTTCCGAAACGCATGCCATCGGCTGTCGACTCGATGCCGCGGCTTCAGGCAGGTTCCGGCCTGTCCTCTCCCCCTCCAAAAAAAAACGAAAAGCCCCCCGGATCCACAGCCGAGCTCTTCTTCGCCGTGTGCGCAATCAAAGCGAACATCATGATACCCACCCCAAAAGCGATCCATCGAATTATCATCAAAAATTGGCGCAGCAGGAGGGAGGGGGGCAGCTTTCGCTTATTTTGAGTCCGTTCACACCCCGGAAAGGCGAACGGCGCGAAAAGCCGTTCCAAAATATTGGCTTTTCGGGCGGAATGGGGACTAGGAAAATTTGGGTGGATTTTTAGCGCTAGATTACCTAGCGTAATCGATTTTCTGGCGTCCTAAATCAGTTACGCAACGAAAATATCGGTTTTTCGATCGATTATTGCATCTAAATATCTATTTTGGAAACGATTACGTTATGGATTCTCTATAGGTGTGCCGCTGACGCGACACGCAACACGAGCCCAGCATTCCGTCGCGTAATCGATTAGACGGCGGCCGCGTTGCGTGTCGCGGGCCCGACAAAATTGAATAAATCAAAAAACCGTCTTAAAAATCCCTTTAAATATATTACGAAACAAAACTATGAATCTTATTTAATTCGCAAAGGTTTAACTGCTAATAAATAAAATCGAGTTAATAAATTAATACGTTTAAACTTTCGCTGTACTTTTTCAGGCGTGAGTTCGACTTTTAACGCTATTTTAGCAATCGTTTTAAACGTATGAGTTTAACAATTAAATCCATCAACTTTTTCTCAATATTAAGGTTCGAATTTACCAGGAAATTTTGATGTTTTCACCAACTTTGATGCGTAGCGCGCTTAACCTGCCATTCTTCGCGCATCAACGCCATCTGCCCGTTCGAAAGGCGTTCGCCCGGCCATGGCATACACACACGGCGCGGGGGCGCTGCTTCAATCCACGCGCGAGAGGCCGCAGCGCACAAAGTCTTTTGCCCCCCTTCGGGCAGAAGAGGTGAATATCGGTGGCAGCCGATGCGGAGAACCCGTTTCCCGCCACCAACATCCGAAGAGACACACACACAAAAAAAGAGTGCAGTCCTCACACTACCCCCAATCAAATGCCCTTGGAAAGGGACGAAATGAATCCCCGGCGCCCCCGCGCTAAACGACCGCGCGTTTCCCTACAATCAGGGGGCTGATTGAAATCCGATTTCGAAAGAAAAGTGTTAAAATATAGTATTTCGATGATGTTATATAGCTAGTCAGAAGGCGCAAAAAATTTCGATCAAAGTGATGGTTTTAAAGCTTGATAAAGCTTACTTGTAAACTTATTGCTAGCTAAGAACCTTTCCAGTTCAAAACAAATTCAGAAAAACAGTCTAGAGGTCCGGTCGAATGCGCTAAAAATTCTGATCAAAATCGCTGTTTTTAGACGTTATAAAACTTCAGGATTTGCATGTAAATCGAATCTTTCCAGTTCAAAATAGTACTCCAGCAAACTGCTTTGAAATACGTTCGAAAGCCCGAAGAAAGCCTAATCAAAAAAGGTCGGTTTTACACCATATAAAACTTTAGGAATCGGCCTAAAACTTATTTATTTATTTAATACAAGGCTTTTATAAATCTTCTCATGGTTTTCCGGATCATTCTGGTCGAAATAGCCAAATTTTATCTTCGGAAAAATGAGCCGTTAGATAAAATATTTTCAAAAATTGAAAATCTACATAAAGCAACTTTTGGATGGCCGGGCACAAACCAAAAATGCTGAAGATTTAACAAAAATTAGCATACTGTCCAAACACCCCATAAAATGCGCGCGAACCGCCATTAATAATGCCCGCAGACGACCCGCATGGCCCGATGGTCGTCAAAAAGGCGCAGGTTCGTTGGAAGAGTGGATTCCCAAACGATACGCATCCCGTAATGCAGACACTGCGCGACACGCTGCGCCAACTAATCCACAGCTACGTCGGCGGCCCGGTGCTCAACGCCCTCAGCGTCAACGTCGAGTTCAACGGCGGCGCGGCCAATGTGAACAAGGAGTAAATAGGCGTTGGAGTATCTAAAGTGATTATTTCTAGACCTCCTCCTCCCACCGGGCCACAGGTCGACAGCCCGCAACCCTGGCCGATCAACTACGCCGACCCAAAGAATAAGCGGAACGCGAAGCGCGACTTCACGAAGCAACCGCCTGGCGCCGCTGGACCCCAGCAGATGCAGCTGCTTACGGATGGTAATAAGCCTAAAAAAGATAATTTACATATCGAAAATTGAATACGGAAATTGGGATCGCGCGTAAATTCCCCCTCATTCACACCCAATGCCCTGGCTATCCCGTTTGGTCAAGGGCGTCAAGCGCCGGCTGTCCGGTCGCCCAAAAGAAGACCCAGGTTTCGCTTCGAATAGATTTCGAATTTCGCAAAATTTAGACTTGCAATACTTGCGCGAGCTAACCAGCCCTAGCCGCCCCTCAATGGACAGCTTCCGCAAGGGAAAAGCATGACGACGATTTCAACAAGACTTTCATCAAAAATTGGGGCGACGCGCCGCCAATGCCCTCCTTGGAATTGGAACCGGCCGGTGGTTAAAATGGGCAAAAAAATTGAGAATTACATTTTTTTCAGGTGTTTGTGTTGATAGCAACGCGTTACAGGTGGCGATGCGGCGCCTCTTCATAAGGCCACTCGTCGTGAACTGCCCAGCGCCAAGCAGTACGCTGTCGAGCCGCACGGGGTATGAAGGCGCCCGATACCTTACCCAGCTTCTTTTCCAGAGGGGCGTCCGCCTTATCGAGCCGCCGTCCGACCAGAAGCCGAACCTAGTTATCGTTGTAGGGTTTTCTTCGTAAATACGGAAAACTCTTCGTACTGGACTATTAGTGGACGATTTTTAATGCGGGACCACTTACAAAAATATTTAGTTATGTAGTGTATTTTCATCGTTTTTGGTAGATTTTGATTCCTAAAAAGTCAAAAACCTCTCCGAAAATTGGAAATTTTTGGCAATTTTCTTACATTTTTGGCCAAAACTACATTTCCTTTTCGCGGACCCTAGTAATTTTGATATGAACGGTGTGAAAAGGCCGCACTAATATTTTTAGGACGCCTCTAGCAAAGCCATCCGAGAGCGGAAAGACTCGACCTGTTCGGAGCCCGAGTCCCCGGCCGACGATACTCTGGATAGTATCCAGAGCCTTATGATGGACAGCGACCAGCACAGCCTTGTCTACACCGAGGGAATGGAAGCCGGAGTATGGCAGAATCCCCCATTTTCAGCCACCCATTTCAGACGTTCATCCCTGGCGGTTCCGTTGACTTTGACTGCACCCTGAACGAGACCACCTTCACCCTCCAAGCCGGCTTCTAGAACATTACAACGAGATGTGAACTCCGAATTCCAAATAATTTTACTCATGGAAACATGCTTGCTGCAATTAATAAATTATGCCTGAAGCCATGACTGTACAGAAAAAAGACACCCCATCACCAGACGTAAATCACAAAAACGAGATGAGCACAGTGCAGAATGGGGACAATTGGCTATGCGGACGCGTTCGTTGCCGAGATCGCTGCCTTGATAACGTTGGGCGACTCGCCAAGCATTTCGTCAAGTTCTAAAGCCGTGACTGGGGAGAGACGCCAAAAACCGTTTTACCTTCAACCATGACGTGGAACCCAAAGTGCAGATAGATCAAGTAGAGCAAGTGGATCCCCACGCAGACGGCGATTACCGTCAGCTTGTGAGCGGGATCTCGAGTTTTTGAGGCGAAATACATCCCCTAGAAATCATTGAATTCATACGAAATTGTTTGCTACCATCCTGAGCGCCGACGGGAAGCAGAAAAGGAGCAGCAACCCGAAGAAGTACATGTGATCGTGCGATGGGTGGTAGATGGCAGTGAGGAGCAGCACCAGGCAATGTGAAGTCATTGAATAACCCTAGTAATTCCTTTTTGCAAGGAGAGGCTAGAAAATACTTACCACCAACGAAATTGTGTGCACAAAGCCGACGTCAACGTTCACGACGTAGCACATCGTCGAGATGACGGTTGACATAATGATCCAGGCAGCGAAGCAGGATACCATCGCCGACCCGATCAACGTGCCATCTTGAGTTGTGTATCTGCAAATTAACAATTTTTTTTAATTTTTCTCACGAAAACTTACCCTCCGCTTTTCATATTCAACAATAGGAAGGCCACCATCGTGAGCACGACCATAGAGGGCCCGTAGAGATCATAGGTCACCGTTGTAGGCAATTTGGGGATGAAAGACTGGAACAGTCGATCACGGACCTAAAAAATTGCACCTAAAAAGCCATCTGCAAAATACCTGCTTCGGCTCGACGTCAAAATACGGGCGGAAATAGTCTATCCGGCCGTAGGCATTGAAGGAGTCCTTGATTTGCTTGCTGCCCGCTTCCCAGACCTGAAATAAGGTTGGTTTGCTTGTAAAAATGACTACAAACCATATGACCGAGCTGGGCATGGAGATTCTCGGTAAAAGCGGGGTTTTGGGCATTTTGCTGGGCGTCGCCGGGGCTGGATGCGGTCCGTTGCCGTGGCTCACTGTCCGAGTACTGCATCTGAAAGCAAAAAAATGCTTATATTCGTCAAAATAGTCTTTTTCAACTTTAGAAAACGCAAAACAATTTTCTAAACTTGAGCAAAAGCTTCATGACTTGGACAACCATGCCACTCCTATCAACGATAGCCTTATGTAGCCTCTTAGGAAGCAAGCCCCGAATTTCATGTCGGTAAGCGTTTAGATACAAATAAATTTTTACAATATTTCTATTTATAAACGAATTAATTAAATTTTGCCTTGTTATAATTACATTTCCAGAAGATGAGCGAACGGCAAATGCCCAGTATATTCAGCGATTGTGATGAGCTGAAGCAGGTGCGCTTATTTTGCTGCTATTATTCCATTTGTTTTAGGTGTACGACAAGTGCTTCACGGACTTTTTTCAAAAATTCATCATGCCCAATTTTCGACATCAATACGCGATCAACCCATGCGAGAGACTACACGAGGCTTACAGTGAATGTGTTAAAGAGGTATACTTTCGTCATGGTTTTCGCAAGTGTTGCTTTTAGCGCCTTGACAAATCGAAACTATACGACATTGATCTGGACGAGCTGCGTAAAGAAGTGTTAGGAACGGCCGAGGAGAAGTTGAAGCCTGATGAGCCAAAAAAGTAACATGGTCCCCCAGATTTTCTCTCTTGCTACCGCTCCCACAACGAGGTCTAATCTCGCACTTTGCAATACGAGGTCAATGTTCCCTTCGATTCCTGAGACTTTCATTGCTTTGTACATTTCTTATTTGCTTTTTGTGCACTAATAAATCTAGTCGTTTCGATTGCATTTATGATACTGCGGTTTTATGCCGTGTAAATCTACTGACTTTCTATGCATTTTTCTGGTTTTGGATCAATGTCACAGCTTTTAGATGTCGGTGTACACTCAATATGTAATGAAGCCGGCAAACGCCTTCACGGCGGATTTGATACGGGCAGTGCCCACCTTTGTGGCCCTTCGGCTTTCATGGGCCCATAATACTCCAAAGGTATATATAATCTTTATTTGCAATGTTTTTTTTTACAGAGTCTAGGCATGGAGAAGTTCATCGAAGAGCACCTTCCCAAAATTAGGTACGGTCTTTTCGATTGCAACCAGAACGTTTTCTTAGGTCAAACAACCCAGACGTGAAATATTATCTGCATCGTTCTTACACGGACTTTGACCCCTTCGTTGTTGGAGAGTAAGTAAATTTTGGTTTTCTAAGCACTTATTCAGGTACAAATGGAACCGCCATCGTAAGAAGCGGGTGGACTTCAAGCACGAGCTCCAGATTCTCGGCATGGTTGAGGAGATGATGGCACATACCGGCGACTACAGAGAGGGTATGCAAAATGTGCCTTATTTTTGACATTGTATTTAGGTCTACGGCGAAGAGTTCAGCAACGATTGCCCAGGGGTCAAGAGATCTGGGACACTGAAACGATGGGTCATGATGTTTTTGAAGTAAGTACCCTTTGCTTTTCTAACCCAACGGTGGCAAACATTTTCCAACGACTTTTTCAGGTGCACAGCAAGTGGAAGGCGGATGCCGAAGACCTGAAGCGCCAGAAGACCAAGGAGCACCCGCATTTTGTCTACAGGAAGTACCCAAAATAAATCGACTCGTTATCCCTTTTTGAATCGTCGCATAGTTGAATTTTTAGGTGGAATAAATGAAGCAAATCAGCATACGTCCCAAACTATTTAAAAGAGCACGGACAATAACACATCATTTATATTATGTATCTTTCAATATTGCTGTTCGCTATCTTACCAATTGAAGGTAGTAGTCGCCGGGGATTCTAAAAAGATTTTTCAGTTGTAAATGCCGTTCACGTTTTCGGAATTAACGTTGTCAAAGAAGAGTAGGACCTTTACCCCCGAATATCCATCTTGAGGCTTGCAGAGAGCGCTCGCTTCAAGAGCTGCAGGATGGGGATCTGTTAACAGCCTACTTGGTTGCAGATAAGTGGGGTCGACCGCGTTTTGGAAAATCTGGTGCTTAGAACTAGCGTCAAGGTCTACGCATCTGAATACGATACGTGCAACTATGACAGGAGAAACGTGCACCTTTCCGCGCGCCACCGTCATCGCGATAATGTCAGCAACATCTTGTTGCTCTACGGCCAGTTGGTGGGGAATGGTAGGATATATTAATACAACTATGATTTTAGAAAGTTTGGGAGCCTCCGGAAGGGCCGGTGCAGCTATGCGCGGACACGCGGGACAGCATCCCCGGCGAGAACTGGGTGACCGTGAATTATAGTCAGTTTTGTGGCGTTTTGCGGTTATTCGGGGTTCTGGAATATATAGATTTACTCCAGATTTTCCCTTTTTTCAACTTTTCGCTACATAATTTCCTACGTTTTTTAATGGGTTGTTTCTTGAAATTGTAAGTTTACGTTGCGATCCAATTTACAGGCATATCTGAGCTCATATAGAAAAAAAATTAGCGTTACCCCGATAATACTAATGAAGCAGTTTCTTTCCAGACTCGTGGACCATTTTGATCTGGATAGCCGTCGCCTTGGGCTCGTCGATGCTGAGCGCCCTCTGCACGGGGCTGAACATCGGCTTGATGTCGCTGTCCATCGACGTCCTGGAGGCGATGAAGAACCACGGGCGCGGCCGAATCGTCCTCTACACGGAGAGCATCATCCCGCTGCGCCGAAACGGCAATCTCCTCATGTGTTCCATTATCATTGGTTGGGCCAATCCTTGCATCACCTCTCTCCAGCAAACACTTTAGTGAACATGCTGAACGCGCTGGCCTTTAACCACGTCTTCGAGAGTCTGGATCTGCCGGTAAACACAGTGCTTTGGATGGTCAGGGCTTTGGAATATTCAGGACGTCCAGAGAATCATCTACACCGTGCTCTGCCCAACCGCGACGACGCTGATCATCGGCGAGATTCTGCCACAAGTCATTTGCGCAAAGTGGGAACAAAGTCAAATTACAAGCGATTTGCAGGCATGCCCTATTCGTCGGTTATTACACTCGCCATGTGACACATGCCCTGCTCCTCGTCACCTATCCCCTCGCCGGCCCGTGCGCCTTCATTTTGACGATCATCGCCGGCGCCGAGCCCAAGGAGGCCTACGATCGCGGGATTCTGGCTGGTGCGGTTGAAAACAATAATTTAGCCTTATTTTCAGGACTTTTGGAAGAGCAACGGAAGGGCGAAGACGAGGGCAACTGGATTCTGACGGTTCTCAAAAAAATTGCCCGAAGATTTTTGGATTTAGTTGATGATCAACACCCTGAAGAATATGGAGAAGACGGCGGCGGACGTGATGGTGTCGTGGGACAAGGTCTTTTCGGCAATTATTCGGCCAACTTGAGAAGTTTTTAGGTCAAGAAGCTGTCCGCACATGAAAAGCTGGACGACGCGCTGTGGGAGAAGATCAGCCAGATGAAATACTCGCGGTTTCCGGTGATGGATGGTGAACAAGTGGGTTAAATCCAAAATTACTCTCAAAAATGAAAATGAATTAGGAAGGAAAACTTTTTTAGGTGATAGCCATGCAATACACAAAAGATCTGATGGCCGTGAAAAGCAAAGATTTTGACGGGCTCACACTCGAGTCGGTCGCCTGTCTATGGCATAAAAGTCGACTGGTAGGAAGGCTTCAGCCCGAAAACATCGCCATCTTTAGTTTCGAGTCGTCCTACACGACACACCAATCCTTCCACTGCTCGAAGAAATGCGAAAGGGAATGCCGGTGATGCTTGTCATCCAGTTCGTTCAGGGGAAGATGACCATCGTGGGGCTGATGACACTGGAGGATATTTTAGAGGAGGTGGGGAGACTCAATTATTCAATTTCTTCGATTCTTTTAGGTGATGGGCGAGATTCGAGACGAGAAAGAGAAGGAGAAGGGCGCTGTCACCCATGCCGACGATCGAAAAAAGCCCAGCAATAAACCCCGGAAAAGTCACCAATAATGCCGACGAATAAACTGTGAATAACGTCGTAACTTGTATCAGTTCTATGCCAAGTGAAAACGAAAAGGATGAAAGCAAAGACGATTAACTATCCCGATAATTTCCAACATCTCGTGAAAAATGGGTCTCTAACAGCTATGCTAATTTTCTCAGAGGCTACCGAGCCCTTTTTCGTGAAAAATGGCTCTGTGATAGCTATGCTAATTTTGAGAGAGAGCCAGAGAGAGAGAGAGAGAGAGAGAGAGAGAGAGAGAGAGAGAGAGAGAGAGAGAGAGCCAGAGAGAGCAAGAGAGGGAGCCAGAGAGAGAACGAGAGAGGGCGAGAGCGAGCGAGAGAGAGAGAAAGCCCGAGAGAGAAAGCCAGAGAAAGCCTTTCCGAGCCTTTTTTCGTAAGCCAAGCCGACAAAGACAAGCCGACCAGCCAATCCCAAGCAGCCGAGCCGACGAAGTCAAGCCGACGAAGCCGACCCGAAGCAGCCAAGCCAATCCCAAGCCAAACCAAGAATGCAAGAGAAGCCCAAGCCAAGCCAAGCCCAAGCCCAAGCCAAGGCCAAGCCCAAGCCCAAGCCCAAGCCAAGGATCCGAAGCGAGAGGCTGCTAATGTAATTTACCATTTAGGATTTAATTTACAATAAAAATTTGAATATGAACGTTGTTTATCAGGAATTGGCGATTTTTGGCTTTCGTTTTATCTCTTTAAATTATACTTGAAAAGCCCGCAGCCGCCAACGGCTACGCCAACGGTACTTTCATCTCGCCTTAAAGGGCTGCCGACGGCATGTGTCGATCCCCCCATCAACAAATTGGCAAGTAGCCAACAGGGCAGAGAGCGCGCCCAGGGGGGAGGCGCAGAGACATTTTCTTTCCCGCGCGTAATCGATTGCATTATGCCGCCCCTATCCCTTTAAGAATTCTATTAATTAGGGCGCAAATGTTCGTACCCGCGAGAACTATTATTTATCGGTTTTAGGCCTTTCGTGAGCTTTGTGTTCTTGTACACCCGCTGGAGACCTTATTGTCAGCTACCACGCATCTGGCAACACCATCTGACCGCTCCCAAGAACCTATCCGAGACGGCCGGGACGAGGCTAAATTACACGATTTTCAAGCGCTCCTCGCCGATCTTGCGCGGACACGTGGAGAATATTGCCGTAAGTTGTTGGTTTTTCTTGGCGACCGCTCTGCCAAGCCATATTACGCTTCCCACTTTGACAGCCTGCCTTTTGATCGCCGTTGTCACGATTTCGTTGTCCTAGATATCTTCGCGTGATACGAAAGCTTCAATCCGAAATGGTGACCAGGTGGTCGTATGGTGTGCTGATGGATACTTGTGCCTCGGCAATGAAGAATTGAACGTTTCGCCGACTCCGCAGTTGCTAAAACTGACCACCGGTAAAGCTCCGTTTGAGTTCTGAAACCACATCTAGCGGAAAATCGCTGCTTCGTGTCGGCCGACTCGTCAGTGAGGCTTGCCGATTGCCATGGCAATTCGTTTCCGGGTTTCCAGTTTCGCCAACCCAAGAAACCCAACGAGGGCGTATGTTTTTATCGTTTTGACGGGGTGTCGATTGAGAAATGAAAAGTTTGCCTACATTACCTATTTAGCGCTATGCAAGGATGGGCCTTTACCAGGGCATCAACACGCTTGTATCTCGAGGAAAATATGTGCTTGATTCGGACAAGAAGCGGTTCTATGGTATCAAGGTTGGTTCTAATCAAATAATTTAGAGTGCCCCTGTTGTTAGGCGCGTTTTTCACGTAGCGATCTTTAACTAAGCTAAGCATAAACTAAATACAGGTTGTTTTTGCGAAAACCTTATAGAACCTAAGCAACGGATAATCATTTTTGCTCTAGATGGGCACCGGTGCCGCGGTGGAAGTTCTTCCAAAGTGGCAAATAATGTCAGTCATAATGGTGGGTCTCCCTCTCGGCGTGTCCATCAAACTGATTTTAGGTAAAATTCGACTTGAAGTTCCCTCTCGGTTACCGCTTCGCCGAGGTCATCGATCTGACCCACAAATTCATGATCGATGGAGGCGTCATGTATTACGAGGGACGTTCTCGGGCACTCGATGTCTATCTACTTGGACAGCGACTGAAAATCACAGAAAGGTAAATTGGGTCGTCTAATGCAATGGTAAGGACGACAACCAACATCAATCGCATTACGGAGACATTTTCAGGGATGCGCTGCCTGCGCTGCCCTGTCAAGGGTTCCGATTACAGTCCACCATCACGGATTTGAGATGAAGTCCAATCATCACATCGATCTTGTGGTAGCATTTTTACGTCCAATCTTCATCTTTTGCCGTTTGGAAAACGGACCGACATTCCTAATTTGACGTTACAGTCCGAAAACATCGTCGAATTGCTGGATGGGATCCCGTCACCAGTGGCCCCCTAGATGCAGTGACGGTGCCGTGGACCGACGACGCTCCAATGCACAAGCGAACGGCCTTATATAAAATCGTACATGTGATTGGGTCTTTCTTGTGTGTATGTGATTGTGATTGGGGATTTATTGCTGGGTGATTGAGTCTTTCTTCGAATAAAAGGTTACCGAAACTTATTACAGTACCAGCGCCCAAAACCCGCTTCGCGGGCCTTGGGCGCTGGAATGCTGCCTTTGCATAAGAAATTTGACTTTCCGATAGCTCGGGTCCTTCGGACCCCCTCTCCCCGGCCGACCACACGCGCGCGGTGCAACTTGCAAGAATGAAGAAATTTCTATTTTTCACATTATGCAAATTACCCCCAAAAATGAATAAAACCGGCTCTAACTTTGTAAACTTGTATTTTATCAAAATTCTGAAAGCGCCATTGGAAACAGAGGGGTCGATTTCCCCAAGCGACGGAGAATTAGAACATTTTATGCACGGGAAGGCCCTCAAATCGGGCCTTGAAAGTGACATCCACACACACACACACAGTTACACGCCAAAATTATATAAGGTAGGATATCACAGTCAAATGGCGTGGGGAAAGGCGGTGGGCGAGAGCTCAATTGAAGGAGTAAAGCTAGCGTAATGACCTTATACATAGATATTGCACAAACATGAATCTTCTGGAAATCACACAGAAATCCGTTAGTTAGAAAATCCGGTACTTATCAAGTTGGGGGGGGGCCACTTTGGGCACTTATTAGGGGACACTTTTTTATCCCTTTTTGGAGTCTATCTGGGGTATTTTTTGGCGCTGAGTGCATAGAGAGTAGCCACAGCATGCGAAACCGTCGGGTTTATCCAGAAGAACCGCGTTAAAATTTATTAATAAAAAGTGTACTTATGCAAAATTTGAGGCTTGCCGCATTGTCAGGCAAGGTGGGCCGTCGCTTCGGATGGGCTGTCGCTCCACTCTTTCGAAATCGGGGCGCCTGGCCGCTTCGCGCGCCTCGGGCGCCCCGATTTCGAAACCCTGTACGAGCTCGCACCCATCCGAAGCGACTAGGCCCCAGGTGGCACGAAGCCTTATTTTTAGGTTAATACCGGGTGTCTGCATCTCTAAATCTTAACAAACGTTTAGATAAGTGTATTTTACTACTCTGATTTTGTTATATTCGAAACCAACACAAAAAACTAGCCTAGAAAGACTCAAAAAATCGAAAACCAAAGTGCCCCCCAACTTGATAAGTACCGAAAATCCATTATTAGTTTAAACAGAGCAGAGAAACCGGCTTACATACACAAGCAATAAAGTTTCGTAGCTCTGCCACCCATATTAAATCGACATTAATTCTGCAGACCCGAGAAAAGCCATTAAAGGGACACCGACGGCATAGGTCGATCACCCCTGATCGACTCTTTGGCACGTAGCCAACAAGGCAGAGAACACGTGCAGCGGCGAGACGCAGAGACGTTTTCTTTATGATTACTTATGCCGTCGTTATCCCTTTAATCCTGTTGCTGTAAATGTACAGGGTGGCTGAAAAGTTCCCGCCATTTTTATGACAGTTCAATGGATCAGTTCATAAAATTTTAATGAGGTAGGGAGTTTAGGGTAACAGATAGTTTAATTGGTGCCTAATGAACAAATTAAAAAACCGTCGAAAATATTCACAACTTCCATCAGAGGCCTCAATCCAAAACGCGCATGCATGCCGTGGTCGCGCGAACTGCCACATGGATTTCGATCCATTTGACCATTCTCCCCCCCCTCCCTGGAATAAACTTTTTCTGCACCACCACGAACTACAACAGGGATAAACGATTTATTAGCCAGAGTATCACAGTATATCACAGTCAAAATGGCGTAGGAAAATCGTTGAGTGAGGAGTTATGCGAAACTGGAAAATTAAAGCTAGCGTATTGACCTTGTACATAATTATGCCACAATCACGAATCTTCTAGAAATCACACAGAAATACGTTAGTTAGAAATTCGATTATTAGTTTATAAAGAGCAGAGACACCGGCTTTAGATCAATGGTTGCTTCTCGGCAGACGACTTGGCCATTGGAGTGATGGTGATCAGGCGTTGGGCCGGCGACTTTGTCCGGAAGGTGACGTAGGTGTACAGCACGGAGCCAAGCACACTATACAAAAGTAATTAAAATTGTAAATACAGAATGCACCTGATATTGATTCCCAGGAAATTCGTCCAGGAGAAGACGTAGTCACCGCTGCTGAACATGCCGGCGTAGGTTACGACGAGATTCTAAACGACTAGCTTCAAACTTCCAGTGGGTCGAACCTTAATCGGGCCAACACAGGTCGTCGTCAGTGCAGAATTGTAGTTTGTGCAGACCACAAGCGAATAATTCAGGACGAACCTAAAACGTTGAATTCAAAGTCAATGGTAATAAAAGTACCCGCAGACACAAGAGACGGCAAAGCAAACCCAAGCGCCGGGCACCATTTGTTCGGATGAAACGAATGCAAACGTCTAGAAGCAACTGTAACCTCAAAGGAAACTACAAACCTTCTCAAATTCATCTGTATAGATCAGCAAAAACGTGGCCGGCAAGAACATGAAGAGGCAATTGTAGTACATAATCCCGTATTTTCCCAAATCCTGAAAAAATATTGGTTAAAAAAAAAGAAAATTAAACCTTGGCTTCCAACTTTTGCTTCGTGTAGACACCTTGTGCCGCGGTGAAGATGTCATTGAGCAGGATCAAAGTGTACCTAAAACATCAATACTTTATAAAAAAACATGATTCGCACCCATAGCTGTCGAAAGCCAAGTCGTAAAGTGCAGCGACGATCGATCCACCAATCATGAGCCCAATCGAAATTTTGACAGCGAAAGAAGACTTCACCCTTAAAGAAAAAACGTCAAGTCAAAGGAGAAACACCATACCCAAGAATGTAGTATTCCAAGATCATCGTCATCAAAATCGAGAAGCGCCGAAGGACGGTAAACATCGGTAAGCTAAAAAACCCAAAACTGAAAGAAAAATGTTGTCACCAACTTGATTGCCTTCGTTCCACCAAGACCCGTCACCAAGTTGAGCACGTAAATTAGCGGCAAGGGGAAGATCTAGAAATGACAGTTAAAAACCCGGGCATAAGTCTCACCTTTCTAGGCACACTGCTGTCGAGTTTCGGAAAAGACACCAGGCGAAATAACCGAGCAATGTAGAGGATGACGATCGTCGCCAGCATCTGGCCTATCCCCACCGACAAAGGCGAAGGAAAACTAAGGGAAACTATTAGAAAAAGTAAAATCGGTTTACCTGTAGTTAGTAAGAAGAATCTTGTTGACGAAGACCACTAATATACTGGCTAGACCGAAGAAGACGGCGGACGAGATTCGAGCGAGAAGGGAGGCCTGTGGAGGGTCCATGATCTTGCCTGGGCCGTGCCTGAAAAATTGAATATATGAAAAATCTATATTGAAGCATGAAGCTCATAGAAAATGGAAAGCGAGCAATAATTTATGGTATTTTCTGAAAGAAGATGGCCAGTAAGAGGAACTAAATTTTTCGAGAACCGGAAGCGAAAAATTGAGAAGGAAAGAAAAAGGTCACGAGCATGCCAGTTTCTGCCCAAATGACCGTAGCAGTGCCTAAAATGCACCTAACGATGACTGGAGGGTTCGCGCACTCACGACGTAAAATAAAGTCTTGCAAACGTCCAAAATAGCCTTGATAAAACTAAAAAAATGCTGCGCATCAAACTCCAAGCCTAAATTTATAAGTTCATCATTAATAATGAAATCCAGCTAACTGTTAAAATTCTTTATAGATAAAAACGGGTCCAAAATGTTACAAACGCTACCATCTGCCATGATGCTCCGAGATTCGTGCCAATTTCTCGGGGCACAGTCCCATGATCCCCGAAGAGAATGCACGTGCTGGCCGGGGTCACCCTTGAGGGAGCCATAAAGTGATCCCCTTTCTCAGAGAAGACACACGCACTCCCACGAAAACCCTTGCTAAATACGGGGACCACGACATGACAATGGTATGTGTGGCAGCACTGGTATGGGTGGGGGAAAATATTTTATTGCAAAACCAAGTCCATAGAATCTGTGTTCCTTTAGCGGGGGTAAGGAGGGGGATGAGAACGGGAAGATGGAGATTTCCAATTACCGGAGCTAGTTATGAATGCAAAAGGTGGCCTAGAAATGCGCTCGGGGGTCGAGAAACATCATGAATCACACGCGCGACGGGATGAAAGATGGGTCTGAGGACGTTTTTTAGCTTCCGTTAGTTCGGGTGGCAAGAACGGCTCCGGTGGAAGGTCTTTGGACAAAGGGTAGTCAAAAACAACAAAAATGCAGCTTCTTTCGCATTATCGGGTGAGAAGGGAACCGAATTTTGCCCCCTTAGCCGTTTTATGAGCATTTTAGGTTAAATTTAACTAGATTTCACTTAGACAAAAGATCCAAAACCGTCAAAAAAATTTACACCAATTTTTTTGGTCGAACAGCAGATTTTTTGTCTTTAACAAAAAATTCACGAGTTTCTAGGCTTAGAAATAGTTGAAAAGTAGTGTAGAAACAGTTGCCCTAATCAAAAAGAAACAAAAATGGATCCTAAATAAATGGTTTTCTTCATGACAATAATGCGAAAGAACAAAAACGCTAAGCAATTCGACTATGGCAAATAATTTTTTGGTTGGCCACTAAGTATGCAAGTCAAGGTGAGCACCTGATCACAAATGACGTCTTTGTACAAAACACACAAAAATGCAGTGGATGAATTTTTTAGAAAACTAGAACTTTTCAATAGCTACTAACTAAAGTTATTTAGGGGCACCGGGAGAAAGCAATGTTGGCTCGATATGTCAATGCCGGTTGATAGAGTTGCTAAGGGGTGTTTGAGGTAATTGCAAAATCAGGTAATGCCATATGTTAGGGACTTTTCGATGTGGAAATGAAATTCGTTGAGGGCTTCCAGCAGCTTTGAGGTGTGCGTCATATGAGGGGCCGAGCGGAGGAAAGACATCTAAAATTGGTTGTTGTACTTTCTTAGGATTTGTCTTCCAATACCCTTTAATTTTTTTTGCCCTTTAAACTTTAATTTTTGTTTAGCTTTTTATCAGTCTTCAATGCATTCGTACTTCCGCTTTTTCACCTACCTCATCATACAATTGGGCGGTCACGGGCGTCCAAGAAAACAGTTGCAGAAGCCCCGCTAATACGTGATCTCTGACGGTGATCAAGATGAAAACGTGGAATTTCCCATCTTTCCCCAGCGCCGATTTGTCAGAAATACGCCGCACCTATAAATCGGATTAAAGAATAGGCTAGCAACTTACCAATTTCAACACGTAACCGATAAGCTCTTTCTGGCCGCGGGACAGCTTTTCCGCATCGTTGCGCCGGAACAGTTCAAAGAACCAATTCGTGACTTTTTCTAGAAAGAAACGATACTAAAATGATTGCACAACTTACCAACATAATCCCAGGGGTAATTTTGCTTGAATAGCCGCGAAGCTATTGAATCTTGACGACCAAACTAAAAATCGTTTAAAAGTATCCAAAGTTTCTCCACCTGGAATAAGGCCTCCAACGTCGGGACGAGACCTCTCTCGCCGCAAAGAAGGCGGGCAAGTTCACTTTTCGCTTCCCTAAGAAACGCATAAAGGTGTTTTTGCTGAAAACCACTTTTCAGAGTAGAAATGCTTGACGATGCTGTTCACCGAGTCGCCGAGTTGCTGCTCAATCTCCAGCATACGTTGCTCTAAATCAAGGCCGTTATACTTTAGAGGACCACTAACTCTTGGTGCGAGGGGCTGAATCCCGTTCGGATCTTCCGGAAGAAGGGCTTCTTTCCCTGGTCACCGAGGCGTCGCGCTCCATGCGTCGACCGCGAGCCGGCGAAAATGCGCCCGAGCCTAGAACAAAATGCTGCCGTTACAATTGAAAAATCTCCATACCAAGATCAGCCATTTCGGAGTTGAACTCTTGTAGCGGTTCAGCGACGAGCAGTCTAAAATGACAATTCAGAAAAGCTGTAGGAAAACAACCTTTCCAAACTGCCATCATCAACGCCCTTTCCAAACCATCTGCCGCAGGGGAAACGATACATTTGGCCCGTGATCTCGTTGCGAACGACAATCTAAAAAAAGGTTCGTGTACAATTTAGGAGGGCTTTCACTTACATAATCCAAAAACCACTTTGACGGCCGTTCATCTTCGCTGGAATGCCCGATGCGCAAAGTCGACAAGATTCCCAAATTGCGGTGCTAAATGAGGGTAGGATGTCTTTCTGGTTAAAAATTACATCAAATTTGAAAAGCGGCGTGCCCTCCGGAAGTCTGATGGTAGGAGTCGTGGCCAAGCTGCCTTCAATGCACATCCAAACGGCCGGAAGAGCCCCTCGCCACGAACCCGTCACCACAACCACTTGATAATCCATTTCTGAAAGAAATATAATTTATTATATTTTCAATTTCTATAAAAATTACATCAAAAACTATGCAACATAAAATACTATAGAAAAACCGACTAGTCTTTGTGAAGGTGTTCGTGAAGCAGCGGTAGTTGGCCGCATTCAACGAAAGGACGTGGTACAGGAATTGTTCCTTCTCGTCCTCGCAGCGCGCAAATGAGTATGGCTTGTAAAGATCCCTAAAAAATTAATGTAATGCTGATTCTGGAATTGGGCCTACCTTGTCAACTGGGTATTTGACAGTAGGGCGGCTAGGTGGCGGTGCAGCAATTTTCTCTCGAGGGCCAACCGCACGAAAGAGCGCGCATATCCAATGTCGGTCTTGATCTCGGCCATTCGGACGACATTTCTAAAGCAAAAATATATAATTTCAAAGCGAATTGCCTTCGCAAAACATGTTAGGAAAAAAGGAGAAACCTAATTTATCCCTTTACTTAGAACCACCTAGTAATGTAATAGCAATTATTTTAATAAGTTTTTTTTTATAAAATTTCGGTATATACAAACTCGAGAAACTACAAAAAAACAAACAGAAAATCTTGACATTTTGACCGAAAATTGGCCATTTTTCGCCCAAAAGTCAATATTTTTATGTTTTTTTTCCCAAAAAAAGTAAGTTGCTTACTTTAAATCGTAGGCAATGTGTGTGGGAAGAGATGGGAGCACGACACGGCCATCTGGACTTCTGGGCCTAGAAATAAAATACACAATAGAGAATTTCACGGATTTTAGCTACCTGCTCTGACTTCGGTGACGCACCCTGCGCGGAGAATTCTCCACCGATGCCGTTCCATCTCTCGACCCAGAGCTCGCACCAAAACCAGGCGTTGAAAAGTCTAAAGGGAAAAACTATACGGTTAAAAGTAACTTTTTGGTGAGGCAAACAGGCGCAACCTGGTAGCGCGCTCCAGCAATCATTCCTAGCCGGAAGCAAAATTGGGTGAAAAAGCGGGGAATCTGGTGAAGCCGTATCACACCGAAGCGTTAACCATGCACACTACACTTCACAACACTCACCACTAACAGAAGAACATTTCTTCAGCCCACGTGGCCCATTCACAGGAAGCGGAGGACGTGCAAAAGCGCTCGGTATAACGGCACGGACCGGAGATGGCTCGCGCTGCGTCGGCTTTGCCCGCGAAGCCTCTTGTATCCGGTCACACAGGAAATTAGCGGCTTTCAGGAAGTTTTTACTCCACGCCGGTGTCTCTTCATTCTCTTCTTTCATCGCCAATTCCTTCTGGATACTTTCCACGAGATCGCTGAGCGCCGAGCTGGCCGCAGGAGTCGTGGGATTTCCATTGAGGTCAGGCTCGTCGGAAGTTGTTGGAGTCTCGGGTGCGGGTCGCGGGTCGGCTGACGGAGCGCGACTTCGAGTGCCGGGATACGGGACGGCTCTGGGTCTCGATGGAGCACGAGGTGGGCGGAATTGACGCTCCGAATCGCGTGACTGGCGTCCATTTGCTACAATACAACGGTATGAAATATTCTAGACAGCCATTAAAATTTTCGGAAAGGACATCACGATCCAACTTTGGAAGAGCGGTGATTTTGCAGTATCGGGGGGGGAATAGAATTTTTCGACGGATCCGGATATCCCTGGTAATGCAATAGCAACAATTTAATGATTTTTTAGTAATTTAACGATATGTTAAAAATGCAAAAACTATCGAAAAACGAAGAAACAGATTTAAATTCAAAATTTTGGTCACAAAATCTGTTCGTATATTTTATCTTCTATTTAGATTCGAAAAATTGGATCCTCAGGTTACCCCCCCGCCCCCCGATAACGCGAAAGCACCAATTTTACAAAATAATATCACCATTCATAATTCATGAAATTCTAAAAACTCGTGCCAACAGGCTTCTTAAAATTAAGCGACAACACGGGGAGGGAGAAGCAAAAAGCAAAGGAGCCAGCGACACAACGTCCATAGCAAAAAACCGGCCCCACTACTCTCGGAATTAAGCTCAATTTCCGGCTGCACAAACAAAGCAAACGATTTCCGGCCACGCTACATTGCCGCCAACGCGCAAAAACTAGGCCGGCGCTCGACCAAAATGCGAGCACCCCTTACGCTGTTCGAATCGCTTCCGAAACACGTGCCAAGCCAGTGCTAAAAGAATCCCGGTAAATAAAGAAAGAGGAGGAGAAATAAAACCCGAAAAGACCTAAATGGTTGCAAATATTTTTTTAATATTATTATGCATTAACAACATCGAAGCGCACCAGGAGTCAACATAGAAGAGGCCGTCATCCGGTGCCTCTCGCCGTTTTGCACGGATTTCTCCATGTCCTGATGGGCCAACACGTACGTCCACAACGCAGATTTTCCCTATTTTGAAGTTTTATGATCTCTTTTACAGCAATCTACCTGTTTCTTGATCATGCCGTGGCTGAACACCCTTTCCAACAGATCGCAAAACGCGGCTACCTAAAAAAAGTACACTCAAATAAGTTGTAGCAAACAAACCAGGGTATTTTCTTCGACACCACCGACGCCAGCCTCGGCACCATGACCTAGCAGTACAGCTTCACGCCCCATTTTGTTTACCAGCATTCTTTTCGTTTTTCCTGAAATTAAATTTAGAATTAATAAGCGATGAGTATACCTTTAGTTTCTTTCAGAAGTTGCTCGACGAATTTCAGCTGCTGCTCCTTGTGGGTCGGGGCGTCGGTGGCTACCTGGCCGTAGATTGAAATTGGCCTGACCGTGGCGGCGGATCCGGAATTGCCGAGGCCTTCAAGGAGACGTGGGTTTTTGAAGCGTTGCCTCCAAGGTGAAGGCGCAGCTGCGCCAAGGGGTCCGTTCAAAACGCTTCCGTTGAACGATTCGGGCCAACATCCCTCGTAGCTGAAATGCATTTCTACACAATTGTTTATTTTTTTGATACATTACATTAATTAATTTATAATGTTTTCGCATTCCCAATCTGACAAATATTATTTTCCCCCACGTCATCCCATTTTCAAAGCCTTACCGCATCGGCGGGGCGCCCGACAAAATGTGAGGGGCCGGCACGACATAATCCACGGCTTTGGCCCTCTTCGAAATGAGCTCCTCGGACTGGGCGAAAGGCCTTGTTGTATCAGCCGTCGGTGTGCGGACCATCGATTGTCCCAGACGATGTTGGAGCTCCTAAGGATATCATAGACCCGTAAAAATGTTAGCCAACCTTGATCCGAGCATCAAAAAGCAATAAATTTTCGTCCGACTTCTGCCATTGAGATTTTATCTTGTTGTCGATGAAGTCAGTGAACATCTGGTGATCAGATTTTGGAGAATGACATTTTTTTATACCTGAGTCTCCAGGAACGCCGCAAGAAAAGCTAAATGACTGTCAGGCTGATCGGACAGGAACGAAGCTTTATCGAAGCTAACCACACTATCTCGCGATGCTTCCCAAGATTCCCTAAAAATCATTCAAGATGATTTTTATTTAACTTACAGATCCTTAAACCCGGAACTTCCAACAACAAAATGTTCATATGAATACAGCATGCCGACCACTCTGTGGAGCACGGTCTCTCGCAGCGCATTCGAGAGTTTGACTTCCTAAAAAAAATCTATATAACGATCCGAATTTCTCACTTTAAAATAATTGGCATTCTGCGGGGAGTTGGTGAGCATTTCCGCACCGCTCAGCTCGCTTTCGACGACATTCAGGTCGATCGCCACACCAGCACGACGGGCGATTTCGCTTACCCTGAAAAGACTAATCTATCCTATTTTTCGTTTTCTTACCTCGACAAGGCACTGTCCTGCCCCATCAAGCTCTGAATCGGAAGCGGTGGTAAATTGCGAGGCCTCGGGATGGGTGGCTCGACTCGGGGCGGCGGTTGAGGCCCGTCGCCGTTCATCCATCCCTCCAGGGTATCCGCGTCAAAAGAACGCGACATTCGTTTGTAGGTCCAGTCACCTCTGAAAACAGCTTCAGAAAATCCCAGAAATTCTACCTCCTCCTCGTACTAATCGCCCGCATTTTCGGCGCATACTCTTCTCCATTTGCTGGAGCTGTTATCGTGGCGTCCGGATCTTCAACGGCGAGGTTCTCAGTGTCCTCGAGAAAAGAGAAGCTAAAATGGGTTTCTCGATTGAATTTATCAGCCTGCCGCTTTAAGATATTCCTCATTTCATTGCAGATATCCTTGTGCTGCGGAAAGGGTGGAACATCTTCCGGGAATTCTATCCGGCCCGTATCAACATCCAACACGCAAACGTTGGACTTAAATTAGGATGTAGTGTCTTTTGTGGCTACAAACCTGGAAAAGACTTTCCGGCAGTTCTTCTTCGTAAGAAAGCCCCATCACATAAGGGACAGGCGCCTCGATAAATTTGATTTGGGCGTATGGTAGAATTGGTGCATATGCCAAGGACCATCGGAATGGAAAAGAGAATGCTGACAACGATTCGCAGACCAACATCAACCGAGACAAGTCTAAAAATGTGTAAGATCCTGCTAACACCGAATTACCTTTCGAACACACCAAAATTTGGTGTTCAAGGAAGAAGCAGGTCAGCAGCCGGATAAATTTCTCAGGGGGTAGAAGCTCGAAGAGGCTGGACAGGGGATAGTCGAAAAACGGAAGTTCAGCAGCGCTAGGCCTTTGAAGAACCAGTGGCCGGCCGTCCATGTTCACCTAAAAAGAGAATTGAAACCAACAGGGTTGTATACTTTTAAAGTTGTCCCAGGAGATGGCAGTGGAACCTCGTGAAGCACCCAATAAAGATAACTCTCGATCGGCAGGCTGGATTTTTCACTTTTAGGCGCGAGCTAAACAAATTTTGTTTTATTTTGACACTATAATTTACCATTTCTACTACAGCCCTCAAAATAGCTTCAGTGATATAGAGCATCGGAAGTCGTGTAATCAAGCATATTGTTTTCGAACTGGAAAAAATGGGTTCTTTGCAATTTCATAAATATCTTACACAAAAAGCTGCTTCTGGGCGCCGCCATCGTAGTACGAGATTCGCTTCGAACGGTCGATGTTCTTTTTGCGAGGTAGGGTGTGCGTGCCTCCCGAGACGGTCCCTGTAATATGTCGTATACCCTTGGGAAATTTATTAAAAAAACCTGGAGCATGATGCGGCCTCCCTTCTCGCTCGCCCCTTATCGACTCGCTCCTCATCCCTGTCAACTCCCTGACGTGCTCCATTTGAAGCCGGACCATTTGCTCGCACACATTCGGGTCTGTGACTAGCTGAAAATTCCAGTGTAGGGTTCTTTGTTGCTTATCGTACCTCATAGAAAGTAATCGCCGTGCCATACACGCGGCTCCCATCCTCCTTCACGTTGACGAATGTATGCACCGTGGGACCGGACGGCAGTTCGCGTTCCGTGCAAAATCGGACACCCCGTGGCATGCATAACTGAAAAGCCTTTTAGGCCTGTTTCTTACAACATACGGCAATGATTTCTTCGGAAAACGCCGCATCTGATCTCTTATGAGGATAGTGGGCGAGGATACGGCCAGAATAGCCTCTGAAATATTTTTTCCAAACTGTGACACTAGACAAACCTGTGGAGAGGAGGTTTCAGCTGTTCCACAGTAGAGGTGCCTTCTCCGCTGGCCTCATATGCACATTCCGCCTACAATGATATCCATGTGAAAAATTCGACAATATACTTGTCGGTGGCACTTTTCTTTTCGGATATTTTTGGGATTAGCTCGTTTCAGCTGAATTTAAAATAGAAAAACGAGATCTGCATGACTCGCTTCGGTTAGTTCTAATCAATGATCTGAAAAAACCAGGGCCTTGGCAGTTTGCACCTTAGTTTCAGGATACCGGTGATCTGATTTGGAATGTGCTGCATTTTTGGCGCATCTGTCTGTGGATTTACTAACGATATTAGAGCTTAGATTTTATATTTTATAATTATCAGATCTTTTTCAACGAACCTGAAGCGGATATTCGTGTCCGCAAATGGCCACATAATCGACGAGGGTTGTCTCACTCATGGTCGTGGCTTCCCTCTCATAATGGGCCGAGGCTGGCTGCTCGCCTACAATCGGCAACGATTGGAAGCAGTTTTCAAGGTGCTGTCAATCACAGAAGCATGTGATTCGCCTGCTTGGGCCCTCTCGCTATCCAATGGGCACCCTTTGGCTCGATGCCCATTCGCCATCGTAGCCCTCTCGCGCTGTGAAGGGGGAGCCCTGCGGGACCCGCTCTTTGTTTTCTGTTTGCGCCCCGGTTTCGCAAGACGGAAGAACAACGTTGAATAAGTCGGCGCAACGCGTTGGTTTCGCCAAGTCATCTGTGACACGTTTAAATTGCTCATTTATAAGCACCCATCGAAGCCGAGGCTTCACTTCACAGTTCCTTGACTTTGATTCCTTTCCCGACCATCTTCTTCCTAATTATTGCCGTGAAAAAGGGGCGGCCTTGACTCATTTTATTGCCGATGTATCTTGCCCGGTAAAAACCTAGCTAGGATAGGGAATCTACTAGACAAAGGCCAGAGAAAAAGGTCTAAAAATTCAGGCGAACTCTCTGCACGTTTTTATTGCCTCATCATCCGCTGCTTTCGGTCTGTTTTCTATAGGAAATTGGTCGGCACAACTCTAATGATTCCGCCATATAATAAAAGCGCTAACTCATACCAGTTCATCAAAACCTTCCTCTCCTTTCCGTTACCTTAGCCAGTGGGACTTACCCTTTTTCAAGATCTTTAACCAATTGTGTGGGTCTAGCTGCATTAGTATTGTCATTTTGGGTTAGTTTGATGAAATTATAAGCAAAAGCCGATATAACAAACCCTTTATATCGTCTACGAATTTTGGAAAACCCGTTATTTGCGCGAAAGTCCAACATTTCGCCGTATCTGGGCCGAAAGGGGGGCTCTGTCTGCTCTTTGGACACCAGGCTCGGGACAACTGCCCTCTTGTTGTTGACAGCTTGTTTGTTTGGCTGGCCAGCCGATCAATGGCTAGACGCTCTATTCCCCACCCCCAAAACTCAGCTAATAAACTAGATAGTACCCGCGATCTCAGTTCGGTTAGTTGCTTTGTGCCCCCAGCTAAGTGATCAAAATGCCCGACTTCGCAGGTAAATTCATGCTTGTCACTTCCTGTCGCGCTTTTCGCCTTGCTTACGCACCAAAACCTCAGCACTAGCAATATTCGCGCAATACCCCCTTTGAAGTCGATTCACGGCAACGAAACATGACCTATTTTGGCGGTTGTCTAGGCGCCCCAATAACATTGCAGCCTCCCCTCCCGGCCTCCCCAATGCGTGGATCCTCAGGGACAGACCCAGCACTGTCTTGCATCATTATTTATTCGTAAAGCATTTCCGGAAATGCGTATGCAATCGCGCTTGTTTGTTGCCTGCAGTACGTGAAAAACGGCGCGCAAAAATACCCCCTTATCAGCCCCCCACGGTTTGCAGTTTCGCTCCACTACCAGTGTGTTTCTAACCATCTATTCAGCACATTCCCCTCTTATTGATGCTTCCGTTTCCAGTATAAAGCGGTTTTTTACAGATACTACATCCACCATGTCTCTTCAGTGGACGACTGTCGCCTTCATCCTCTATGCCGAAATCGCCGTCATCCTGATATTGCTGCTTCCCTGGATCAGCCCGGCGCTCTGGAGTCGCTTCTTCCGCAGTGGCTTCGTCAACGCCATACAACGGAATGCAAACGTAGCTTTCTACGCGGGAGTGGTTGTTCTCTTCATCCTCTTCGCCGACGCGGTCCGCGAGGTCCAGAAGTATTCCCACGTCGATGTTGATCTGAATGTGGTCCGACATGCTGAGGCCGACACCGTCGTCCACATGCGACTTTTCCGTGCCCAGCGCAATTTCTACATCTCTGGAATGGCCCTTCTTCTCTTCCTCGTCATCAAGCGTATCGCCGGTCTTTTGATGCGTGGAGCCCAGCTTCAAGCTTCTGCTGAAGCTGCCCTCCGCCAGGCCGACAGCGCCACCAAGACTGCCCGCACTCTGATGGATGCTGATGATTCCGGCGAGGAAAACAAGCAGAAGAAGGAGGCTGCCCGCAAGATCGACGAGCTCAGCAAGGAATTGAAGGTGTGTATTTGAATCCAAGCCCTTTCCAGAGAAGGTGTCTGGCCTTTCAAGCAATATAATTTTTATTTTTTTCAGAAAGCTCATGATGACCGTGATGCCGTCAAGAAACAGGCTGAGGGTCTTCAAAAGGAATACGACCGGGTTTGCGACTTGTTGGCCGAGGCCGAGAAGGAGCAGGAGGAAACCAAGAAAGATCTATAGATGGTAATATTCCTTTCTCTCGTTTGACGCTTTTTTAGTAAATTTTCGGCCCTCGAGCGACGAATAGAAGAGCCGGACGACTCTACGAGTACCCTTGATACAACCGCGACTACTGTGTTCTTCTTTTCCCCCTTCTAGCTACCGTCCATGTTCATCGCGACCAGCCATTTCTTGCGGTTTTGTCCCCTCGCACGTTTAATTCTCTGCTATTTAGCATCTCCATTCATTTGTGTTCGTTTTTGGATCGGAAGCTACTGTAATTATCCTATCGAGTTCCGGTGATAAAGTTTTTATTCTAACGCGGTTCGCTTGCACAAATAATTTTGTGAACATTTTTCTACTCGGATGTCTGCGCAACAGCGGTGGGTCCGTTGTTCTGGTTCGTGAATTTGATATCCAGTCGAGCCGCAGAGGCGGCCGTGGCCCAGAAGCGCCGCAGTACTTCGTCGTTTACATCGTCAAGCGACATTTCGTCGTTATGTGATCAGATGGTGAGAAATTTCCTTGATACCTATACAACCTCTGTTAGTCGCTAGCCCAATTGCCTTCTGAGAGCACGCAGCCCTCCTCGAGCTCGATGTTCTTCACCAGCACTCTTTCGGATACGACTTCCACTACTACCGATTCGACGTTAGTACATGGAACAGATCATGTACAGGAAGTACTCTTTAGTACCGCCCAGCCATTGCCAGAGCGCGCCTTCAACACCGGCCAGGATGTGCAAAAGTGGGAAATTACCGCGTCTGCTTTTCGACGATTAGGATATTTATAAGATAGCTTACTTAGGATCTATGAAGAGCCGATGCGCCTCTACCCAACTACTTTCCGCACTCCCCGCGCGAATGGGCTGCGCGTCGAGAAGGCTGTGGTTGGTTAGCTCTTTGGCCTCAAATTCGTCGCCAGACCGTCTGCGAATTCCCCGACCTCGGCATCAACGGGCAGCACCAGAAGCGCGGCGAGCGCGGCTCCAACAATCCGTGGCGCCGGTAGTTGATCAAAGTCGTCTATTAACGCCAATTTTCAGTTTTGGTGCCTTGCGCCGCATCTACGAGGTGGGCGGGATGATGTTGGTGGGCGACCGGAAGAAGCGGAACTACTCGTTTGTGACGGTAATCTTGGAAATGTAGGGGATTCGAGTGCTTACAGGCGGAAAGCACCCCTCCCCCGCCGCCGATTGGCCCTGAGATGACGCTGAACTGGGACCAGGAGCGCAGCTCGTTGTTAGGTAAAATTTGAGAATTGCGTGACTTTCTAGATTCAGATGAGCTGGACCTTGGGGCCGGTCGCCCCGCCGCCCTGCTCGCCCACGACGCCGCGCTGTTCATTGACGTGGGTCATAAAAGGTCGAGAGTGAAAAGTCCCTATCAATTGCACAAAGAAAATTCTTGTTTGCCGTCGCAAAAAATATGTGTTTGTACTGCACGTTTTATGGTTTTTAAAGAAAAAAACTTACAATTTTGCTATGAGTTGATACAAAAATATAGCTTTTTGATAAAAAGCACAGTTTTCGGCAAATTTTAAATGTCGAGCTTTTTTTAATTACGTTTTTCATTAGGTTTTTGGTTGGTTTTCCACTTCAAATATAACTAAATTTAAATAAAATCACTATTAAGAATCGTTATGAAATGGCTACGCTTGTCGGGGCCGATAAGACAGCGTTTAGGAGCTGATCAGCGAGGAGCGATTCGACGACTCTCTCTTGGACGTCTCGTCAGTCGAGGTTTCGGCTGGTAATAGCACTATCACGCACCAAATCGGCTCTTTTCTAGAGATCCCGGCGGGCGGATGATGGGCAACTCGAATGATCGTGCATTAATTTATCGACATCAATCTCAAGAATTCCGTGACTAGTATCTGGTGTGCACATTCGTTAAGAGGAATAAAGGCACTTTGCATTGGTATAGTATACTATGTACATGGGTGTGTACAGGTTTTTGGGAGGTACCCGGCATGGGGGGAAAGCGATTCGATGCTGCTTCTAGCAATACTTTGCGGGCACCATCGTGAGTATCAATGGGATGAGGATGAGACCGTGGAGGAGACCGATCGAAGCGACCTGAATCGGAAATAAACTGGCCGTTGTTGAAAGTTTCGCGCTTACGCTTCTTCTTAAGAGCGAATCTTTCTAATATAGTGTTTCTAGAGTGTTTTTTTACGCTTTCTAAAAGTAAAAACATTACGGATTTGTACTCAATTACAAAAATCAAGCTTCTTCGATAAAAAATGGCCGATTTTTGCCCGAAATGTCAAACTTTTTAATGCGGTCAGGTAGATTTTCCACTTGAATTCTAGTTAAATTTTACTAAAAACACGAAAATATTTACTTTTAGTATTAGACATTACGGGACAAAGAGGAAAAAATCCGCGAAAATTTTTTACTATTATTCTGTTGATCCTATAACAAATCATATACCTATTTTAAAACTCACTAAACAAACAGTCTTGGCGAATGAGGTAATCACGTAGATATCGACGAGGAAAAGCGGCAGCATACAAATTATCGTAGAGAGGCTCGCCTAAGGAAATTCAGCTTTTTTGAAACTTTGCCAACTTTAAAATACCTCAATCATTGGGCGGCCGACGGCTTGGAGGATTTGAATCAACCGCTCCTTCTTACCTTCCCTAAATCGATGATTTTGAAAAATAGCTGCTAACAAAGAATAGCCGTAAAGAGTAAAAAACGGAAATTGCCTACCATAGCTCCGTTTTTCGGGCCACATGGTGATGATAGCAGATGTGGGCGGAGAAGTCGACGGAGAACCCGATCGCCATCAGCACGTTGATCATCACGATCGGGTCGAGGCCGCAGCCCCAAAGCGAGAGGAACCCAAGCATACCTGAAATCATTAAATCTAGAATTTTACGGCGGTTTTGGCTACTCGCCGTCTAAACTAAAATTATCACTTTCTACCTCCCTCCCTCTATCTCTCTCTCTCTCTCTCTCTAGCTCCCTCTCTCTCTCATAGGGCAGTGCTAGCTCCAACTCACACGCCGACGTGCTGAGCATGGAAATCGAGGCGAGGCTCGACCCGAAAAACTCGGGAATCGACACGGCCGAGATGATGGTCATGCATAGGAAGGTGACGACGACGGCTTGGATAAGTTCGGCCTGAATAACTTGTTTTACAAGATTCTAACAAGACGCGAAAACACCCGATTTTGGTTTCATCCAGGCTTCAACGCTTCTACCATTATTACCTTGACGGAGATGATGATGTCATAGATGGTGGAGTCATAGTCGAAGATGGTCGTGGCATAGCGCGGATGTGCATCGACGAGCTCGCGGGTCCGCTTGACGATGGCCGCCCGGCGTGCCCAGTCGGTGGTCCCTGTGGGCAATGGGGACACTACAAGTCGACGCTCAACCACCGGCATTTCCACACTCACACCTGGGCTACACTAGGCTACGCTAGACTACGCTAGCCGACAGAAAAGTTGTTATGATTATTCCGGTGTTTTAGGCGTTTCCGGGTGTCGTGGGTGGTGGCCTGGGTCTATCGACGGGTAGGGTCATCGTTTTAAAGGGACAGTTCCATGAATTTGGGGGGAAAACTAGGTTCTAATGCAATATCGGGGGGAGGTTTCCATTCAAAATATGCCATAAATTTTAACAAAAAAAGACTGTGACAGACACGAAAAATGTCGCCCAAAATAAATGCGTTAAAATTGTTAGAACTGTCCCTCTAAAAGAAACTCCATAAAACATTCACCAACCTCTGCACTCGATCACAAAATTCGCCCCGTCCATCACCACCGAATTACTAGAAATAAGGCAATATATTTCTTTAGTAAAATCACGTACTTCTCCCCGCGATGCCACTGTATAATCTTCCGATCGGCGATCATCTTGTTTTCCAGGAATCTGGGCATAGTCTCATATGAAAGCGGCGCATCGTTTGTCGAGTTACCACTTTGATACTCCTAAAATCCAAAAGTTTTACAGATCGTCAAAATGTCAATTCCCAAGTAGTAAAGCTACCCTCGTAAAATTGGCGCAAAAAGTTGGTGGTCCGGCTCCGTCCGTAGCAGTGATCTCGATTTTCCAGGCTTAAAAGTTGAATTAGGTTTATTTAGAAGTTTTTAGAACCTGGAGACCATCTTCTCCCACTCCGCCACTTCTTCCCAGGTCCCTGGCACGCGTTTCGTGACAAAATTGACCGGCCAATACTATAAAAATTTCAAATTTGTAATAATTTGGTTTATTTATTTATGGTAATTGGTTTTTTAGTATTAATTTTAGTAAATTACCTCTGTTTGCAAATACTCGAAAGATCGAAGCGCATGGACCAGCTCCGAGTCGCCGGGGAACGTTTTGGCGGGCTCAAACGTTGGATGCATGCCGCGAAGGCCTGAAAACCGAATAAAAATTGATTTTACAGGCCTTTGAGGATACTTTTTGGAGCTTAAGAAGTTGATGCTCACCATGACCGGCGATCAAATACATCAGCACAGCCATCGCAATCACCGCACACTTGCCCGATGTGGTGAACAGCAAATTGACGAGGCCCTCCCAGCTGGGCAGCCTAGATTAACGAGAAATGATACCTTACAAAATGGTTACCACTTTGACGGCTCCTGCTTTTCATTGCCGCCGGGACGTTCCTCGTAGCACATCACCATGATCGGGGCGAAGACGGCAAACTCGTAGATGAAGTCGAGCAGCACGGCCAGGGCGGTGCCCAGGCAAAAGGAGCTCATCTATGCAAGTAAGGTTAGGAAATCTCATTTAAAGCTTGCAATCTCGGAGGCATCTCGTCCGAGATATGCCTAGCAATTTAATCGTATTTTGTAAAGTATTATTTCTGAGTTTTTGACAAAGTTTAGTGATACTTGAAGTAAAAAATCATTCAAAAACCTAGAAAATGCTAAAAATCTCACTTGGGGCGCCGGATTCATAATGCCGATGCCGAAGGCCAGCGTGTTGGTCACTAAAAAAAAATTAGAAAACCGGAAAAAGTCACTTACATGACGTGACGGCCATACTCGGGCCGACGTGAAGAAAAACGCGCTTCAGAGCGTCATCCTTTCTAAAGGTTAAAATACAATTTTTATGGGATTAAATTATATAGCATTCTTTTATAATAAGCCATTTTTTTCTAGAAAAACCTGAATAAGCTTAAAAGGCGTGTAAAGTACCTTAAAACACCCTCGGCCCGCACGCGGCGCCATTGGTGGAGCAGCAGGAAAGCATCGTCAACGCCTGAGTGGAAATTTAAAAAATTTAAACGTTAAAAACGCACCAATGCCTAAAACTAAAAATGGCGTAATACACATTATAGAATTTGTGCGAACGCCCAGCCAGCCGAGGAGAGAAAAGGTGGAAAGCGTGGCGAGGAGCGGAGACAGCATTGCGCCCACCGTCATCCAGATCTAACATTAGTAAATAAGAAAAAGTGTTCAAATTTGTTTAGTTCTCTGGCTGCTTAAAATGATAATAAACGCAAACCCGGCTGCTCCAGGTGAGATGTCGAAACATGAAAAGCATAAAAAGGACCATCAGCGCGCCGCCGAGCATGAAAAGCCCCACCGAAACGATCGTCCCGCGCAACATTTCGGCGTTGGCCACCTGAAGATATTATTTATTCTATGTTATTTTTTTATTAGCGCATTAATTTTATATTTAAACTATGCAATTTAAAAGGCAATTTTTAGCCCACCTGATCACCAAACATTTCCACACTGAACAGGTCGCTAAAGTCGTCCTTCAGGAAATATTGGAACAGGCCGAGCTCGATGGCTTCTAAAGTATAAGTTGCGTCGAAAAAATCTAGCAAATTCAAAAAAACATTAGAAAAATAATATGAATGAAAAAGCAAAAGATTGGTGAAAAATGGCCAAATTTCCCACCCAATCTCTTCGTCTCCTCGTAATTCTCGGCCTTATTCATGTACCACAGCGCGACGTGCTGCGCGGTTTGTAAGGTAGAGTTCTAAATATTGCCCTAGTGATACCGTAACCAATCCCACCTCCGGCAGACCGCGGTTGACCATGAAAAAGTGGGAAGACGTTTGGAGGTTGTGACCGAAGACCTTGGTGACCGGGTGCTGGATTTGGACGTCGGGCATGATAGCGGTCAACGGGTAGATTTGCTAAAAGTCGCGTTTTTATTGGTGTTTATTAACTTACAGCCAAATATCGTAGCAGGGCGTTGAGATCTTCGCCACTGGATGTATCGTGGAAAGTCGTTACGCCGCTGCGGAAGGGCGCCGTGAAATTTTGGACGAACGCGTCGAGGCGGAGAATCTAAGGAAGATTTTTAGGTGTTTTCGTTTTTATCGAGCCTTTTTATTCAGCTTTTTAAAAACATTAATAGCTGTTAAAATATCAAAAATTTCTTATTTTGAATCTCGCCAAAAAACCAAACCTCATCGAGAAGAGGCTGCCCGACGGGGATCGTCTCCTTTCCCAGCGATTTCTTCGGCGAGGCCAGCACCACCCAAATCTCGAGCCCCTCGAAGGGCAACTTGTAGAACTCGGCGAACGCCTGAATCACTGATTATCGCGATTGAATTTGTTAAGTTCACAACGCCCAGGCTGAGTTATTTTGAGAGGAGACAGGGGGCAGGGCATGGCATATCACTATTTTTCTCGGGGGGGCTGGGAACGGCGGCAGGGGTGATAGATTTGACACCCGCGCGCTTTGATTGAAATAGTGGAACAGCAGGGCGGGCGCTCGGAAAAAAGTTTAAATAGTCTTTTGGGAAGTTAGGAAGCCAAAATTCAAGAAAAATGACAAAAAATGGTTCTATCGCATTATCGGGGGGGGGGGGGCAGATTCTTTGGATGTCTAGAAATGCTGAGTAACGCAATAAGACTTTTCAAGATATTCGTAAAATTAACCAAATTCCATGAGCAAAAAAACTATCAAAAATTCAAAATTTGGTTGAAAATCGTTTTTATTTCTATTTTTTCCCCAAAAAATTGTAAAATTTCTCCGTTTATCAATGACAAAAATTGATAGAAAGATTTCCTACAATTCTTCCTAGTTTTATTCCTCCTTCATACTATTTACACCCAATAGAGAAAAGAAATTTTTTTAAGTTTTTGAGTTTTTAGAAAAGTTTAAATTGACAGACTTTGAATTTTTAAGCTCTGCCCCTCTTAAATCCCCAAAAAAACTAAAACAAATAACACCGCGCCTACCGTACCCGGAATTCTTTTGCCGAGCGGCCGTCCCTCTGCGCGAAGCCCCTCCGCACATCGCTTTCAATTTCCAGGGGGTAGAGGGCGTAGTAGGAGTGCAGCGGAAGGAGCACGAGCAACAACGTCAGTAATGACAGCAGCGGACGATCGCCTAAATTTAATTATTAAAAATTGAATAAAATTTGACCTAGCAATCGACATATCGGATCAAGAAGATAATCCCGAATTCGCCGATAGATCGAGGGTCTGTTGGTTACGGGGTTTATCTTCAGATTACTTTCGAGTTTTTCTGGGTCTTTCTCGTTTCTTTCTGTGAAGATTAACGCCGAGGTCTCGAACCTAAATAATGACAATTCAATCTAAGGTAAAAACGTGGTACTGGCCTGTTAGCGGGGGGGGGGATTGGGTGCGGCTTAGCGATGGGATAGGCCGCCCGGTCAGGTCCCAATCATCAATTAAACCCCATTTGTTTAGCGTTTTTACGTTTTACCCAATTTTTTAACTAAAGCAATTTCATAAAAAATTGTTTAAAAACCAAAAAAAAAAATCCGTTTTTGGGTAAAATTTATGAAAATGGGTTAAAATTGCAAATTCTAAAAATTTCTGAAGATGTTTTCACGACGTTTTTAGAGAGAAAACACTACCCAAAACACTATTAAATACGGTATAAAAAGCCAAAAAGTTTCGAAAAAATAAATTTTTAGGTAAAATTATACAAAAATGGTCTAAAATACAAATTTTACGTTTTTTTAAAACGTTTTCCTGGGATTTCAGCCATTAAAACCTGGTAAAAAACACTGTGGCATTTTTGGTAGGTAAGTATGAGCATCTGCTTTTCCTCGCATCCCCCCCCGCTAACAGTGAAGCCCCAAAAAACGTACCCAAGCTCCGGCTCTTGCGGTGGCATTTCCGGTGTCGCTTCTCAGCCTCAATTTCCTGATTTCCGGGCCTCAGAAAAGTGCCGGCGTACAGTTTAAAGTAACGGTGGCGGGGGGAAAGTAGCGGAGTATCTCGGGCGTTGACACTTGTGCCGAGAATGGCGGCGGGGCACCCGGGCGCGGAGGAGGAGCAAAAACAACTTGTGCTCGCGCGTGTGTATGTGTGTACCTCCTTGGCGCCCATCCTCCAATTTTTGTTTACCCATCAGCGCCATCTTGGGCAACGATCAGTCAATTTGGCGGCGTCGAGGGGGGCATAGATAGACAAAACGCCATCTTGTAGGGCACCACACTTATTTTGTCATTTTCTAGGGTGGGTGAAAAAACAGAAGGACAGCCGTGATTTGGGCGCGGGGTACTGTGCCGGACCTTCAAACTAAATACCCGGAAAATGCGCTTTGATCAAGCGATAAAATGCCCTTTCGGGGGTACGATCGGAATTCGGGGAAGGGTAAAAGTTCCGCGTGCAAAGACGGTGCGCGCGCTCAAAAAAATTATCGTTCCTAGAATCGATGTGTTTCCGAACCGTTTTCTACCATTTCCAAACGTAAATACTCCACAAATTTGTAATGAAAAATACAAAAATAGAGGATTTTTCGGCTAAAAATTATCGATTTCGATCAAAATTTTGAATTTTAAAATTTTTAGATAGTTCTTACGGTAAATGTAGTTACATTTTACCAAAAACACCATCAAACCAATTACGATTACGTCTGCTACACCAGGTATTTCTCGACGTGTAAGGAAAATTTATGGAAGTCTTCCCCCCATCTCCCCCCGATAATGCTAAAGAACAGGTTATTTTTCTAAAATCGGTTCTGAAGCATCTGTAAATCCGGACCTTATTCAGTGAAGCCGTTTCTGCTAGAAAAATCTGGAAGATCCCGATTTTCTGCTATAAACACGATTTTACACTAAAACACTGGTAATTTACAACCCCCTGACGCGCAGTGATCAGAGTTTTCCAGACAGAACGGTCCTCTCTATTCTCAGAAGTGCAGGGTACAAAAACACACTCCCCGGCCCCGCATAGATGTCTAGTGTTTTCTTTTAACGCCCCCGATTTTTGGCTGGCGTCACCTTTCCGGCGGGCCCATCTTGAGTCAGACTCCGCGCCGCTCTTTTACCGGGGTGAGCAAGAATTAGGAACAGCCTTCACCTCAAGTGGCTGCCCTTCGCCACTGTGCATTAAAGTGTTTGTCAACACCAAACATACACACGCCTTTTGCGTGGGCGGCGCCTGGATTTTGTGCAAACTGGAGGCGCGAACCTGGCGGTCAGACGCCTAAATTTAGGGCAAATTTTCTCGGGGAAAACACGGCAGCGGCCAGAAATGACGTTCTTGGAACGGGAGGGGGTGAGTTGCGAACTTTTTGGCGTATCTTCAAGGCGTGATTTGAGGGGTTACCATGGATAAAATATTCTAGTTCTCCGTCATCCGGGGAAATCCACCCTTGTCTTTCTGGTGTCGCTTTCAGAATTTTCGTAAAATACAAATTAAAAAGGCGTTACCTATTTGCACGATTTTTGGTCGGGAAGCAGTTCCAGTCCACGAGAAATCTAAATTTTCCTTCAATTCTTGCCAATTACACGCGCGAGGATGGAATAGATTCTTCGATCCGCCATGCACCTTCATAATCCCTCAGACAGGACATTTTAGCATCACGTCAAATACTTAAAACTGAGCGGCTACCAACTGAAACTCTGAAAAATACACCCGGCCGCCATCGCCGACCGAACCAAGTTCGGTAACATTTATTCAAGAAAAATCACGAAAATTTATCACAGGCACACAAGATTCACGGGATAAACGAGTGAGGGGCGACGAGCATTTTTACGAAATGGGCTTTTGTAAAGGGGGCGGCGGGCGGCGGGTCTAGTGCTCGGCCGCGTGCACATCGCTGGGCACGGCGGCGGCGGCGCGGGGATCGGACGTCTCGGTGCCGTTGGGGACGGCGATCTCCTCGAGCAGGTCGGGGCGGGAGTAGACGGGGGCCGTCGAGCAGATCAGGGTGTTGTTGTCTTCGTTCTGGCCGCCGTACGGGCTGCGGGAGCGGGCCGTGATGGAGGAACGGTCAGTGCGGCCAGTGCGGACGGAACCCTCGGTGGCGGTCCTGACGTTCTCCTGGCTGGAAAAAGGAGGGGTAAAATCGGGGAGTTGAGCACCACCTGTTCGAGCGGCCAGTGGCCAGACGGGTGTGGCTGACCGAGCGGCCAGTGCTCAGCGAGTGGTTGAGGAGGCTGTTCTGGCTGGGCGAACGGCCGGTCCACGTCGAGGTGTGGTGGCTGTGAAAAAGATAGGTGAGGGTGGTCGTTTTGCAGAAAGCAGTAGCATAAAAACATTGCGATATTATAAAAACGCTTACGTGAGAGGCCGGGCCGTGATCTGGCTGTTCGAGCGGGCGGTGAACGCGCTCTGACTGTTCGAGCCCTGGAGGGCGGTGTTGACGAACGAGTGCTGGCTCGAGGCACGTCCGGTGCGCACTTGGCTGTGGCTGCGGGCCGTGGTGGCGGTGGCCTCGCCGAGGTCCGGGATCGCCGTGCCCACCAACGACTGCTGGCTGGAATTGGATGGGTAAACTTCGGAGTCACGAAAAGTTGATACCTGGCAATGCGGCCGGTGGAGATGCGGCTGCTGACCGGGGCAGCGCATGTGCTGACGTTCGAAGCCGAACGCGAGGCCGAGCGGGCGGCGGAGCGCGCCGTGCGCAAGTTGGAGGTCGAGCGGGCGGCCGAGCGAGCCGTGCGCACGTCAGTGTCGGACCGGGCCAAGTTGGTGCGGCTGCCGCGTCCCCAGAGAGCTTGACCGCTGGAAAATAAAAAATAAACAAAAAAAGGAAAAGCCTAGGCGAGGTAAAAACAATACACTACTTTAATTTATTAAAACTAAACCTTTTGAAGTTTTCGGATTTCTTCTTGGCTATCATAACCAAAAATTCACCTAGACTGGCGGCCGTTGTGCAGGCCATCCGACGACGTCGAGCCGATCAGCCCAGTGTTGCTGATGACGTTGCACGTGCCGAGGGCGTCCGACGAGCGCGCATCGTTCGCGTTCTGGGTGTAGCCGCTAAAAATTGCAGTTAATGAAACAAAAGCCAATATACCTGAAGCTCTGGCAGGTGCCCAGCAGATCGGAGGAGCGCTCGGTGCGCGCGTTGGTGGCCCACGAGCGGCAGGTGCCGAGGTCGTCAGACGAGCGCCACGAGTTGACGCCCGTGTGCACGGAGGAAGAGGCGGGGCCGGCGCTAAGACATAAAATTTAAAGAAAATGAACACAAAACTTACAAAGCCGTGTGGATGCCAGTGGCGCTGATGGCGCTGCGGGCACTGATGGCTGTGCGAGGGGCGGGAGACTTGGCCACCGAACGGGCCGTCGTCGCGCCGCCGAACGCGCTGATCACCGACGCGTTAGAGAGCCTAAAATGTGGGGCTTAAAGAAAGAAAAACGTGGAAACATACTGGGATCTCGGGGTGATGAGCCCCTCGCTGTCGTAGCCGTCGGAGACGCTGCCACCAGCGGCCCTGGCGATGATGCAGGCGTCGCGCTCATCGAGATGTAGATTGCCAGCGGTGACTTGGTTCTAAAAACGCGAATTCAAGAATTCAAGCAATAGCAGCATTTTAAAATCCAAAGCCTACTTCCAAATAACCTAAACCCACGAAGATGGCCCGGGCGACGGTGCGCAACACGAACGGCTCGAGCACACGCTCCAGGACCTCGAACGGCACCAGGGGCCCATTCTCGTTGCGCGTGTTCGACGTGGCGCGGGTAGCCGATGCAGCGCGGGTGGCGGAGGCGCTGCGGCCCGTGTTGTCCCAGATGTTGGACGTGATGGCGCAGGTCGAGACCCCGGTCTCGGGTTGATCGTTGTCGCCTTCAACGCGGGCGGTGCGCAAGTCGGCCTCGTCGCCCTGGCGCACGAAGAAGATCTCGCCGTTGACGAGCATCGGCTTGTAGACCTGGTCGTCGAGGCGGCCGGCAAGCTGGCGGATGCGGTGTCCGGAGATTGCGTTCCCCTCGCCGGAACGCACGAAGATCACCTGAAAATAAAAAGTGAAAACGTTCAGCAAATCACGTACTTCCGGCTGCTTGCGCTCGTTGAGAGCCGGGTTGGCGTACACCGATGGCACGCGACGAAGGGCATGGCGGCGCCCCAGTTCTTCGGCGTTCAGCTCGTCGTTGTTCATCCCAGTGTTGATCATGTAGTCACTTGCCACGGCGCGCACGGCTTCTGAAAATTGAAATGAACAGATAAAACCCGAATTTGAATGAAAGAGACCAAATACCCACCGAGATTGCCATGTTCCGGCTGGTCGACGAAGTAGGCGGAGCGGTCTTGGGCGGTGGCCATTATCCAGTCGTGGAAGTCGGGTGAGTAGACGTGGCTGTATAGGCGGAACTCGCATTTTTATACCTAAAAAGATATGCAAAATCGTTAAACATCCGGTCGACAGAAAGGAAAGCAGTTATACGAATGGTAGATTCAAAATAGATGCAAAGCATGGTTTCATTTAGATATATGTAAAATGTAAAGCATTTAGCCGATACATAAAATGTAAAGCATTCTAACGCGCCTTTATTTGAGGCCTTTCTTTTCGCAAGAACGTATAAAATGTACTTTACAATGAATAAAACCGCCAACAATTTATATGCAACAGACAAAACAAGAAAAACATTTTTTGAAAGGCTTTTTTGTACAGCTGGCTACACGCAACATTCCGAAAGCTTTGGAGGACCCGTGGCGAAAACCGTATCCGCGTTTAGCTGAAAATTAAATTGAAATTGAAAACTGTATTTATCACATTAAAAGTCGCAAAATAAAATTGAAGTGAAGACCGTGTAAGGCTGGCTACCTTTGAATCCCGTCTGACTGCACGTAAGCTGCGACACAGCGGCACGACTTCTTCCGTTTGCGCGGAATCAGACTCCCGTGCTCCTTCAGTGCCGGATTACGCGTTGGCCGGTCCGGTACGACTTTAATTTAACTTGTTTAGTTGACGAGAAAAGACTGACCGTGACTGCAATCGAGAAACGCGCAACGTACGCCGACCTGGAAATGGTCCACCCACGTGGGGGCTTGCGTCGTGGGGATTGATGGTGTGGGGTGTGTTTCTAAAGAATTTTCACGGTTTTGTCAAATTTTTATAAGCCTCTAATTAGTTATAAGCTAGCGTTAAAAGGATCATTAACTTTTTAAAAGTTTCCAACGGAGTTTGGGACGCTAGAAACTATTTTAAAAGCTTCTTGTGAATGAATCAGGAATTTTAAGAAGCTTTTTTCGTGTTACCTGAAATCGCACTTGATTCCTCAACGCTTTTTGTTGTCGGGCTGCACGGAATGAGACTCAACATCTGCACCAAGTAACCCAGTTCTATAACGGCCGCCTAAAATTTATCATTTAACAATCTAGTGAATCCCAGACCTGAACGCGCTCTTGGTCGCTGTAAACCTCGATTTTCACCGGCTCGGGTGAAATTTCCGCCGAAAATTGGCTTGTTTCTGGCGTGGCATCCCAGACTTCTTTCGTCGGTTCGGGTGTAGTTGTAGTTTTCTAAAAACATAGTTTTTGTATGAGGATCTTCAACTTACTGCCTGGCCAGGGACAATGTTGATTTGGGGCGGCTTCTTTTGCTCTATCACGGTCGCCTCTTCTAAAAATACGCATTCTTTTATACAATTTTTTGGTTTTGCCTTTTGTATCAGTTTAATTTACTGTTTTACTTTCAACTCACCAATCTTTTGTTCAGGCTGCGATGTCGTGGGCGGCGAGCTCGGCTGGCCCGTCGTCGCTTCCGGCATCTCCTCCATGTCCAAGGCGTCGATCTCGAACTCGTCCTCTTCTTGTGACGTCTCGGCAGGTTTGTCCTCTACCACCACCCTACTTTCCGCCATTTTCAACTCAATTGGGCGATGTTGCGCCGGGGCCTGGGTGGATTTTGCCGTCTTTATGGGTTGAATCACAGTGGGAGCTATGTGATTTTGTTGTCTAACGTTTTCAACAACAATATTCGGGGTCGTAGTGGCATCTTTTGGTTTGGAAGCCACTTCCCGGGGTTGGTAATTTGCCTCCTGGGCGCGCTGCCGGTCCAGAATGGCTTGTTGCATTTCCGGTTCTTCGTTGTAATTCCGGTCATAGCCGATTCGGTCGTAGATCGGTGTTGTGTCGGTGTTTATGGGGTATCCTGGCGGATCGGTCGGCGGGGGTTGTGGGGCTTGAAAAGTAGCTGGTGTGGGTGTTTGAAGCGCTTCCAAATATTCTTGCTTGTTAGGTATTGAGGCGGCGGGGCCGAGCGGGTCGTTGATAGGAGGTTTTGGCTAAAAAGTGAGAGTTTAGAATAGTTTTCGTGTAGTTATATAAATAGTGTTTTCCAACCCAGTTACTTTTTGAATTTTAGTTTGGCTTACCGTAGCTTCTTCTGGTTTCTTCGGCACATAGAGGGCAACAGCTGACGTTAGGCAAATAATTTGAAAGACGTATCCCCGCATTTAATGAGCTGGAAAAATGTTTAGAAGTTTTGTAAAGCGTTTAGAAACCAGAAAACGGTGGAAAGCTTCGCAGGGCCTCGATTATAATCAGAAATCTGTCGGTACTGCACTATTAGCGGGGGGGGTAATGATCGCCACTAATCCCGTACTGCCCAATAACGAAAAAAAACCTATTCATGGTATTTTACACATTTTTTTAACTACAGCAAGCACAAAAAATTAATCAAAAATGGATAAATCTATTTCGTACAGGTTTACATTTACAGTTTCGATAGGCGTAAAACCAAAAATTAGCTTAGCTCCCCCCACAGTTCAGTACCATTTTCTGTTGCGGCTTCAAATAACGCGAAAAAAAAACATATTTTTCAGCGCGGACAAGCCTAATTTTGATCTGGATTTCTGCCAAAAAACGACAACAACTTGTGATCTACATGATACAAACTCCAAAGTTCAGTAACCAGGTACAGTAACCACCGCTGAGGTCATGAAGCCGATGACTAGACCCCCGAATAAAGAAAACGACGTGTGAAAACAATGGTCGACGGGGGGGGGGGTGGTGGCAGAAGCGGGTGATGGCAAAAGCCCATGCCTCGAAGTGTGGTCCATAAATAAGGGGACAGCCGCCCACAGCCCTCTCGCGGTCCTTTAGAGCATCCAAGATTTACTGGGCCACAGCCTGTGCCGATCGTTGTAGAGGGGGAGAATCGGTCGGGATGGAACCCCGTGATCAGCCGGTCCGATTGGTCTGTGAATATGAACGCTGAGAGGTGGTTGACAAGGGAAAACGCCGAAATGCCGACATTCAAAATATCGACAGCGATTATCCCGACAGCCAAAATCTGACAGCCAAAATCCCGACAGCCCATTTGGGTAAAAAGACCGCAAATCTCACATTTTTGCTGTCTGGATTATGGCTGGAATTCTAGCTTTAGTTATTTGCTGTTTAGAAAATTTTCTTTTCTAGAAAATTTTAAACTTAAAAAGTTGACTAAAGCAATAATTCATTTTGTAATTTTTTAATCAAGATTTTTCTTTACTATCCAACTTGTCTAATATAATAAGAGGCAGTGTTTCTAAAAATTTTATTCAGTTGAAAGTTTAAAAAAGGCAATTTTTCAATGAATTAAAAGGCCCAAAATATAGAGAATTTTCGGACAGAATTCCGAAAATTTTTAGGTTTTTCGATAGTTGTCCAGTTGAGCATTCCCAGTTTTACACCCCTTCCCCGCCGATAACGCACAAGCACCTTATAATTTAGCTTATCACATCTAACATCTAAAATTGTAAGGCAGCTATGCACCGAAATTTACGATTTGTAATCCGCAGGTCTCTGATTCGAAAACTACAAACTACAGCCTGCTCGGACTCGACTAATCACAAAATCAAGGAAATTATCAGGGAAAAATGCGCTGATTAACCGACAGAAGCTAGGGGAGTTTTGGTAGTCTCTAAAAGCCTAATTTTGCTCCTCTTAGCAACCTGCCAAGCTCGGTTTTTAAAGACTTTTTGACGTTTTCAACAAGAATACAATATTTATTTCGGCTGCAAAAGTCTTGTTTTGAGCCGGTCCAAATTTTGCGGCCTACCCCGGCCAATTTCCGAACTTCTCCCTCCTCAATGGGGGATCACTCACCCCCCGAAAAAAAATGAGAAATGCGAGCACCGGGCACACGGCCGAACATTCCCAAAATTAGGCGAATCACGACGGCTGTGGGGTTGTTCACTGGGGCGGATCGGAAACGGTTCCACATTCATCCCGAAATGGGCCTCGCCCCGAAAAATGAGTCAGTTTTGTTGGGTTGAAAATGGCGCTGCTTCTTTTCCCTGTTTTTTTCGCGTTTTTTAACTGTAAAATTGTTTTTTTTTTCAAAAACGAATTTTATGGGAATTTTATTAATATGATTCATTGAGCTAATAAAAACTCAGGAAACTACAGTTTTTAAGTTTTTGTTTTCTGCTGATCCTCTTTATTTTTAAACCTTTTAAAGCCTAAAATAAACTAAAGGAATTTTCGAAAGATTGATTTGTAAAAATGACATTCCTGGATGGTAAAATACGGTAGGTATTTCACTGGAAATTACGACGGGCCATTTTATTTTCAATCCCATTTTCTTTATTTTTTTTTGATGCGATTTCAAAGTCTTAATAAGCGGTATTTTTGTAGTGAGCAAATTTTAAAAATGACAGTTGATGAGCAAAATTTTGTAGTTGCTAAAAATTCACCCAATCCCAGCATTTCCGAATTTTTCTTCCCTTGGACGCGTAAACTATTGGTATTTTTGTAGTAATAATCTTACGGTGGGTATTCCCCTGGAAACTGACTCATTTTCGATTGTTCCCACGCCCATCGGCAGCGCTTCCCCTTTTCCAAATCCGAATCGACTTTCACCCGATTCCCCGGTGCTCTTTGCTTATCGTTTTTTCTATGCCAAAGTTCTCCGGCCGCTGATGCCGATTACGGGGGCGCGCTCGGGTCCAATTAGGCAAGCATTCCGGGCTCTGAAAAAGCATTTTTCTCTATTCAACTTTAAACTATAGCTGAGTGACTTTATTACTGGTATAATGGTTCTTTCGCATTATCGGCGGGGGGCAGCCGGCCTTTTTTGTATAAGTCTAAAAAGGTCTAGTAAGTTAACTGAAAGTGTTTTTATAGTGTTTATCCTACAACCATATTTCAACTAGAAAAACTGTCGAAAAACTTTCAAAAAAACGGCAAAATTTTTGTTAAAAATCGAAAAATCGATATTTTTGTTGTTTTTAATACAAATTTGTAAAGTTTTCACGTTTAGGAATAGTAAAAAACCATGTAGAGTATTGAAATAAATCAGATCCTAACAAAAAAAAGGTCGGCTTGCCCCGATAATGCGAAAGAACCAGTATAATAAATATTATACTTCGTAGACTACGTTTACCCATAATTTTCATTTTTGTGCTCTGCTCAGGTTGCACTTCTATTTTTTTAGAGATGAAGCCCGAAAACAGTGTCGACGTTTGGGCGGCAATAGCGTACACCGTTGGGGATATTGTCGGTTCAGGTGGGAGATTTTATGTGATTTTTAAAGGTACCGGGAAGGACTGTCTATAGATTTTTCCTTCAAAAACCTTTAAAAACCGGCTTTTCCTCCACAAACTAGCCGACCTACATTTTTTCAGGAATATTCGTCTCGCCATCAGTAATTCTGTCACACTCCGGCTCCGTCGGCCTATCCCTGATCATTTGGTCCGTCTCGGCCGTCATCGCTTCATTTGGTACGTGCCGCTCCTCTTGGCACCTAATTTATCATACTGTAGGCGCACTTTGCTATATCGAGCTCGGGACGACGATACGGAAATCGGGATGTGACTTTGCGTATTTGTCGTATGCCGGATGGTGGGTAGATTTGAGGGTGCTTTTCAAATAGGCGGGGGGGGGAAGATTTAGGGGGGGGGAACCGAACTTTTTTCCGCCCATGCCTATATTTTTTATATAAATAGTGGAAGTGTTTCTAAATTGTTTATAGCTATTCCTGAACATAAAAACTTTACAAAACTTAATTTTATTTCGAAGAATAAATTTTTTCCGCCCAAAAATGACCAAATTTTCGACTTTTTCAAGCGCTTTTCTAACTTTTTAAAAAGTTTTTCCGATTCAAATAGGCTTAAATTTTGCTAAAAACAATGTGAAAACACTTTATATTTGATGATCCCCACCAGGGCCGACAAAAAAAGTTGTTCCCCCCCCCCCGCCTATTTGAAAAGCGCCGATTTGAGGCTTGATTTCGTAGATTCTGCGTAAAATCAAGGCGCTAAAATTCTGATCACTGTCACCGGGTCGAGAATTGCGTCAGGAATCCAGAGCGTCCAGGTGCCAGAATGGGAGCGCGATAAGCAGAGGCTTAACCCGCTTTGGGACGGCTGAGCCTGGAATAGACGGCATTTCGGGCTCCTAGACGAAAAGCCCAAAAACGGCAGAACTAAATTAAAAAAACTAAAGGAAGATGGGAGATTCGGGGTACTATTGCATTATCGGGGGTGGGGAAGAAGCCAAATTTTTCCTGTAAATTGCGCTTTTAGCACGCATTTTAATAGCGTTAGGGTAAAATGTAGCTCACTGTTAAATAAAAATATGTAGAGAACGAACTAAACATTATTTTTAGTTTTTTTTTAAACCGTCGAAAAATTTTAATTTGTAAAGTCTATACTTTTAAGAATTAGGAGTCCTAAACGCCGTTTAGCAGCACTTTGTCTATTTATATCGGTAAAAATTAGATCCGATAGAAAAGTGCCCCCCCCCCCCGATAATGCAAAAGTTCCGAAAATTAAACTACTTTTAGGCACCCTGTCGCAGCGGCGTTCCTGTTTGTGAGCTGCGTCTTGACCTATCCGTCAATCCTCGCCATCCAGACGGTCACCTTCGGCGAGTAACGGCAAAGCCTCGAGGACCCATCCCCTTTCAGGTACATCGTCAATGGCTTCCACCGCTTCCTCGACGTCGACCCCGACTGGGAGCCGGCCCTGAAGAAGCTCATCGGCTTCTCCGTGTTGCGTAAGGTTCACTCAATCTATAAAGCCCGACCCTAGTCCCTCTCATGGCGCTGAACTTCTTCTCGCTGCGCAAGGTGGCGGCCAAGTTTCAAATTGCGGCGACCGTGGCCAAGTTGCTGGTCATCTGCATCATTGTCGTCACCGGGTTCTACCATTTGATTTTTAAAGGTATGGTTTGTATCAAAGTTATACATAGATGCTGAATTTCCAGGACAAACTGAGAATTTCGACTCGAAGACTGTTTTTGATGGGAGCACCTCGAACACCGGTGCCAATAAAAGTTATATTTTTAGCGCGATTTTAGGTGACATGGTGCTGGCGCTGTACGCTGGATTATTCGCCTACAATGGGTGGGATATCCTGAATTTTGGAACGGAAGAAATCGAGAATCCGAGAAGGTATTTTAAAAGGTCTAATCAAAAGCTTTTCATTTTTCAGGACCCTGCCGCTCGCCGCTTTCTTCGGCATTCTCATCTCGGCCATCACATACCTGTCGATGAACGTCGCCTACTTCTCCGTGCTGACGGTAGACGAGTTCCGACATTCCGACACCGTGGCCGTGGTAAGCAATAAAGAACAAAACCACGATAAAATCGCCACATTTTCGATTAGAAATTCGCCGAGAAGACGCTCGGCGATTTCCAGTACGTTGTCCCGTTTCTTATTGGAGTGATGCTGCTTGGCAATCTGAATTCGACAATTTTCGGGTCATCACGGTGAGGTGTACTTTTTACCGAAAAACCTTATCAAATTTGTAGTTACCTTTTTGCGGGCGGTGTGGCCGCGGTAATGCCAAAGGCCGTTGGGTGCGTTCACGAGGAATCGGGAAGTCCGAGGGCTGCAATTCTAGTTGAGGTAAGGTGATGCCCGCGCAACAAGATCAACAAGTTCAGGTCATAATTTGTGTTGGTGTTTCGTTCATCGGCGATCTCGATTCGTTGATCTCGTATATGACGTTCGCCATGTGGATGCAGAGGACGATGACGCAGGTTAGGGACAGGATAAAATAATAAAAAGAAAGGCTAAAGGCAATACTCTTAAGTAAAAAAAACCATCGATTTTGAGATAGCCTTCATCTATATGCGATTTTCCGGCCGATTACCCCGGAAACCAACGTCAAACATCTTCAGGTAAGCGCTGAAGATGAAATAAAAGTTTTATAAATTTCAGAGTGCCAATTCTGGTGCCTATCATCTTTTTAATACTCTGCGTCGCGTTGCTAGTTATTCCTGTCGTGCAGGTAAGTGATTTAATTTATCTAAATTCGAAAATCCAATCAAAAATAAATTTTAGCACTTCAAAGTGGGCATCTACGGCGTCGGCCTGGCCATCATTGGCCTACTCACTTATATGGTGTTCATCTACCCGAAAGAGATTCCCGAATTTCTGCATAAAATCAACGGTGAGTCAAGCAAAGCATTCGACAACCCGAGCTAGATGCCACCCTGAAATTCTTCCAAATACTACTGAATGTACAGCCCGAGCACGACGTCGAGATCGAGGAGGAAAAGGAGAGGCGGAAATCCACTATCTACTCCGAACGCTCAACAAAACTTTAAATGCTGTAGATGTGTATAGAAATAAATGTATAATCAACACATTGCGTTTTTTATCAATTTATTGCGAAGAAAAGTCTCGCCTTGAATCCGCAAATCTCGTCTCCGTCTTCAAATTTCCCCACGCTTTCGCTTGTTGATGGGATGCCGAGGGTCGCTGAGGTCGAACCAGTCGCCAGTCTCGTCGCGCAAATTAGCATCCTGAAGTTTTCAATTTAAAAAAGTGAAAAAAAAATGGATTACCAAGGCTCTCGTCAGGTTTGGATCCACCGCATCTTCGGCCACAAACTTGTGCTGCATCCTAAAAAAAAGAGGAAATTTCACTCGCGATCAAAACCAAATACCAGTCGCTCCCGGCCTCATCTTCAGCATCCAAGTCGTAGCCGAACTTCTTATCCTCAGAGGGCCCTGCTGCGTCGCCATCCTCGCCAGCTTTTTCCTTGCCTTCCTCTTCCTCTTCTTCACCTTCGCCGCCAAGATCGATACGTGCAGGGAGATCAGCAGCCACCTAATAAAACAAGAATATTTAAGGGGCCTTCTTACCTTCTTATCAAACAAAATATCCGTTCGCTCGGCGGCGTCCAGCTTGGCGCGGAAGCGCTCGAGCAATTGCATCGTCTGGTTCTCTCGATCGTCGTCACGCTTACTCTTCAGCTTCTTCGTCTTCGATTTGTATTTCAGACGCATCTCCTTGTAATCGGCCAACACGTCCGAGACCGGGGTCTCTTAAAAACATAAGTAAGTAACGAGCTGAAATTAAAGAAATTCGAAACCGGCAGGAAAATCCGTACCTACAGCTTCGACTTTCTTTTGCTTGGGCCCGCGCAGCGCCTTCATATATTCTTTTTGCATAGCTTTGAGCTCGCTCGTCATCGCATCCCTGAGAAATCAAAAAATAAAGTATATTAACGTACGCTTACAATTTCTCCTGCTCCTCCTTCTTCCGCTCTTGCTCAATAATATCGGCGAGGTCCTCCTCGGCAGCACCCTCTGGCTAATAAAATTTTAAGAAAAAAAGAAATCCTGCTACATACCTTGTCCTCTTCATGCTTCCTCTTTTTCGCCAATTTGTCGCGGATACGGCTGGTGGCTGTCGGATCGTGCTCTTCTTCTTCCTAAACAATGAATCCAATTTATGCTATAAAAGTTACCGGATCATAATCAGCCATTTCCTCCTTGGTCACGGCCACCTGTTTGCTGAGCTTTTCATCATTCAGCACGTCGTGAGCACTCTTTCCTTTAGTGCCAATTTTCTAAAAACTTTTTACAGATCTCTAGCAATACGAACCTTATTGATCTCCAGAATTTCAGCCTCGTCATCTTCTGCTTCATCACCAAAGGATAAAAGGTTTAGTTTCTTAGTCTCAACAACCTTCGGCTCCTTCTTTTTCTTCTCTCGACGCTCCTTTTCTCTAAACCTTGGATAAAGCTCAAATCCGGCCTCCCACCTCGGCTTAATATCCTTGAAGGGATGGTTGACGATTTTTGCTCCTGTGATTTTATAGATGGTGGTTGGCCGCTCGTTGGCATCCACTTCACATTCCGCCAGTTTCAGCATATTAAACATAGTCGGTCCAACGACCTAAAAATCTTAAGGCGCCTTGGTAATCTCCTTACTTTTCCGAATAATGTATTCTTCTTCGTCAACTCGCGAACTTGGACGGGATCGGTGCCGAGCGTGAAGAAAAATTGGGAGCCGTTAGAATCCCGGCCTAAACATTTAACTTTAGCACCAAAATTCCAAACAAAAACCAACCAGAATTAGCCATTCCCAACAAGCCACGACGGTTGAAAGTGAGACGTTGATGGAATTCATCCTAAAAATCTCGAAGTCGTCAAAAATCTAAAAATTACTTTAAACGGATGACCATAGATGCTCTCGCCACCTTGCCCAGTTCCGGTCGGATCGCCACCCTAATAATCGAGATTAGACGATACATACAAAAATTACTTGAATGATGAAGTCCTTGACTAAGCGGTGAAATGGGGCGCCGACGTAGTAACCTGAAGCATAAACAGATGAAAATCACCATAAACTTCGCAAACCTTCCATACATAATTGAATGAAATTTCTGGCTGTCATTGGCGCCTCTTTGCACCATAGCTCAATCTCAATATCGCCGGCCGTCGTCTGGAGCACCACTTTTCCCGAAGTGATCGGCTCGTGCAAGTATTGAGTACTCATTCTACTAAAATACGAATTCATTTTTTAATTTTTCAACCGAGCTAGAAAGCACAGAAGGTCAAAAAAAAATTGCAACACTTGATCGAATTCGAATAGAGCTGCCACAGAATTGTCGTATTTCCGAGGTAGTCGAGTGCATTTGACAATAATCCACAAGCTTTTATCGATAAAAATTTTATTAAACAATCCGAATCGCCACGCCTTTAAATACATCATATTAGCGGCAACGATCACACAAATTCCATAAAAAAAACAAGATAAATTAATCTCTATCCCTCTGATTAATTCTGGGAGCGCCAAATAGCCCCCGCGCGCAATTAGGATAGTTTAGTTAGTTGCTGAGGGGCTAAATTCTATTACGGTAATTTAAATAGGGGAAGGCCACACCGTAAATTGCTGACTAGGGAAAAAGAAGTCGGCAGGCTGGTGAGCAAAAAAATGAGCCTTCTAACAGTGGGGCTCAGACCCAGCTAGTAACTTGATATTGCACCATCATAAGGAAGCTCAAGACAGTTTTTTCCTAAAGAAGCTCCACCAAAACCATAACCCGCACAAGACACAATTCAGCAGGAAACTAGCGCTACGAACAATTCGAAAATCATTATGCGGTGGGTGTTACGCTCGTAAATACATATGACAACTATACACAGGATGGGAGAAAGACCGGGAGACACTCGCGAAAGTCGACGGCAGTTCGAGTGGCCGAATCTGAAAAACGGGACGTTCGAGGCGCAAATTTATTCGTGTAAAAATGTCGTGCAAGTGCGGGTCAATTGTTACAAAGTGCAAAAAAATGAAATGTTATGAACGAATTAATCCAGTTAGCAGTGAAAGAAGAACACATAGTGCAGTAGTAAGGTTAAAAATACTCATCAAGATCAACCACTGACCGCGGTTAGGCGCTTTACGACGCTCGCACCATTCCTCATTTGCTTGATCAAGCTGCTGCTTGACGAGCTTCTTTTCATCGATCACTTTCAGCATTTCTTCAAGCCGTTCGCGCTGGAATTCGCAGTTGTAGCTATATGGCAAAAGCTCACCACTTCAGTGGCATCATTTTCCGGGGTATTCTTCTCAGCGACGAGAGTCCTTAGAGCGCTGTACCTAAATTGGCAGAATGGACGCAGACAAAACACCGCACCTTTCATCCAGTATCACTTCTCGCACGCGAAGACGCAAATCTTTTTCGCGGCCCTCCAGGATCTGTCTTTCTTGGGTCAGTGCTCGCCACTCAGCAAGCAAGCTGATATTCGTCGGATCTAAAGTTAGGTGTAAAACATATAATTAGTCTTAGTCTCGTACCAGTCTTCAAGGTCGTCTCGAGCATTTGTCCACGCTTGGAAATATTTTCGAGGCGCACCTCAGTCTCTTCTAGCTGCCGCTGGATCTCCTGCGCCGATCGACCGCGCTCGTCGTGAAGGTGTTGCTTGTACTTTTCAACCCTGGAAAATGACTATAATACGAATTTCATTTAATGACTAGAGAAATCGGCGGTACAGAAAACTCGTGTTTTTCGCTTAGTGTTTAGGAAAATCTCACCTCTTTTGCACACTTCGCAAATTTCTGTCGTTTGGCGCCAAGAGTGGAACGTTGGGGTCTTTTGCGACTGGGGAATCGGTGCGGGTTGGAGCCCTCGAAGGTACGGCAGGCACGTAGATGGTCGTCTTCTCAAGCGGAGGGCGAGGGGATGGCGGTATGACGGCCGTGTTTACAGCAACGGTTGGTAGAGGAGAGCTGGAGGGCGTGGAAATCCCTGAAAAAGATAGTGATCAGAAATGCTTTGACAATCCAACCAAGGGGTGAACGGCTGCCGCGCTGATTCTTGATTCGATCCCAAGTGTGTCGAGAGCGCAGCTCTTTCTCTTTCTGGCTTTCGGAGTGGAGTTCTAAAGAAAATAAGGCTAGTTTTTAGACGAACCGCGAGCTCGATCACCTGTGGGTGAAATGTTGAAGAAACGGCTGCTCATTCGTGGCGATGGGAAACCTAGAAGCGGATTTGAGATAAACTACTAGAGCTTACCATAGTAAGCATGCTCTTGGGGCGGATCAGCTGCCGGTAGTGGAGGAGGCTCGTCGGCGGGAGGAGCTGTGTCGGCACGAGCCGTCGAGAACTAATTCAAGATATGCAAAAAAGGACAAAGGGTACCGCATGCCGGCGAATCTCCGGGTCGTGCGTTAGCTGGCCAGTTGTCACGGCACGTTCACGACCATTAGGGCTACGCGTCCTGCCACGGTGCGGTGTGCTATTGTCTAAAAACCACAGACCGGTAAAAAAATGGCAAATGACATACTCAGTCCCAATTGTTCGTCGCTCATCCCCCTAGCGCGTATCCGGGCATCAGCGAGCATTTGTTCCAGGTAGGGGACCTGAAATTTTATATATGTTTTATTAATTATATTTACCGGCGTATTTAGCGTCGAGGTTGGCGTACCGTATTCTTCGTTGTGACTTTGGGCCTAAAATTCTGAGTTAGTCCAATTTTGTCGAGTACCGCGTTTGAAGGGAAGTACGAAGGACCGATGCCGGGTCTCACCGACTGCCGACGAGAATCGTTTATGCGTTCAAGCAAGACCTCGGCCTAAAAAACCGAATGTCGGGCTGGCAGGACACACGAGCAAAAAAAGTCTTCGAAACTGACCGTAAATTTCGTTGCCAACGTGACTTTTGGGTCGCACTCTGCATCCAAAAGCGTCCTTTCCAAGACTTCTTGATCATCTTCATCTAGACCATCATCCGACAGGGATTCATCGAGCGCGCCACGATCACCGTCGTCGTCAATGAAAGCCAAATCGAGCTCAGAATGCTTGGTACTAGACCGGGAGCGAACAGGCGATTCGATGGAAGTTTCGCCTTAGGGAAAATAAAACGGAAGAAGTCAAGTCGACTTACTGATTAACGTGTTCACGCGCCCTCTCGAGCTGCTGCCGCTGCTGGAGCCGGTGGTGTATTCGTCGTCGGTGTCGCTGTCATTGAGCACGACGGCTTGCTAAAAAAATATTTGTAAACTTCAGCCGAGTCTCAAGAAGAACTTACTTTTACTTTTCTGGGGGCTTCTTGAGCATCGAACGCTGCCCTTTCTGGTGTTGAATTTAAATTAGCAGGGTCGCTCGGCGAAGCAAGCAATCGCCTGGCAAGCGCGCTAGAATCCATCGGTTCAAAGTCACTAAAGACAAAAAATTCTATCCCCCATGACAAGCCAACCTCTCTCCAGCCCGTTGCGCGTAAAAGTTGAGCACGGACGTGGTCCTCGTCTCTGGTGGCCTGGATGGCACCCTGATGGTCACATTCGCCAGTGAAGGCATCGGCGGTGAATCGGGAGCAGTTTCGGGGCCAGTAGTCGGCGCTTGTTCGACATTTTCTTTCGATGAATCCGATGCCGATCCTTCGTCTTGCGAGGCGCGCTTGTCGAGGGCCCGCTTCTCGTTCCGTTCGATTTTGGCAATCTTCTCGCGCAACGACAGGCGTAGATGAGCACGGCAGAAGAACTTGTTGCGGTAATGGCTTTCGAGCTCGCGGTCTTGCCCACATTCTCCGACGCGCAGGGGTTGACCACAGTAGGCGCACTTGAAGCAGCCCCGGTGTACATACATCGATTCCACATGTAATCGTTCCGCCAAGTAGACAACCTACATGGAAGTTAATCTTAGCTAGTACCAATAAACCTTGCTACAAAGTTGACAATTTGTTTGGCGCGGGTTGACGGAATCGTATAGAGAATCAACGGTGGGCATTGAGACAACTTGACGTTTCGGCTGCACAGGGGCGACGGGCTAAAATGGGCGTAGAAGACTGGTAACAAGATAAAACCTACCCGCAAAACGACAGAGCCATCTTGCTTGATCGTTGTCACCGTCGAAGGCTGCGGCAGAGGAACTTCAGGGCTTGGATAGATGATCTGCTGCGTCTTCCTCCTCGTCACCGTGTTCAGACCGGCCAGCTCTTTCCGGCGCACCAGCTGTTCTGCACGTAGGATGACGTCATCAGCTTCCTTCGACCGGATATTTCGTCGCAACTTCAAGGAACCGTCGTCATCTTTGCCTTCTTCCGGCCTCAGTCTTCTCAGGTGCGGGGTCTAAAGGAATATTGAGAAACGACGACAATCATATACCGTGGATCCCGGTGAAGTGTCCTCCTGGTCAAAGAATCGCTTCACATTGTCAACGAGGGCCGGATCCAGCGGGCTCACCTGTAAGGCCAAATAACTTTTAAGACTAGCGCATACCTGTGGGCGCTTCGTGACATATCTCTCCTCGGACGGCTCAGCCAAAGAGATTTGCTTGGCACATTCCGCTTCCTCGCGTTTGTAGGTTGGGACAAATGGCGCCGGCACGACAACGCCGCATTTCTCGCGAATTTGGACTTGGAAGTTTTCGATAACAGAAGATTTTTTGGCTTTCGAGGTGTCGAACTGAAAAAAGCATATCTGCGACGCTGATCACCATATATCAACGATTATTTTCGACATCTTGCGGACAAAATTGGTTTTGTTTGCAATGGTTAATGATACAAAAACGTTTTTCCGGACAAAACAGCAAAATTCGACAAATATTTCATGCAACTCACGCTCAAGGTAGCTAATAAGAGTCCTTAAAAGTATGAAGCGGTCGAGAGAAGCGGAAACGTACCCTGGCGGGGAGGGCTTTTGGCCGCTTGCTCGCAGCACTTCTCGGTGTTAGGAGCACCGATTGGACGTTACCGATGTCGGCGCGGATGGAAGCGATCAGCTTCGAGATGAAGACCATCTAAAGAATCGTCAAAAGCCTTTACAAACTTTACTACCTTATCTGCCTTCTTCAGGTCTTTCCAATCGGCCGCATCGCAGGGGGGAGGGATCTCCAGAACCTCGTGGACACGCTTGAAGACGTACTGCAAAAAAAAATTGAAGTGTGATAAACCAGTAGAAGATCAGACCTCTGTTCGAACCACAGGATCTTCGGAACGCGCGCGCACAGCAAAGTAATCCAAGCAGGCCGGCTTGAACTTTCCGACGAGGGCCGCCAGCGCCAGGCCGTCCGCCCAACTCGAGTCCATGTTGGTGAACTTCAATTTGAACGGAGCCAGAGCAATGTAGCAAAAGCTGAAAAAATTGAGGAAATAAAGAGTTTCTTACCGCCAGATAGCGTATTCGAGGCGATGAGGATCATCATGGACACAGTTGGGACGGTTGATCAAGATCGGTTCAGTTATGTCAACTAGAATACATTTTTTTTCCATTTCAGAAACAAAACAAGTAGAATTTTCGGCCGCCTATTACGCACCGATCCGCTGATTATCCGTGTCCACGATATCTTTCACGTCCTCCGGTCGCATGGAGTACTCCAGCGAGACATAACGCGTCTTCGGATCAATCGTGAACTTTGTGCTTTGCTTGTGGAGGTTGTAGTTGGTCACCTAGTGGAAATGATTTGCTTGAAAGGTGGGTCGTACTTGGGCGAGAAGGCGATAGATGCTTTCTCTCTCAGCAATCAGTTGCAGGGGTCCGCTCTTCTGGAGCCCAAACCCGCGAATCAACCAGGCCGTGTCCATCACGCCCAGGAAGCCACGTGCGATGCCAGATCCGGTAGGCCAGAAGGGTTCGTGCAGGCTGTCGCCAACAATTCCCAGCATAAGGTAACGGCCGTGGCGCTCCATCAACCGCACGCTGCACTTACTGAAGATCGGGTGGATTTAATAATCAAGCAACGTAAAGTTACCTGGAAAATAGTGAAGTGAAGTCAAACATGGCAATGTCCGGCTGGCCCTTATGGTTGACCGCAAAATCGAGGTTCGGCAGTTGGCCCTTCGTCGCAAAATCCGCGGCCGAACTGGCATACTTGCAAAGCATGTCTTGGTCGACGTTCTCTGGGGAAAGGAGCTTGGCAACATCATCGCTGTCCTAGAATTGATTTCTGTCTAAGCGGCCAATTTCCAAATATACCTTCAAGATCACACCACTTTCCAGCAAGCTCTGCTTTTTCGCGCACATCACAAAGTAATGCGTTTCGTCCTAAAATCCAGAAAAATGGAATACCATCACAAAAGCACCTTGTAGTACACAATATTTTCCAAATCAACACCGGTTGTTGCATTCATCTCCTTGAAAAACGTTTGGTTGAAGATGTAGGCGATACCACTAAACGAATTTAAATTCGACTCTCATTTCATGCACCTTATTTCTGGGACGCGCTCCTCGGCGTGCGTCTTCCGGTTGACGAAATTGGCTGTGATTCCGATGGCCACTTTGCCTCGCATCTCCTCACGCGGAAACCCTGCAAAATAGCGCCATTTTTTGCAACGGGGTCGAGCAAACATCTAAGAAACCGATTCTGCAAAAATTTTAGAAAAGCAAAAAACCGCAAAATTTGTTACCATTAACTGTGTTTCTCTTGCCATCAGCGCCAATAAGCACATCAAACTCGTAATCGTCGAGTAGATGCCCAGATGGTTCGTAATAAGCACGGAACCCGGAGTCTAAACAGGAATTTTTCAGAAAATTGGATTGTATTTACAGCTCCCATCAGGTCGTAAAGAGGGCACGCGGATGTCCTTATAGGTGACGCCTTCGAAAATTTGTACGCCGTAGCATAGGGCTACTTTGAGGAGGATACACTGCAGCTGTCTGATACCTAAAAGATAAGATTGGTATCATGATTATCCACTCACTTATATGCTCGATGCTGCCGGTGCAGAATTTCGGATAGAAGATTTTTGCGCCAATCGATTTTAAATCTTGGATGACGAATTCCCATAGATGGAGCACGTTATTACGACTAAAAACAAGACAAGTTTCAAGTACGTTCCAAGAAAACTACCTAAATTTATCACGGTGTTCCACAACAACGACCCGAGAACCAAGCAGCGCACATTCAATCGCTGCCCTCAAGCCACAGGGCCCTAAATTTAGGTGAAATCATGAAGAACATGCTTTTTGTGAATTTGTGAAGTGAATGTGAATGTGAAAAGTGAATGCACCTGCTCCGATCACCAAGACCCCCAATTTATCGGTGGCTCGTTGCCGCATGTACACAGCCTCCTCGTATTTCTTGTCGAGCAGCAGCCATAATTTCTGCGCACGCCAATCCTTGATGTTCGACCGCAAACTAAAAAATCTGGTTTATTTTGCCGACCCCAAGCATTTGAACGGTTTTACATGGGACATCCTCGCGTGCTTTTCAAGGGCTGTAAGTTCAAACAAACGACGCCATCCCATAACCAACTTTGCGATAAGAGTTTTCAAGGCCGGCGTTTGTTTGCCCGCGAAAGGCAAAGGGCTGAGAAACTATACGAACAGCGAAAGTATAAAGCTAATAAAAGGCGAGATTTATGAAATCAATGTTAAAATTTTACCTGTCATAGATTACAGGAGAATCGGTCGGGTCGAGATCAAGTGCGGTGCAGATGAGGTGGAATGATTGGAGGATCTGCTTGAAGCCGGTGGCGGCGACAAAATTGTCGAAAAGCGTGTACAAATCCGCGACAGCTTTAACCATAGTTTCGCTTTATTTAGGAGGAACAGTGGGTCATCTAAATTCGCAAAATCATGAAAATAGAAAACTGGAGGAGAGCAGAAGGTGAGAGACTGCCAATAAGTAAAGATCAAGAGCTGGCGGCTATTTATTATTATAGTTCCCCATCTCGTGTCCAGGTGTAAGGTTGACAGAAAAGAGCCCGCAGGCGAGAAAATCCGTGCCCGCAGGTCAAAGGCGCCTTTCACATCCCCCGGACTTTCCCTGATTTCACCCGGTCGGCGCGCCGCGCAAAAAAAATTCGGTCACCCGGTTCGGGTGAAGGTACCATTTTGGAGCGGGCGATTGCGTTTCAGCCCCAATCAAGCGAGACAAATAGGGGTAAATCGGCAAATAAATAGATAAATGTGAAAGCGATAAATAGAGGCGTTGAATGGATTGTGGCAAAAGCCGCTTGAAGGGCGCGAGTAAAGTGGTCGGCGTCCAGAGACTCGAGACCTAATGGTTATCAAGACCTCCGCATCCTTTTTGATAATTGGTGCAGCGGTGAGGGGCTGGGCTATGTGTTGGTGGCGGCCTTGGCGGGGCAACAGCCCCATTTTTGGGGTGGTGCGCGAAGAGGTGCTCCATAAAACACGGTGATAGCGGACCCGTGCGCGCGCGGGAACTGCTGTCAGTGGCGCGCGCTGGTGCGCCAGGAAAATAAGGAGCGTTCTTTTTGGGGGGAAGTTGTTGACCAGGGAAGAGAGGTGACATGCCAACTAAAGAAATTTAGCAATTTCAGATTTAGAGTTCAAATATAAATTTAAGTTTAAAACTTAAGTTCGAAGCTTTATTTTTGGAATTAAACTTCTAGAAGTTTTCACGCCACCGATGGAAATTTAGAAAACTTTAAAAATTTAGAAAGTTGAAAGCTTTTTCAGAAGTTTAAAAAAAATGGTACGTGCTACACCTATGTACGGTTGTCCGGAAGGTTGTTTCGATAAGGAAAAGCTGTGAAAACAAAAACCGTACGCGCTTTACCTATGTCAAGTTTCCCGTACAAAGGCGTGTTAGGGAGCGGGGCGAAAAAAAACATTTTTTTCTAGCTTTTTCTTGAAAATCACCAAAACGTGTTTTTCAAAGAAGAGTTTTTCAAGGTTTTCAGATCTGAGCGGCTAAAGAAACGAATTTTTGGTATTCAAAGCTAATCAAAGCGAATCTAGCCCAAGCAATTGAAACTGTTAAAAGAATAAAAACTTTCAATTGCGTTTTTTTTGCACCGAAAAGGAAAGCCCGGGTGTCGGGAATGGGGCGGCCTTTCGCGGCGTTGGGACCGGGTCCGTTGATCTTGCTCACAAAAGGGGTGGTTGAGGGCAAAAATTGTTGGCGGGAATCGAGGAAACGCCTGTCTCCCCCCACGGCTTGCGCGCCCGGAATACAAACAACGGCAGGGGCGCCCCCAAGAAAAGGTGCTGTTAGATTTGGCACCAGCTGGTCGAGTCAAAGAAGGGAGGGGGGGAGGGGGCATTCACGGGGGCGTTTTACGCAGATTGCCCCAGCCTTGACGATAGCAGCGAATGAGGAAAGAGGCAACTTTTAGGGGGGGGTTTGAACGATGAGGAGCTAGAAATTTAAAAGCGGGGCTTTTCATGGCAGTTAGTCCCTTTCCGCATGGATCGGTATGGGTACGATAATGATTTTAAAACCTTTTACGCCGTTTTTAATAGAAGAAAAAGCATAAAAAGCTAAAATTTTGGTTATTTGGCCAAAAATGCATCGGTATTATTAAAAACCTCTTATTTTTTTTTGTATCTGTCAAGAATTTTAGCGGGATTCAAAATCTACGAAAGACGTCGTAGCAAAATACAGTATAAGGTAAGAAAAGGTGAAATAAGCAAAATGAACTCGTTGAAAAATTAACAGCCTTTAAAATCAACTATCATTCTAGCTTTTACAACTATTTTCTAGCAATTCTAGCAATTTTCTTTTTTTAAAATGATTTTACAACTATTTTCTAGCAAAAAAACATCCACCACCTAGAGCCAGCGATGCCAACCATGAAACAATAGCGGAAACGCCTTTCTATAGGCTCGCGAATGGCCTAACTTTGCGGAGGGACCACGGGCGCCGGAGCACGCGCGCGCGGAAAATAATACCGGCGCGTTTTCGGGTGCTTGCTAAAGAGCCTTTCACACCACCCGCAACCAACCGAGCCTCCACGCATTCTGTCCAATAATAGAACGGCCGGAACGGAAAAAAAGGGGCGAGGAACCCGGGGCTTCATGGAAAGATGATTGCCGAGGGTTTGATACGGCTTTAGAAGGGTTGGTGGGTGTGGGGAACGCTTTTAGCAGCGCCGGAAAAAGCGAATCTTCGACTTCGGGGAAGGTTCTTTGAGATTATCGGGGGGCTTTTTCTGAGGATTCAGGTTTTCTAATATAAGTGAATAGGTGTTTCTAAATTATTTTTACTGTTCCTGAACGTAAAACGTTACAAATTGTCATAAAAAATTCAAAATTGGGGATTTTCGACCAAAACGGTCGATTTAAATCAAAATTTAAAAATTTTGGCAAGGTTTTAGGTAGTTTTTCCACTTAAAATATAGGTAAACTTTAAACACTGTATTAAAATACGTCTATTGATTTTATGGGCATTTGACTTTACTGACTGACGATTTAAGGACTGGACTGTTAGCGGGGGGCAAATTTTCCCATTAATTCCGTACGGGCTTAAAAAGAAATATAAACCATTTTATAGCATTTTACAGAGTTTTTAGATATAAAAAGTTTATAAAAAACCCGTAAAAATTTTCCAAAATTAAATTTTTTGTCTTTTTTGTCAAAAATGTATGAAAAACGAATAAGAAAGGTCGAAATTTTCGAATTTTCAAGATTTTTAAAAGGTTTGTTTAAGTTTCTAGCAATCAATAACTACTAAAAATACTATAAAAATACCTCATAGATTACCAACAGGTAGGCATCGGTGGAAAACAAAAGGTGGTTTCCCCTACTGCTAACCCCCCCCCGCTAATGGTCTAGTTCCCATTTATGGACGTATAATAAAAAATTCGGACTGGAGAACGCTTTTAGCCGGATCGGAAAAAGAGACTCAGCGATTTCTCGAAAGGCCCATTCGATAGTTCACCCCGGGTAGAGAGAGGGGGTGGCCGAATATAAACGAGGTGAGGGCGGTGGGGGGGGAAAGTGGGTGGCGTTCAAGATGGAAATGGAGGCAATTCATGACGGGAGCGGAAGGGGCGAACGATTCAAACGTCGCGATAGTAGTTTAAAAATCCGAGAGAACTATGGCACGGAAAAATAGCTGTGGCTGGGAATGTGGAAAAATTTTTTCAGCGCAAACTTTCCCTGGGATTCATTCTTTAATATAAATAGAGGAAGTATTACTAGACTTTTTTACTATTTCTAAGCGTAAAAACTCTTCAATTTATCATAAATTCTAGTCTGGCCTAGTTTAACTAATAATCTAGAAATGCCTAGTGACGTAATAACAACTATTTCTTTTAATCGTGTTTTTCGCAAAATTTAAGGAAAACTATCCAACAAACTTGCAAACATTTTTAAAATTAGAATTTTTTGGTTGATTTTGCGTGTGTTAACATAAATTTTGTAAAGTTTTTACGTTTAGGAAAAGTAAAAAGAGTTCCTCAAATATTATCACATTAAATACCCCCCCGCCCGATAATGGAAAGGAACCAAATACTGATAGAAAAAACTGGTTGCGGTTTTTTTGTTAGGGCCCCTAAGCCTGACCCTAAGCCAAGCCTAAGCCAAGCCTAAACCAAGTCCGAGCCAAGCCTAAGACGAGCCTCAGCCAAAATTAAGCCCATCCTAAGTCAAGCCTAAGCCAAGCCTAAGCCAAGCCTAAGCCAAGCCTAAGCCAAGACTAAGCCAAGCCTAAGCCAAGCCTAAGCCAAGCCTAAGCCAAGCCTAAGCCAAGCCTAAGCCAGCCAGCCAAGACTAAGCCAAGCTAAGCCAAGCCTAAGCCAAGCCTAGCCAAGCCTAAGCCAAGCCTAAGCCAAGCCTACGCCAGCCTAAGCCAAGCCTAGCCGCCTGCCAAGCCTAAGCCAAGCCTAAGCCAAGCCTAAGCCAAGCCTAAGCCAAGCCTAAGCCAAGCCTAGGCCAAGCCTAAGCCAAGCCTAAGCCAAGCCTAAGCCAAGCCTAAGCCCAGCCTAAGCCAAGCCTAAGCCAGCCTAGCCAAGCCTAAGCCAAGCCTAAGCCAAGCCTAAGCCAAGCCTAAGAGAAGCCTAAGCCAAGCCTAAGCCAAGCCTAGGCCAAGCCTAAGCCAAGCCTAAGCCAAGCCCGAGCCGAAGCCTAAGCCAAGCTAAGCCAAGCCTAAGCCAAGCCTAAGCCAAGCCTAAGCCAAGCCTAGGCCAAGCCTAAGCCAAGCCTAAGCCAAGCCCGAGCCGAAGCCGAAGCCAAGTCAACGCCTCCGAAGGTGATCTGATCCCAAGAAAAGCGGCAACCGTTCATTTCCAGGGTGAACGGGGGGCGCGCAGGCACCCATCCGTCGTCCCGACCAGTCCCCGCTATAATGTGCTATTTTTTGGGCGTCAAGCTGCCCCAGCCATCCCTCCTGCCTCCCCCGCTCGCTGACGACAGAAAAAAGCCGCTTGGCGTGCGGCACAAGCCGATTCACCCGCCCTGGCTACTTTACAGGAACCTCCAGGAAACGGCGGGCGGATTTGAGAGAGTTGCATTGTTTAGAGGGGGGTTTTCTTAGACCAGCTTAATAATTGATTCGCCTTTTTGTCTTGGTTTTGGATAGACAAGGAATTTGGTTGCGTAATTCAATCGGTACTCTATACCTTTAACAATAATGTTTTTTATGGTATTTTTAGTGGTTTTTGGGTGCCAGGAGGTTGTAAAAACCTTTACAAAATTTTGAAAAATTAAAAGTTTTGCCCAATTTTGGGCGTTTTTCATTTTTTTTGATTAAAAACCAAAAATATTCGGAATTTAAAGAAGTTTAAATGCTAAAGGTATGTAAAATGCTATGGATTACATCTCGTTATAGGTCGTTCGGGATTACTGTAAAAAATCAGGGGAAATCCCGAAATCCCGACAGCCAAAATCCCGACAAAGAAATTGCTGTGGCATCCGAAATAACGGCAAGAATATGTTGGGATTTTGGCTGTCGAAATCGCTTGTCGGTATTTTGCCTAACGGGATTCGGGGCTGAAGTTCAAAACTTCACATGCTCCTCCGAATCATCCGGTTTTCGAAAAAAATCACAAAAAGGGCAATACGTTGCTCATAAAAACAGATTTTCACGATGGTCATCGCCACGGAAAAACGCGCAAAAATTCGCCAAAGCTAAATGGCAAAATGGGCAGAAAATGTGCGAGCAGCTACAGGAAGGAAAAGCGGGGTGTTTGGATGGAGGGGTGGGCATCCACAAACAATCCCGAATACATATATTGGTGCATCGGATCAGGAAAGGGGCAGTGGGCAGAACATCGTCGATTCGGGGGTGAGTGCGGGCGTAAACTGGGCAAAATAAGAGCGAAGCCTAAGCCCAAGCTAAGCCCAAGCCTCAGCCAAGCCTAAGCCAAGCCTAAGCCCACGCCCAAGCCAAGCCCAAGCCAAGCCTAAGCCCGAGCCTAAGCCTAAGCCCAAGCCCAAGCCAAGCCCAAGCCCAGCCTAAGCCTAACGCCGAAGCCTAAGCCAAGCCTGAGCCCAAGCCAAGCCCAGCTAAGCCCAAGCCTAGTCCAAGCCTAAGCCAAGCCGGAGCCAAATCTAGGCCTACGCGTAAGCCATAACCAAAGCCTAAGCCAAAGCCTAAGCCCAAGCCAAGCCTAAGCCAAGCCTAAGCCTAAACCCTTGCTCGCGCCTTTAAATGAACCCTGCCCAGAAGCTGATGGAATTATCGTCGAAACATAAAAACAGGTGAAATGGAACTGTTGATACGATTTCTTAAAAGTGGCTAGCCCCGACCTCGTCGTTTTGTATTCTATTTTCTCCGCCAATACAGTTGACGTGTCGTAAAGTACGCTTGCCCTAGCCACAAACCCAAATAAGCTGATCACGCGAAGTAATCAGTGACCGCCGATCAGATGAAGGAATCTACGTATTGTTGCGGAACGGGTACCGCAAGGTATTTTTAACACATACGATGTTTGAAATTAGTTACAAAGTAAAAAAAAAACTGGTAGTTTAAGGTTTAAAATAGAGCTGGGAACCAAAGAAATGAGCAAAGAAAGGTCAAATGTCTTTCAAAAGGCGAGTCAGAGGCCTGGAACAGCTGTTAGGAATTGGCTAGCGGGTGGAGAAATGGCGTAACGTAAGTTGGGCCGGGTACTTTGGTCAGTGTCGAAAAAAGCAGAGCGAGAGAGAAGAGAGAGAGAGAAAGAGAGAGAGAAAGAGAGAGAGAGAGAGAGAGAGAGAGAGAGAGAGAGAGAGAGAGAGAGAGGGAGACGGAGGCAGAGCGAGAGAGAGCTAGAGCGCGAGAGAGTGCGAGATCGAGCTCATTTTTCGAGTCGGTTCGATAAAGTGGAAAACCAAGACGCGTTGAAAACGCCCCATGACTTTTCCAAACACGGATATGCCATCGAAACGCCCCCGCCCTCGCCTTTATCTGCGCTTGAAAAAGGCCAATGACTGGACCCGGGTAATTGAATGCCGAAATAGGGGCCGAAGAGGGAGGGGCAGAATCCAGATAAGGGCTTTTCCCCTTGGAACACAGACAATGGCAATAGCTGGGGTCGGGGTTGGGGGCTAATCCTGGCAATTTGTAGAGATGGAATAGGAAAAATCGTAGCTTGTAGCTGGGCTCAAAAGACGTTAAAATTTGCGTTGCGTTGCGTTGCTCAGCTAAAACCTCAATTTGTGGCTTGTACGATTCCAGCTATGGCTATACATAAACCTAAGTCTAGACTAACAAGGGAACCACCTAAGGTCAAGGTGGCGTTTTCGTTATGGGACCGAGCTTATTTTGTGCAGAATTTTTTGCTGATTTCGAATCCGCTTTTATTTTTTGCTAAATAGCCCAATTTAAAAAGTTACAGTTACAAAGTTCCAGATTTTCCCAAATTTTCGAACTTCAAAGTCATTTATCTTGCCTTTCCCGTCTGATTCCTCAAAAACTAATATCGCCATCGTATTCAGAAAAATTTTCTCTATCGAATGAGCTATTTAACTCAAAATTGTTGAAAATTGAAAAAATCGACGATACCTTGGTGTGGACTCCGTTTTTTGTATGGGAAATGGTGAAAAATTGCCTATTTCACACCCCCGTAAGTGATCGTCGATAGGTCGTAGCGCACTAATGAAATATACCAATCGGATCAGAAAAAAAATTCTCTACAAGATAGGCTATTAAAAATCGACTGCCCTATTAAAATAAAAAAGCTGGGCATCGTGACAGATGACTTCCCGCGGGCACAGATATGACCTTAAAATCGCTATAACTTTTTAAATTGGGTTATTTAGCAAAAATTGAAAGCGGGTTCGGAATCAGCAAAAAATTCTACACAAAATAGGCTGGGTCCCATAACGAAACGCCACCTTGACCTTAGGTGGTTCCCTTGTAAGCCTAAGCCTAGGCATAGATAGAAAACTAAGCTAAGCATGAGCTAAGCCTATCCCTGAGCCCATGCCTACCGAAGCAGAAACCAAGACCTATGCGGAACCTAAACCAAAGCAAAGCTTAATCAGAAGCCAAAGTGAAGCGGAGCCTGATCGTTAGCCTACTGAAGCTTAGGACTAAGCTAAGCCAAATCTAAGCTCCTTCCGAGGCTAAGCTTCGAAGCTAAAGCCGAAGTTCAGGATCTGCCAGATCTAACAATTGTAAGCCTAGGCCTAACAGCAACTTGTAAGCATGAGCTTATGGCCCAAAACCAAAGACGATGTAGCAGGAAACGTCGCAGATATAAAAATGATGCTAGGCAACCCCAAAAGAGCTCCCCCATTTCCGGTTGTACAACGTTAGACTGAAGCACCAAATAGCGAAACGAAAAGCCGAAGCGAATTGCACCAAATCCCCACGATGCATAGCCCCCTACAAAAATTACAAGCAGCCCGTAGCTGGTTGCTACTCTTTTTACTACGATACGGCTGTGGGGGAAAAGAGAGGGGGCGCTCGGGGCGGCAGGCCGATAATCTGTGCATGCATATTGGTCTGTGGAAAGTGAGAGAGAGAGCGAGAGAGAGAGAGAGAGAGAAGCGCACAGTGTGCCCCGCGGGCATGCACAGCCCTCCCGAAATAACAGCGTTTTCTGTGTGCCCCCCTCCTCTCCCCGGGACTCGTGTGCCAATCGGCACTGTATAGAAATGTCCGAAAGCCGAAATCGGTTAAAATACCGACAGCCAAAATGTCGACAACCAAAATGGCGATAAAAATCCGATAGGAAAAATCCCGACAGGCCGAAATCCCGAAAAGCAAAATATCGACAGCGATAATCCGGCTAATAATCTCGTCATCCAAAATACCGACGGCCATAATCCCGGCAGCCTTAATCCCGATAGCAAACCCCGACAGCCAAAATGCCGACAGGAGAGGATGAGAGAGAGAGAAAGGGAGAGAGAGAAAGAGAGAGAGAGAGAGAGAGTTAAGAATTAAAGGAAAAGGCTCGGTAAAGGTGTGTAAATTTTCAAACTTAATTTCGACGTTAAAATCAATTGGTCAACTATTTTTGCCTCGGCGGAAACAGTATAATATCGTACTTCTAGCCCTATCTATTCCGCATAGCGACTATCCCCCACCACACCCAAGAATGGATTGCCGGAGAAACCGAATCCGTGGTGCCGGAAAATGGCTGTGTGAAAGCCGTGGAGAGAGAGAGAGAGCGAGGGAGAGAGAGAGAGATAGAGAGGAGAGAGAGAAAGAAAAAGAGACGGCAATAAGATGGGGGAAATGGGCGAAAAACTTTCTGGCGCTGGGGCATTTGCATGCAAATACTCGGTGGGCGGCTCGTGTTTCGTGCCTCCTCCCGTTTCTCACCCCTTCCTCCTCTTTCTCCCCTATTTTCCATTTTATTCCATACCAAATACACACAGACAACAACCCCCCTTTTGGTCGACGGGCTCAAAACGCACAGCTGAATGGACACAGTTCTGATACACTCGACGGTGAGGGGGGGCAGCACTCCCCGCTTGTGTCCACTATATAGCGGTTTTGGAGGGTTGGAAATTTTAGGGAAAAGTTACTGTATAGCTGACCGTGATTTCAAATTTTTCTGGATGGCGTTTTCAGCAACACGTGACGCTCACGCACCGCTTAAACCTGCTGCAGATGTGGGATGGAGCAGAATGGAACTCGTGCTCATTGCTTGTGCCTGCGCGTAGAAAAACGATAGGCGAGAGCAAGAGCTAGTCAAAAAATTGATTTCCAGCCATAATCCCGACAGCCAAAATGTCGACAGGCCAGAACCCTGACTGAGAAAATCCCAATATATCCTTGCCGTGAGTTTGAATCCCGAAAATAAAAATCCCGACAGAAAACCACCCCAGCAACCATAATGCCGACAGGTCAAAATCCCGACAGCCAAAATCCCGACAGGCAAAAAGCCCGAATGGCCATAATCAGGGGCGTAGCTAGAAAAAAATTTCGGGCAGGGGGGCCCCCAAAAAATTTTTCCAAAAACTCAAAAGATTAACGAGAAAACAGCGCCGCAGGCAAAAATTTTTGAAAACAAGGTTCCATAGCTCTACAAATAGCCGTAAAAACGGAAAAAAATAGCGCCGCAGGCAGCAAAATTTTTGAGAAAATAAAAATCATAAGGGTCCCCCCTTATGAAATTTTCGGGCCCCGGCCGATTTCGGGGGGCCCGGGCCCCCGGGGCCGGTATTACGCTACGTCCCTGGCCATAATCCCGACAGGCCAAACTCCCGACGGCCATATTCCCCTTATCTGAAAACCCGACAGCCATCATCCCAACGACTAAAATGCCGACAGCCGAAATAGCGTCAGCTAAAATGCCGACAGGCGAAAATGCCGACAGCGAAAACCTCGGCAATTTCTTGCTTTTGCCACTTGCTTTCAAACAGTTATTTTGCCTGTAGGGAATTGGACTGTCGAGATTTTGGCTGTCGGGATTTTGGTTGTCGGCATTTTAGCGCTCCCCCAAAAATCCATAGCCATACCCGAATATCGGGAGTAACTAGGAGTACTTAAACGAGCTTAAATTTTCCAACTTCCAGATCTTCAAGACCTATCTTGTTAAAACAAGGCAATTAAGAGAGCGAATCCTTAAGGTACCCGTTAAAATTTACGAAAATTCTGCCGCATAACAAAAGCCAAAAACGGACATGATTCCGAGGAGATATTCCCCTCGGCTCGACGACAAAGCCACCGGTTTGGACCCCCTTGTGCGGGCAAAAAGCGACGACGACACTCGAGGGATGCGGGACGCGCAGAAGGGAGGAGGGATAGAGGGGCATTCAGCAGCCGGATATAACTGTGAACGGAGTGGTCAAATATGGTTTGAAAATTAAGATTTGGTAGAGGAGTAGAAAGCAAAAATTCCAAGACTTTCCGGATTTGGTGTGAAAGTAGCGACCGTGCTTTGTACTGCCTCGGAGGCGGCGCTCCCGGATTTCGGACAGTAATATTTGCTCGGGAGAAAGAGAGAGAAAGAGAGAGAGAGAGAGAGAGAGAGAGAGAGAGAGAGAGAGAGAGAGAGAGAGGGAAAGAGAGATAGTGCGAGCGAGAGATGGAGCGCGATAGAGTGAGAGCGAGAGAGAGAGTGAAAGTGATAGCCAGGGATTGTGAGAGATAAAGAGAACGAGAGTAAGAACAAGAGCGAGAGATGGAGATAGATCGAGTGAGAGAGTGAAGTGCGAGACTGATAGCGAGAGAGAGAGAGAGAGACGAGAGAGAGAGAGAAAGAGAGAAAGCGAGCGAACGACGCAGAGAGAGAGATAGCGAGAGAGAGAGGAGAGGGAGGAGGAGAGAGGAGGGGATGAGAGAGAGGGAAAGCTATTTTAAAGGAACAGAGAAGACTGGACCCAGCGAAACCTTCCGGAAAATTCGCACATCTTGCAGGGTCCTTTAAAAAGACCTAAATCCCTCAACAAACTCTCCTAAACCATTCAAAAAGGTATTTCCAGGCGCGTGAACCTAAAAGTTTGCCGACCGCTGAAGTTTGGCCGGGCGCCCGGGCGATGATTGCTCGATGCCAAAAATGGCCCCAACCCCTCCACACCCCATACTCGCAAACACACTTGACTCACCTATCCACGACTGGAGAAGCTCGCTGCTCCCATCCCAGACACCCACAACGCACAAACACACACATTTGCATAGCTGTCAAGAAGGCGGGTGACAATCCTACGCGGGCCCAGGGAAAACACGACCGGGAAGTACGCTGTCTAAAGCGCGCCCTAGCTTACTGCTGCATTTCTCTGTACAGTAATCCCGCGTAGGCTTCGGTTTTGTGTACCCCCCCCCCCGCTAACAGCCCAGTACTCACGTAGTGTATTTTGTAGAGGCAGTAAAATGTATATTTTAATGCCACAAAGCCATATAATTTATCACATACACGAAAATGCCACTCAAAACTTTTAGCGAAGCCCGAGGGCCAGCCGCGACGGTGGAGGCAGCCCGAATTCGGAACTGAAATTGTAATTTGAATACCGAAAAACCTCGAAATTAAAGGGCTTGGCAAGGCAGTGATATGGATTTTGGGCTGAGATACGAAACGTATAGTCTCTTAGCTATAATTTAACTATTTTTAAATGGATAAATCCATCAAAAAATGCCCAATTTTGAAAATGGACCATTTCTTGAGCAAAAATTTGTATTTTCTGTATTCCTGTATCCCGCTCAAGTAAAACCACGCGCGTCTAGACCGCAGGAAATCCATAGCTGTGACTTGCTCACTAAAAATCTTGTTGCTGCTCCCGGCCAGCCGTACTGCTCGTTGTCGCTGGCGGCGCTGGTGGGTAAGGAGGCGACGGGCTTACCTGGCCTAACTGGTTCGCCGAAAATGGTATATTATTTAATTGGGAGGGCTGTGGGTACGGGATTGTACTTTGGGTGGCTGCCATGGGATGGTAGTTCGTTTGGGCATAGCTCGGGGGGAGGGGCACCGGATTTTGAGGCGAAAACTGAGATTGGGGCATGATATCGGCTAAAAATGGGTTGGTGGAAGCGAATTGGGTGGGATACGGCGGGTTGGGATTTGAAGTGAGTATTTGATTCTGGGGAGGATGAGAGGGGGTAAATTGGGGAGGCGGGGAGGGCCAGTCTTCCGCTTCATCTGGAGTGGAATATCTGGGGTTGGCGAGGCCGGGTAGTGGAACTCCTTGGATACGTCGGGGGTGGCCTAGCGGTCCCCGCTGAGCATCCAGTTGATCTGAAAATCGTACACTTGATTAGAGTAAAACATTTTCTAGTTGCTTGCGATTTTTTCGACATTGAATTTTGTCGAAATTTCATGTTGTAGACCATCATAAATCTTCATCATCGCAAACAAACAAATTCAAATTTCAGCCTACTAAAATTTTGAGAACATGAGTTTCGACACCCGAATTCCGAAAAAGTGCCAATAAACCATTATAGGGTTAGAAAGATGGAGCACCAATTATTTGTTAGATAAGCCAAAAAACCCCTGAGTTTTTCCCGGTACTTTTCTTTTTTAAAATAAAAAATTAAAAAAATTTTTTTTAAATTTAAAAATTTAAAAAATATACCACATTTTAAACAGTGAAAGATTTTACCATTTTTGCTCATTTTTCATACATTTTTCGCCACAAAATCAAAAAATTCAGTAACTTTTTATGAGCTTTCGTGTTTAAAAACTGCATAGAATTCTGCAAGAAATATTTCGAAAGGATACATGGCATTATTGGGATAAGATTATCCCTCCTTCCCCCGCCAAAGAACAAAGCATGTCCAATTACACAAGCAACACCTAAAACACACAAAAGTACGCCAAAACTACGCGATGCTACACTGGAAAATGCGCACAAAAATTCTGCGATAGCTCGAAAAGAGTGCTGTTAGTGCAAAAAGAAAGCGACAAACTTTGTGCCGGAGACACCCCGAAAGTGGTGGTGTGCCTTGGGAATTCGCTGGTCGAAATGAGGCTCTCCTCGGCGGGTAGATTCGAGATGTCAGCCATGTTATTCTGAAGAAACCAAGGAGGCATGCAATCCAAGAAAAACGACCCAGTACTTACGAGCTCATTTTGCACAGACTCGTCCAAATCCAAGTCGTCGCCGGTTAGAAGATCGCGAATTGGTTGGATGGCTAAAGGAGTGTGGCGGAATGAAGCAAAGGGCCGTTGGGCGTCAAATCATTAAATATAATCAAAATACACGTTTTAGATAACTTTTTGGCACCATACTTTTCATCGAAACTTTTTGAGAAGTTGGTGCAGGTGCAAAGGTGTAAAAATCGTATTTAAAAACAATTTCCACCTACCAGTGGATGTCGCTGGGTTTGAAGCAACAAACCGAAGTGGTGTAACTGGCGACGGGGAAGCGGATAGCGCCTAAATAATTTTTATTGCGTTTCGGTAAAAAAAATACCCGACTGCCACCAGCTCGCTGTTGTTCTTCTTCGGCTAGTCGCTTGGCCAATTCTTCATCACGCTTCAGCTGTAGCTCTCTAAAAAAGGCTCGCTTACGTAAAGTCCCTAAAACAACAAAAAAATTCGATTTACTGTTTTAATCTGTTTAATTCTATAAAACCCAGTCAAAAACATACCTCATCATTTTCGCCTCACGCTCAATTTCCGCTTGCAACTGCTGCGCAACTCGTTCATCGTGTGCCGTACTGAATTTGCCATTTGAAAGCTTTTTTTTGTGAAATAGGAGCTTTGGAATTATCGGGGAGCTTTTGCCTTAGGCTCTAATATTTATCATATAAATAGGTCGTATTTCTAAACGGTTCTTACTTTCCCTAAACGTGCAAATATTCCAAAGTTTTATTAAAAAAATGCGAAACATTAGATTGTTCAACCAAAAACATCGATTTTCAAATATCAAAAACATGACTGAATCACTTAGGATTATATTACTAGGTATTTCTGTATTTACAGGAAAAGTTACCAGCCCCTCCCCCCCGATAAGGCAAATGGCCCAAAAACTCACATAGTATCCAACGTTCGAATATGCCGAAATCTAGCTTCTTCTCGTTCGCGCTGCTGCTCGCCCCTGCTTTGCCGGGTATCTTGGCCAACTAGTTGCCTAAATCGCGTCAGATTAATCCATTTTTTTCAAACCGTTCCGCCCGATTTCTCCCATAGTGCGACATGTATTCTTGTTCCTGAAGTTGAAACGCCAAATTGTGATCCTCAAATAACCGCATCCGCGCTCGAACTAAAATCATATGCGTCGAATTATACCCTTTGATGTTACCTGCAGCTGCATCGATATTACTTTCGTCTCGTTGTTGAGAAGTCATTTTCTAAAGGGCCTTGTTAAAGCTGAAACAGTAAAGTAAATAAATCAATGAGATATCGTCCCGAAAAAGGACCCAGAATATTCTCGACACCGTGAGTCAGAAGGTGACGCGGCGATGAGTCGAGCGAACGGCGTATCTTTTGATTTCATAACTAGTGAAATTTAGAAAGGTATCAAACGTTTGGTATAAAAATCAGAAAAAGATAGATAAAGCCTGCATAACGAAAATAAACCCTTTTGAGAATAAAAAAACGGCTAAAATCCTAGTTTTCCCGGAGCGCATGTGATCTCGTAAACTTATCGAGTAACGCTGATAACGACCAGATGCGACGCCGAATCAATGGCTCAAGTTCGCAGTGATTCAGAGTTGGGAAAAGTAAATAACAAGGAAATGTTAGAGTTTTTCAAACGTATTTCAAGAACAAGAAGTTTATCAAATTCAAAGAAAAGGAAGAAAAGAAACGTTCTTAACGTCACGCTTGTTTCCCCCGGGGTGGCTTTCATAAAGTCATGTGACCAGGCGTGGGATCAATCAATCCCAGGGGCTTCACAAGGGACGCCTAGTGCAAACGTTGAGGCTGTTTTTCGCCACCACCCCTCCACCATTCACCCTCTGGCGCCGGCGGCGGGCTGTCCGGTTTCCGCGTGTGGAGAGGCCAATAACCCGCGAATAAACCATGGTAGAGCGACAATTTGGGTTAGTGGGCGCTTTTCGTGTAATAGTTGTAGATTTTGGCCTTTTCATGACGTCGAAATCGAATAAAAAAAATATTAGAATTGAAATACGGTACACGATACACCTATCAACGTATATTCGTCCATAGGTGTGTTCGGGAATTATTCCGGGTGAAAATTTTCATGAAGTTTGGAGTATAAAAAAGGTTGAGAAGTGCATTTTGAAGGAAAAAAAATTTCATTCTTGGATTTATTAGTAATTCTCAAATTATCTTACTTTTTCAGGGTGCAAGATGCTGTTCCAAAGCCTCACCTGCGGCGGCTGCCAAGTGCCGTATGATCCGGAGGAGGAGATGGCGCACACGCCGAAGTACACCCCCGCCGATGGTTCGGTCCGCTGTGGCAGATGCGAGCCCGATCTTCCTGTTGCCTGGCACGTCCTTCACTTGATCCAGTTGCCGGGAATGAAGAAGACCAAGCTCGGCTACGTCTGCGAAGGTGCCCCGCCGTTTCCGAAGTGCACCAAGTGTGATGAGTACTTCAAAGATTCGAGTGAGACCCGTGTTCTGCCGTGTGCTCATCAGATCTGCACCGGATGTATCACCAAGCATAAGGACCAGCAGGCGATCGGTTGCACCATGTGCAAGCAAGTGACCAACGCTACTGCCATCCGAGAGTCGCCCTTGTTCAAGAACTTCTACAACAATCTCTCGTTGATGAGCCTTGAGAAAATGCGGGAAACGATTTCCTCGAATCGTCAGAGCTGTGAGGGATGCCACTCGCTGTTGCCGATCGAGAGCTTCTTCTTCTGCAATGACTGCAAACTCCGTGTCTGTGGCATTTGCACCTTTACGGGCCATAAGGAACACGCGGACGTGGTACGGCTTCTCCACACTGAAAATGCCGCTCTTGAGAAGGCAACGGTCAAGAAAATCAACACGATTTATCAGGACCTAAAGGGCAACATCCAGGACTTGCATGAGGAGCTGACCGCTACCCTGACGCGTCTTCACAATGCGCTTTCGAAAAGCATTGGAGACATCCGCCACCAGGAGAAGTACAACGATTCCAAGTCGATCGTCGACCAAGTCCAGGGCATCACCACTTTGTTCTCCGAGCGCGTCGAGGAGTACTTTCCGGCCGTCCGTGAATTCAACGTGCACCTCAAGGACCTTTGCGATAAAATCGAGGTGAAAGCTGACTAATTCGTTGCTTTATTTGTTATGCATACGCTTTTGTTAATTTTAATAAAGTTGTTGAGTTTGAACGTCCACCAACTGCTGGCTGATCGCCATGGGGATTCTGGTCGGCTCTCAAATACGATTGCGAAATTTTGGAATGCAGTTTGCGGACGAAAGTTTGCTCGGCGGAGAGACCCTTATTGCATTTTCAAAGCGCAAAAAATCCGTTCCCATTTTTGGCCGAGGGATGTTTGAGCTTCTTATATGATTTGCGTGGGGGTTTTGAATGTGAAAAAGGTTTCTTAGGCGTTAGAGTGATTTTGAAAATGAAGATTTTTATGTTATTTTATGCCTTTTTAACGCGCGAATTTATTTTCTTTAGTTTGGAAGCTTTTAATTTTAGCCACTTCTCTTCTTTTTTGGGTTAAGAAAGTCTTTGGCGGGTTTTTCAGACCTTTTTACCGAGTTGAAGATCTTATGCCTTTTTAGAGGGCGATTAATGAAGCTTTCGAATATTCTAGGACCGCGAATTTGCCTTTTTTTCTGGTCGAAAAAGTCTAGCTTTAGTTTTAAGAAATTTTGGCGATAAGTTACATCCGCCCGCCATTTTTGGGCCCTGCGCCGCTAGCCTTTGTTTGCGGCCATTTGTTGACCAACTTGCAACTGGTGCATGTTTCTTTTTGCAAGGGCTGCCACACCCGGATCTCCCCCGCAGCGACAATGGTCGTTAGTCTGGCCCTTCAATTCGTCCCATGGCTTCATCCTCCCCTCGCGTCGAGACGACGGGCTGATGACAGCTCGACGCGAATCTCGGCAATTCCAAGTCGGCTGATGTGTTGAATGGTGTCTCGTGGCGGGCTTTATTCTAGTGCTGAACTACTTTGCGGGTGAAAGCGTGAAAGTACCCTTTTAGCAAGTTAGCAATGGAATGATTAGCTTTTTTTCACAAATTTAAACGTCTAGGCCATTAGCAATTTATAGCGATGATCTTTGGCTTCATTAGCTAAATTTTGTTGCGAGGATCTGGAGATTCTTCGCATTCTTGCTCGTGAAAGGCGCCAAGGCTATTCCCAGGGAGCACTCCGCCTAATTATATGATGTCCAAATATGATTCAGTGCCTCAGTAGACTTCCTCACAAGCTTCCCTAGGTCTCCTTTTGACCTGACGAAGCCAATTCCTGACATTTAGCTGTTGACTTTCAGTGGCAGCCAATTTTTGACAAATATATCTCTAGAAATCTCTCTAGAAATACGGGCTCTACTCGCGGGGAAAAGCTGGGCAATAGCGGCATACATTAGCCACCGAGGGCTATCATCCATCTTCCGGTCCCCCCGCACTCCGGTTAATCGGCTACGCCCAATTCCGGGGTGGCCCTGGCCGGCGTTTCTGGGACTTGCGCCAATCTGTTGATTCGATCTTTTCATGCTTTTCCAGGAAGTTGTCTGATTTTTAGACGGTTGATTAGATATCCCGAAAATTTTGAGGGAAGGATCGGTTCTGCTTCGTTAGCGGGGGGTTTTTCAGTTTTCATAATGCCTAGTTCTCCTTGAATTTAAAGAGATTTATCCAACTACAGCCAGAAAGGAGCTGCCTCGGCCGGAAGCGAAATGTCTCGAGTTTTCGCGTTTTCGATAAGTACCGGAAATTGGATTCCGGTCCGGCCGGGCAAAAAAACCCCCGCTTATCCAATTTTCGTTAACTTTCAGGGACTCGGCACTTTCGGTATGATGCTAGCGGATCTCTGGTAAATGCTTGTATAGGGTTTCGGATTAAATAGGATACTGGTTGATTCTTTGGTATTATCGAGGGGGGCGGGTGCTAATTTTTCCTATAATCCGGAAATCCTACTATATATAAAAAAATAGTTTCTGTGTGTGTGTGGACACTTTGCATAAAAACCCGGGTTCCAGCCATAACTCGAAGGAAAGAGGATTTTATGGTTCAGAAGTAAAGTGGTTAGGGGTAATCGAGGGCGTAGATTACTGCGCGCTTATCAGATCAGATTTTTACTAAAATAACGTTTTATACCTTATTTTAGCGATTTAAAAACATATGGAAATAGACTAATTTGCATACGAGGATTAATTCGGCTCATTCTAGGCTTTGCTGGGTTCCGAGTCGGTTGCTCAAGTAATTCCTGTGGTGTGCCTATCCCTAACGTAATTCGTAAAATTAATGCAAATTATAGTATGCAAAGTGCCCGTGTATCAAAGGACCCCGAAGAGAGGCCAGGGTTGAAAAGTCGCGAAGCGGCCTTTTCAACCCTGGTATCTATTAATTTTCTCAGTAGTTAGTAGTTAGTAGTAAATAGTTTTGTATTTTTAATCACAGTTTATCACGTTTTTACGTTTAGGATTTGTAAACAACTCACTAAAAAATAGTTTTTGGACAGTTAATTAAATATTTAAAATGTTTAAAACATTTAGTTTGAGATATTAGAAAATTTGGATGGTAAAAAGGTTGGTTTTCCCCTGATACCCCCCCGATAATGCGAAAGCACCCTGACACCCCCGAAAGGCGAAAGCACCTGACACCCCCCCCCCCATAATGCAAAAGCACCGGTTTATTGAATTTCGCGGAAAGCTAGGTTAAATCTCGGATTGTCGGCTTCACCCGTGGCGACCGAATGCCTTTAATACGGCTTAGGGCGGTGTGGCTCGCGTGTTTGTGTGCATTTGGCATTCCAATCGCATTCGCATGCATTCGGACATGGCCCTTCCCCCTCCCCCTTCCCCCCTCGATTCGGGTGCTGCTAGGGGGGTTCGAATTTCTTTGGTGGTTGGGTGGTATGTGGGCAGGCAGGGGCTGCACATCCTTCCTGGATTGAGGCGAAAATTTACCCTTATTTTCGGTAAGGTATGCGCGGATTGCTGGGTTGTGGCACTCGGTCAAGCTATTTTGGCCGTACTTTTGCATTCTCGGGGGGGGGGGTTTCGCTCTAATCAAATTTTCTACATTTTTGTAAGATCAGTAGAGGTAGTGATTTTACGCTTGTTTTGGTATTTTTAAATGCAAAAATGTTACAAATTTTGATAGAAAATGCAAGGAAAAGTTGGCGTCAAAACTTTACAAATTTTTATTGAAATTACAAAAATCTCGAGCGGTCGAACAGAAATGGCCGATTTTTGTCCAAAATTTGCAAATTTTACAAATTTTAGGGTGTTTTTAGGGTTTAAGAAATTAGGCCCCGCGATAAAAGCCCCCCCGATAATGCACAAAATCTAAAAAACCTAGTGTTGTTATTTCTTTTTGTTTTTTTTTTCGGAACTCGGACATTTTCCGCGTTGTAGGATGTTTGCTTTTACGTACGCCAGTACCGTCCCCCCCCCGATAATGCACAAGATGCAAACAAAACTAAAGAGTTGGTTTTCCTGTTTTTTTTAAACCTGACGTTTTCCGAAGGACTTGGCCTAAAATGTTTGCTTTTACGTTACGCCAATACCGTAGCCTCCCGCCCCCCGATAACGCTAAAGAACCTTTTTGGTGTTTGCTCTTCGAGATTCAATACTTATTTTCTAAAAAATGAAAGAATAGGACTTAAAAATGCCGGCGTTTGGTTGGTGGTTCCTGGCTTTTCAAGACCACCACCAGCCGGAAGCCCTTAATTTTTTCCATCCACATTTTGATGCGTTTCTGGTGGGTGATTCGGCGATGATAATCTGGCACTTCATCGCCTAGTCCATACTCGTCGACGTCGTCCCCTGGGAGCCGGGCAGCAGAAGCCGTGCTGAGCCCCGCCCAGATGAGGAATGCACTCACTCTGCCCGTCCGGCAACCACAAAAGAGGCGCGCCGATTTCACGCCGAGATTACTCCGGGACTCGGCACCTCCTCCTCCTCCCCCCTTTCGCTGGCCATTCATTTGCTAATTCTGGCCTCTTCAAAGGAGCACGGGCCACTCGGCTTCTCAGGAAGTACTTCCATGTTCATTTGAATTTTTTCTGGGCGCGTCAGCGCTTTTTTTTTGATTCATTCCGTTTTAGTGGCATCACGAGTTTGACGAGTCGATATTTTTCGGGATGTTTTTGTGCGTTTATAATATTAAACTCTATTTATTCACCGTTTATCTCTCTCAAACGCGCTCTCGTTCTCTCTCGCTCTCTCCCTCTCCCGCTCTCTCTCTCCCGCTCTCTCTCCCCCGCTCTCTCTCGCTCTCTCTCTCACTCACTCACTCGCTTTTTCCTATACCTATTAAGCAGTTATGATGGTTTTTATGAATAGCCGTATTTCCAGCGAAAAAAGCTTAGAAAACTGAGAAAATTTGAAATTTTTGATCTTCAAATCGTTATTTTTGTGTTTTTGTTAATAAAAACTAGCAAAGTTTTTTCGTTAAGAATGGTCCAAAACCCCGTGAAAACATTTCCTTTATTTTTCTTCATAAATTGGATTCTGCAAAAAATTGTTTACCCCCGATAATGAGAAAGTACCGGAACGTTTCTTTTCTTACTACCTAGAGCTCCATTCTCGTTTGATTTTCTCACGCTTATGAATTTTTCCGAAGCCATTTGGTGTTCACCTTCTTCTTTGTCCATTTGTTTCCGATCACATTCCACGGGTTAAGCTGTTTATCGCATCATGCCAATTTCTGGCCGCTCCCCCCCTCGGGGCGTCCCACGCCTTTTTTTGCCGCGCGTGAATTGGCGCGCCCGAAATTAATTCCGGAAGGCTAGACGCCGCATATCTTCCCATTTTCCCTATTGTTCCCTGCTGCTGTTTTCGTGATGCCACATATTATTCCACCACCGGATTCTTCATTCTCGGTTTTCAGGGGATGGCCACCGCCATCGACTCGATCAAGGAGGGCGAGCTGCGAGAGATTTTCAAAGATTTTGATAAGAATGGCGATGGAAGGTGCAGGAATACTGTAGTTTTCACACGTTTTTTTTTAGGATTACGTGTGAAGAGCTGGAGATGGCATTATTGCGACTAGGGGAACGCCCATCTAATACAAAAATCGGCCAGCTGATTCAGCAGGCTGATACCGACGGTAGTTGATTTTTAAAGGTATCAAAGGTAAAGGAGCTTTTGCATTATCGGGGACGGGGGTGTGTCTAGAAACTCCTGGTAATATAGTAAATGTTTTTTAGTAAAATTTGGCTATATTTCAAATCCAAAAACTAGCTATACATGTTTTAAAATCGTAAATTCGAAATTTTTGGTAGAAAATGACTTAATTTTTTTTTGGCTTGGTAATAGCAAAACGCTTTTCGAGACCTATCATTATTGGTAGTGGAAAATTGGATCGGACAAAAGTTGTTTTGCTCCCCCCCCCCCCGATAATGCAAAATAACCGTAAAAACTATCGCTATTTTTTTTCAGGAAACGGCGTGATCGATATCGATGAATTCCTGTCGGTGTGGCGACGTCAGATGGCCGAGCCGAACGAGCAGCGCGAGTTGGCCGAGGTTTTTAGCGTGGGTTTACGGCGATTTCTTCGATTTTGGCCCTAAAGGCCTAAAACAAGAATTTTAAATTTTAAATCTGCCTTCAAGTGAAATGAAAAAAACAGAAACTAAAGGAAATAGCTAAACAGAAATTTAAGAAAGCTTTGAAAAGCCTTGAAAACATCTTTTCAGGTTTTTGACGTCGATGGTGATGGGTTAATCTCGGAAAGTGATCTCAATCAGGTAGAAAATCGTTCTTTACAAAGTTAAAATTATTTGGATCGAGGTGCAGAGCTCAAAAACGACATTTCCAGCTCTTCCTCAGCCTCGGCCGGCCAATCCACGAGCAAGAAGCCTTCGACATGTTGATATTGGCCGACATCGACCAGGACGGCCAGGTCGATTTCCAAGGTACGGCATAAATTTCCGAAATTTGCCCATAAATTTGCGCGGCCATCCGCCTGGCGACCAGACGGGTGCATCTGTTGTCCCGGGCTACAAAAGCCTTCCAAAATTCGCCGGAAAATCCGGTGCTTTTGCGTTATCGGGGGGGGGGATTATTTGTATGTCCAGAAATGCTAGGAGCTGAATGGAAACTGTCTTAATATTGTTTTTAGTCAAATTTAACGAGATTTAAATAGGAAAAACCATCTAAAAAACCACGAAAAATTTGAAAATTGCCGGAAACACGATATTTTTTGTATTTTTAACCAAACCATTAAAAGTTTTTTTTTGCGTTGAGGAGTAATAACAGTTTCGGAATTCCACCCTTCAGATAGCAAATTGCCCCTCCCCCCGATAATGCCAAAGCACCAAAAATCCGATAAACTTTCAGAATTCTGCGCCTACATGAAGCGGGGCGCCGCGTTGAGCTAGGCGACGATCATGAAGTTCAAGGAGTACACGCTGCTATCACAGTCTACGGTTACCGCCATGTACATGTCAACGGCAATAAATCAACTATAATAATTTTGCTGTGGTGTCTGTCCGTCTGTCTGTCTGTGCGTCATGTCCCAGATTCAACTCGAAGGGGAAAGGAGCTAGAGCTTAGGTCTCTTCGGATTCGGATAGAGCGTGGTCAGAAACCCCCAAACTGATAAAAAAAATTATTAAAAAGTTTTAATTTAAAATATTAAAATTAACTTTGAAAGTTTTTCCTTAGTAAAAGGGGTGGGGGACGAAGGTTGGGGTGATTTTGGACATAGTGAGCCAGGCCGCGCGCGTTTCGGCGAGGGGGAGGGAGTGCAGGGGGTAGCCCGAAGTCCAGCCGCTTGCAGCGGCGAAGCCGCTGGAAGCGGCTGGTTATTTTACAGTTTTGTATAGTTTCTCTTTCAAAAGACTTTTCCAACGATTCAAAACATTAAAAATTATAGGTTTTCTCATTACGCCACTGTATTCCATCACAATCCTTTGGACACCTGGAATTTGTGCGTACACTATTTTATTTGTTTTTTGAAACTATAAACTTTCAAAAATCTTTACTAGAACTCTGTAAATACAGTTTCCAAAGACAAAAAAAAAGAAGAAAACATTCATAAACTGTTTCCAGGAAAATCATAGAAAAAATTCGACTAGAATTTGATAAAAATGGGGGGCCGGCGGGAGGGGCGGTTTTGAAAGAATGTGTCGTTTGAGTCATGGGGCATTTTGAAAATTGATTTTCATCGAGGAAAAAATGCAAAAACCGATGGCAAAGACTCCTAGAAAGGAGGTACTGGACTGTTAGCGGGGGGAAACAATTCTTCCAGCCCATTTAAAACCTTTTAGATATAAAAAGCACATGAAAATTAGCCCCCCCCCCGCTAACAGACCAGTACCAAAAAACTCTCTAGAAAATAGGTACTGGACTGTTAGCGGGGGGTTCAACAATTTTCCGTTTCCTTTTACAGCATTTTAACTAGTCTTCGAAGTAGAAAAGCGTTAAAAAATCCTAAAAGTTAGCCCCCCGCTAACAGAACGGTACCGAAAAATGTGGAAAAACGAAAAACACAAAACAGATAGACAATTTAGATAGAGATAGCAAGAGAGGGAGAGAGACTGGTGAGTACCCGGATATTGCTGTGACAGGAGTGTGCTGGGTGTGTGCGTGTTTTTGGATCGGCTGGGCGGATACGGTAGCCAAGGTGCTTTCCAGAAAACACCCCCTCTACCGTACCCCCCTCACCGCTTTAATGGGCCACAAAATGCGAATACAATTGAGCGCTCAATTGACGGGTATCTGGGGGAAGGGAACTGTTGGGCTGTGCGGGCAGGGCGATGGCTCGAAAAAACAAACAAATAAAAATGGCATATTACGTAAAACTTTGGAATTGATATATCCCTAGCAAAAAATGACAAATAGGTCACCGGGTGGCTTACTGTAATTGGGGGCAACGGTTAGGAATGGGGGTTCTGGCGTGGCCGTGCGATTTGGAGGAACAGCCGGTCGCCCGAGCTTTTCACGAACGTCACCGCGGAAAGCTGCAATTTTTGGGAATAGAAATTGTGTGTCAAAATTTATTGAAATGGTTAAATATAATTAAAAATGATATCGTTAAGAGGTAATCAAAACCACTTGAGAGACAAAAAAAATGCAAAAAAAGTCGAGTTAAAATTCCTCTACAAATATTTATAGTCTTTTAAAATTTTATGCGATTTATTTACAATTTTTTTTGAAGCATTAAACTTATTTAAACAATTTAATCGACAGAAATTGAAAGAAACTGACTTTAACCAAAAATTTTTTAGCCTGATTATACTTTTGATTAAGATCGAAATAAAAGTTTTTTAATAGATAAAATACATTACGCAACTTAAAATGATTCTTGGGATATTTTGTTCAATTTATATAGATCAAAGGAAATTTGGTTTTACTGCTAAATCTGTAAAAATGGTTGGTGGGCCTTCTGGATTCTATACCCTGACCACTCTACCGTACCTGGTCGGTGACGGGCAGCGCATTGACGGCCAAGATCCGGTCGCCAACCTTCAGCTTTTCGGCGGCGGCACTACCCGGTTGAAGTGAGGTGACAAGGATCCCTCGACTCCGCTTCCCGATCCCCATCCCGAGTTGTTGATCGGATTGCTGGAAATGAGGATATTTCCGTAATTTGTAGCATATTGTAGCCTCGGAAATGGCGGAATTTGGAAAGTAGCGTAGCCTGTGAAAAAACCGTAATTTCTACGATACCTTTCTCAATTCGACGAGTATCGTTTCGGATCCCTCCTCCTTCAGGTCCTTGAGCAGCTCCACGTTAGAGGGGGTGGATGAGGAGGGTTGAGGGCTCGGTTCTTTCGGCATTAAACTACTCGTGGAGGGTTTGGCGGAGGCGGTTGGCTGCTGAAATGGATAGGGTAATAAAAGGTACTATAATCGCGATGCCTGAACGGCTTGAACCTGTCGCAGAACCTACCACATCCTTGGCAACAATCGGCTCCTCGGCCAACGGACTCAGCGCTCCGTCCCGATCCGCCTTCTTCACCTCGAGGGGTCGATTTGCAGCTGCAGCGGGCGGATCTTCCCTAAAATAAGGTCTTGATACCGTACCCCTGTGGATACCTAGGAGAACTGGCGGTTGTTGCTCTTGCGGCTTCAGCGGCGGCGTGGACTTTGTCGGTTGCTTCCGTCACCTTCCAACGTCCAACCTTCAGCGTTACTTTTCCGACACACGCCTAAATACGTTGATGTTTTCAAGGCTTTAAGGTTCTTTAAATACCTTTAGCATTGCCGCAACTTCTTCTTGCATCAGATTTGCGACGTCGGTTCCGTTGACGGCCAGAATCTGGAGGGGATGGGGTTAAAGGAAGCGTGACAGAAGATCTGCGTTTTTCGGAAGGTACCTATGATTTCTTTCAATCGTTCACAACTTGTTCAAGTCGTCCAGGACTTGCTCGCGAAATAGGCTTTAAATGAGTGCACAGTGAGTTCAAGGCGTTCAGAAAGGTATTTTTTGTTCAGTAACGTCTCAAATGCTATCAAAAGTCCATAAGCCCAACGGCGTGAACGGCTTGAAGTCGTCGGGGAAGCTTGAAACTCCTAGGTCTTTTGAGCAGAGCTTTCTGTTTGGATCTGAACTTGTCGAAGGCGATGACTGCAACGCGTAACTTCGAAGCTTCATAGAAGCCAATATTTTAGATTTTCCGCCCACCTGATCGCCAGCAAAAAGTCGGTGATCAGCCTCAGCAGCGCCGCCTCGCACCACCTCACTGACGTACACACCGGCCTCGTTTTTGCGGCCGACGATTGACAGTCCAAGTCCTGAAAGACGAAAATGAGCAACTTTAACTAAATCCTTTGACTTAAAAAAAACATAAATAAAGTAAGAACTCACCCCTTCCCGGCTTCTTGGTCAACTCCAGCTCGATGATGTTGTAGATCTGGGTTGGGTCGAGGAGGCAGCGTTGGAGATTAACGTCCCGGTACACCTGGAGTTTTACCTGAAAAAGAAAATTTAGCGTGTTTATTGGAGCCCTATTTAGTCTGTAGCGTGGATTACGGTAGCATACCGGTGCTGCTATAAATTACAAATGTCGTACCCGATTTGGTGTCCTTCGTAGATGCTGGATAGCCGTCTCGTGCGTGACGTTGCGTAGCGATTGATTGTTCACCTGAAATTCGCGTCAAACCCAAGGAATAACGGAATGATAAAAATCTTTGGAAGTTTGCAACGGTCGTACAGTTGCGTACTTTGGACCCAAAACAAAACTCAGGGATGCGATGAGTGGAGGGATACGGACAGTATCAGGGGGTGAAAGCAGGCATCACAGTGGGGTATCTGACCTCTAGGACCTGATCGCCTGGGCGGAGACGACCATCGGCTGCCGCGGCGCCGTCTGGGTAGACCTCGTGGATGACGACAGTACCCAACACCGTGTCGATGCCGCCAACGATGGAGAGGCCGAGACCCTTGCCCTCCTGAAGTTAAAAAATTTAGTTATAAAATCTGAAGAATTACTATTAAGTATAAAATCGCATATCATCTAGCTATAGATCAACGTAGTAGGTTGATTTCTCTCTCTCTCTCACCCTCTCTCTCTCTCTCTTGCTTTTCAGGCTTGCCGCTGTCTCTTGCTCTCTCTAGCCTCGCTCTCTCGGGACCTCTGCTCCATCTCTCTCTCTCTCTTTCTCTCTCTCGCTCTCTCTCTCTCTCTCTCTCTCTCTCTCTCTCTCTTTCTTGCTCGCTATGTCTTTCTCACGCTCTGTCTCTCTCTCTATCTCTCTCTCCCTCTCTCTCTCGCTCTATCGCTCTCTCGCTCTGTCCCCAACTGACCTTGTCGATCTCGATGACCGTCTCCTTCCCGGTCGCAATTTCCACCGTCCGGTCGGCCAGCGACTTTTTCCGCGCGTCGTTGACTGCAAAATTCGATTTTTAGACTTTTGCAACTCGTTCGACTTTCTCAAAATTAACAGAACCCCTCCAAATACTGGCAAATTTAATGAGATCTGCCTTCCCTTCAGCCAGCCGGGTCGCCTGTTCATTATCTTTCCGGGGCCCTTTTTGGCCCTCTTTTCTGGCCCTCTCCCCTCCTCTTTAAAGAAGGGGCCAATGGGAATTCGCTTTCTATTAGCTTTTCGGGCCCTGGCCAGGGGGAGGACGAGGAGGTGAAGCCGACGTAGTGAGGTCAAAATGAAGCCCCCCCCTGGCCGGCCAATTCGATTCTTCTTCTCTCGCCTTCCCCCCTGATGGCGCGCAACCCGCAAAATGGCCAAATCGGCTGCTGGAGCGGAGGGAGAAGAAGATGGCTATAGGGAAGTAGTGCAACAAAGAGGGCACTTTATAGCGAGGAGGACGTTTTAAAGGGACGTGGAAGGCAAAACCCAAGGCAAAATCTGCCGTCACAAGGAACTTTTCGAAGTTTTTGGACGCCGAAAATTTTTAAAAACTTTCAAAATAATTTTTTTTGTTCAAATAAAATTGTTGCTAATTTTAGGATTGCGCAAAACTTAAAAGTTGAATGATTAAATTTAATTATAAATAAGTGCTTGGATGTAAATATAAATAATTACAAAAATTGGACAAATTCAAAAATTAGAATTTTTGTAAGTTTTAAAGTTTTTAGGCATAAAATCGCGCTTAGAATATTGTAGAATTTTTGTAGAGACATTTCTAAAAACATCAGAAATTTGCATGTAAAATATGATCGCTTCGCCGCACCCCTGGATTTTACGGCCCATTGAAAACCTGTGAAAAATTCCGTGCGGATACGGAGACTACAGTAGCATTTCGGAGCTACAGCACCTCACTGGTAACTTGAACAATGACCCCAAATGCGCAGTTCCCGTTTTATAGCCCATGGTGACCATTAAATTATGCTCAAGCTACCGTATCCTTGCCTCAAATAAGGTAGAAAAAGTAATTTACGGATTCTTAGATTTTATGCAAATTTTAGGGCCTTTTAGGCGGCCGGGGATCAAAGCAGAACCCCACGTCAGCGCATGTTTTTGAATTGCTCTTTAATTACAGGGTCGCTGTGAGAGAGAGAGGGAGAGAGAGAGGGAGAGAGAGAGGGAGAGAGAGAACGAGAGAGAGCGAGTGAGTGAGAGAGAACGAGAGAGCATAATTTGTGATTTGTTCTCCAGCGGAATGGGAGGGAAGGAAGGGGAGAGCCGACCTAGCCCCGCGGAATTTGCCCCCTCCCTGAAGCGGGGGCTACAATTTGGCTAATTATTGGGGGCAACGCAGTCGAGGTTTTTTCTTAAGAATGTATATAGATAGGCATTGAATTGGCCAAATCACAGTACCTAAAGTTTTCCAGCTTATTTAATGACCTTAAGAGCGCTTTGAGGAGCAGAAGTATCCATTTTCCGGTGTATAAGGGGACTGTGACACCGAAAAGTACTCAAAAAAGGCTCTCTAACGGTTTAGAGGGACTGTGGCACCCCAAATTTTTGAGAATCAAGATCTGCTGGGGATTTATAAAATTATAGCTCAAAAATCACGAACCTTGCGGCGAGAGGGTGGCCTGCTCGGTGGGCGGACGCATCTGAAAAACGAATTAAAAACGGAATTGATTGCATGCCTCAGAAAATCTGAATTTTTGATCGTTTAAAAAATTTTGTTTGAAACAAGACGAAACGGAAATTTTTTAGTATATTGAGACATACAGACGGAGCGCGGTATCATACGAGAGAGCAGGGAGGAGAGAAAGAGAGAGAGAGAGAGAGAGAGAGAGAGAGAGAGAGAGAAAGAGATAGAACGAGCGAAAAACCAAGCATATCTAAAACCCATTCTTGCAAAGCTAGAAAACCATGAAGAAAAGGCCCTAAATTAGGATATGAGCATGAGATAAAGGGAGACGAAAATAGGAAAATACGGACTTTTTTGGCATTTGGTAAACCTGAGAAACCTCAGCGGAATTAGTATCGTCACGTAGCCTAGTCTTATCTATTAATGCGCCGAAGCTTCACCCCACTTGTAAGCCCACACCAAGCCCAAAAGCTCCAAAAATACGCCAGACTTTTTTGGTCGGCGTCCAGCCGCACTGGATCCTAATCCGCGCCCGCCCGCGCTACGCCAAAATTCAACACCCCACCACAACAGACCTCCCAAAAAAAGCCGGCCGGGTTGGCTTAGTGCCCAATTTGTCAGAGGGCCCAACACACAGGGCCCACGTCGTCAAAATGAGACGACCAAGGGGGGAGGGCCTAATCCGAAGGGGGGAGGCCTCAGAAGGGGGGATCTACTCGATTCGTGGAAAGGTGTCCCCCTTCTAGAGGGCCCATAGCAGAGGGCCCACAGAGGGCCCAACAACGAGAAATAGGGGCAGAAATTGAGAGAGGAGGGACAGGGGAGCGGGATAGAGAGAGGGCAGGGATCGATGTCTTCTGGCATACACACATACACACAGACATACACACAGCGTGTGTATGTGTGTGTGTAGAAGCCGGGGCTGTGGAGGGCCCACCAAGGGCCCTCTCCATCCCTGAGCCACTGGGCCCCCTCTGGGCCCCCACCCACGCAGAGAGAGGGGGGAGTGACAGGAGGAGATGTCCACTTTTAAAGGGATGGTGACAAGGGGAGGGAGCAAGATCATGAATAAGAGCGAGAGCGAGAGAGCGAGAGCACCAAAGGCGGTGATCAAGTAGCAAAGAGCACGACATAGAGCCTGAGCTAGCGAAAGTTAGGCTGCGAAAGGCAGCGAAAGCTAGAGATAAGTGAGTTGAGAACGAGAATTGAGAGAGGCGGTATGCGAGAGAGAGAGAGACAGACGGAGAGAGCGAGAGAGACAGACAGACAGAGCGGGCGAGAGAGGGCGTGAGAGACAGACATACAGAGAGAGAGAGCGAGAGTGAGATAGTGTGAGAGGCCTAAAAAATAGCAAGATAGCGAGGCCGAACGAGAGTCGAAAGAGACATGAGAAGAAGAGATAAAGCGCGAGAAAGTGTCAGGGGGACAGGGACAGCGAGAGAGAGAGAGAGAGAGACAGACATATACAGAGAAATTACAGACAAACCGACAAAGACAAACGATCAGACGCAGCTATCAGCCCTTAAACCCTGACCCAACTACCGTACCCGATCGTTCCGTGGTGATGGAGGTACAGTTGGTTGTGCCTTCTCGGGCTTCTCCCCGTCCTCAAACCGGACAGTCGGCTGTTCCCGTTCCTTCGGTTCGGCCTGTCCGTTTAGGACAACCGGCGCAGGAGCAGGGGGAGCTTCTGGCTTTTCTGGGGCGGGTAGCGGCTAAATTGAGCGTTGTTTGTCCGGTATTGTACGGTACGTCAATAGGCAAGTATCGGGACTTGTTTTGTCAGGGGTTTAAAGGGACGGCAAAGGCACGATTGCCCGTCCCTTAAAGTGAGCGTCACAGTAATTAGTAGAAACTCACTTCCGGCTGTGGTCTCCTCAAGACGAGCAGTTCCAAGTAGTCCTCATCATTGGCAGTCCGGATGTGGCCTGAGGCAACAGCGGGGGAGAGTCCGACGAGCACCTTGCCGTTCACCTGAAAAGAAGCCTGAAAGCTGCCCAATTCACCGTACCTCAAGGATCTCGTCGGCTGGTCGGATCGGTAGTGGACAGGCTGGGTGGGTGGAGATGACCAGGATACCATGAGGGAGACGATCCGTGGAGTCGGCCAGAGAGATTCCTGAAAACGCATTTTAAAGGAAAGTGTAAGGTCTAATTGTGCTCGCCTGCAGCTTGTCTTTAGCGAAAAATGAAAGTAAAATTCTCACCCAATCCAGCCTCCGGCACGCCGCGCAGTTGCAAGAACAACACCTCCCCCGGTAGCGCCGAGTACTTCTGGTCGATTTTGCCTGAAGAGACGTTAAAAACCACCTTACGGCTTACCTCTGGTATATCCAAACGTGGATGGGGCCTCACAATCGGACGGTCGACGTCGGAGATACGCGGCACTTTCCTCTTCTACCCCATCCACGATGGGGTCATCCACCGGTGCCGGCTCGACTTCCTGAAGTTGGCTTGGTTTTTTTTAAGCGACTAGCAAAGCAATAAATCTGAGTTTTAAAGGGACTAGGAAGTTGATCAGCTCAAAAACTGACGGCTTCAGATGTTGAGGCGATGTTGGCCAGCTCGGCATGGATGCTGCGGAGGGAGGGGGAATGGCCCGAGTGGATCGAGTGATCAGAGACGCGGGATTGGAGTGATTTCTTGGACTAAAACGGAATTTTCGGAGTTTTCGTGAATTTTCTTGTTTTTTATGGAACCAAGGCTTCCAGAGCCCTTTAAAATGCAGTGGCGCCGCAAAATTGTAAATTTAGCCCTTGAATGTGTCTATAGGCGCGTCGGGGAGCCAGAGCTTCAGTGAGCTCACCCCTTGTCCGTGCTTTTAAAGCAAAAGTAGGACACGATTCAGCGCTTTTTTGAAGTTGATACTTTCAAGGAAACTCACCTCAATCGTGGCCTGCCTCTGCACACTCGGCTTCACCTCACTACTATCGACGGATGGCTGCTTTTTCGGGATCGGCTTTGGCTTCTCCTCGTGGACGATCACTTGGTCATGGTGCTAAAAATGTTATTTATTTTGCTTCGTTGTTGAAAGGGACTGGAAAGCCGCAAGAAAGTACGATTCTACTAAAATCGACCAAAGACTTACCAAAACGACGGTCTCCATCGGCTCGTGAGCTCGAACAGATGCCTCAACTCGTATTGAGCCGATTGTTGAGGACGAGGTGGACGAGATCATTTGCTAGAAATTTATTTCGATCATTTTACTTCATTTTTATACCTGATGCGGGGCGAATGAGTGCAGGGATTGGAGCACGAACTTCACGGGGTTTGTCGCCGAGCGTATAGCTGCTACAGCTTCTTCATGAGATGCCTCTCGGAGGTCGACCTCGTTTACCTGGAAAGCCGGGTTTAAAGGGCTGTAGAAGCGAAGTATCTGGCCGTCCGGATATGTTGAAATCGAGTTCTTGATTAACAGCTCAAATTCAGAAAAGAAAGCTCCAGAAAATCCGCTAAATTTTGCCTTCCATGCCCCTTTAAAACTCACCGATAGCACACGATCTCCCATATTGATCTGGCCGCTCTGCCCAGCCGGACTATTTGGCAGCACGCTTTTGATGAAAATTCCGGATACCGTATTCCCGGTGCCTAAAAAATTAACACGATTTTCGAAGGCTTTTCACAAACCTGGCAACCCACCCTTTTGAGACACCTCCACCCGACCGCCCACGATGCTGATACCTGAAACAAAGATGATTTTTAAATGACTAGATTTTTTCGACTTCGAACAGCTTTTGGGGGGACGATTTAACACTTACCAAACGATTTATCGGGCTCCCGGTTGAGGATGACGGTCCGCGCCTCACCCCACAGCTTTGAGCGCATCAGGGCGACGCGAGCCTGGAACCGGGGGAATTAGGATGGGTTTAAAGGGATAGGGAAGCGTGGTATAAGTAAATTTCATTGTTTGTACGGTTTGAAACTGACGACGCTCCCGTTCTCTCTCACTCTGTCTCTCTCTCTCTGTCTCTCTCATGCTCAATCGCTATACCAAAGCTTCTCTCGCTTCTATAGCTTTCTCTCAGTTTCTCGTTGTTTCGCGTTCACTATTGCTCTCTCGCTCTCTCTCGCTCTCTCTCTTTCTCTCTCTCTCTCTATCTCTCGATCTCTCTCTATCTACGGTAGCCGGATCTCACAACTTCTCGCAATTTCTCTCGCTTTTTCGCGTTCTCACTGTGATTTGGTATTCTCGCGCTTCTTCTCACGCTTTCTATCACTTTCTACGCCTCTCTCTGCTCTCTCTCTCTCTCTCCCTGTCTCTCTCCCTCTCCTCTATCTCACCTGCGTCTCACTCCCCGTGCTCGGTGTCCGCGTATCAAGTGCAGGTCGATGATGTTGATGTGGTAGTGTTGTAGGTGGTTGTTGTTTCATTATATTCTGCTCAATCTGCTCCATTGCCTTATCCTCACTCGCCGTCTCCGCATCCGCTTCTTCTCCAGAGGTGGTGGCCGAGCCCTAAACCATTAATTTCAGAATCGTATTTAAATTTTTACCTCGTTCTCCACCCGCCCGGCTTGTCCGAGAAGGCGTCGTCTCGCTTCTTCTTGCTCAACTTCGATCTGAAATCGAATTGTTCAGTTTGAGATGAAGCGTATTTTTGTTATAACTAATTTAAATTGCATTATTATTTAGCCAAAAACATAGTTTATAGCATGTTTTTAACGCCCTATTAAATGCCATTAAAGAAATTCTAAAATTATCCAAGACTACAAACCACAGTCTCCTCCCAGGCCGCTTCAATGACACCGTCTACAACCCGGCGGATGACGTCCGAACCCGGAGAATCGACGAGGGGCAGATGACCAGAGACAATGTCTCGAACCTCGGGTATAGGGGAAGAGGGCTGAGGAGGAGGAGATGAGGGAGAGGGAGAAGCAGCTCGAGGCGGGGAGCACGAGGGACTGGCCTTGGATGATGATGATGGGGTACTGGATGGGGGACCACGGGTTGGTTGGGCTGGTGGCGATGGCGGCGCTTCGGAGGGACGTCGGGGAGGTTCCCTAAATGTAGCAATATTTTTTATATGACGGATGTGTTAAAAGCGCATTAATGAGGGCGAGGCGGCTCGAAAAATGAATTTCTAAGGTTTTAGAGGGCTTTACTGCCTAAACTCGAGCATCCCTAGCTAAAACACGCAATATCGAAGCGCTCCACCAAAGAGCAAAAAGTTCCGTACCGGGCAGGAGTCAAACCCGGATCGTGTGGGTGTGAAACGAGTGCTTAACCAATGAGCCATACCCATGGACGGGCCGGTCGCGGGTCTCCCTCAATACCGCCTTTGCGCTCTTGGTACATTGGTTAAGCGCTCGCCTCTCACCCACACTACCCGAGTTTAACCCCCAGCCGCCGCCAGATTTTTTGCGTTTTGGTCAGAAGCTCCGAATCGCCGCTACAAACCTTTTGGCCGTGCTCCAGTCCGGTGTCTGGGTGAGGACGTCGAGCTGGAGGGCCGAATCCTGGAGGGCTTGCTGCAAAAAGAACAATAATTTTGTAGGAAAATTAAAAGTTAAAATTTTTTTTGAAGTTTAAGGGCCAGAATTCGAACGCGGAAGCCAGGAAATGGCACAGCTTCAGATTCATTCAGGCATTTTGTCAAAGGAGCTAAAGGGTTTTTGGGGCCAAACGGGGGGAATGGGTGGAGGGAGATGTGGCTTCTTCTCTTCTTCTTATTTTTCTGGCCATGAAAAAAAGAGAGGCCCCTCCTCGTCGTGGCTAATGGAAGTGGATGGAAAGAAGGGGGGACACATTATGCACACGGCTAATCACTGGCTGGGTGGGGGGGAAGCCGAAGAGAGACTACGAACCGCTCCTATCGCCACCACATTTTCCACTTGAGCGCTCGGATTTTTTGGGTAGATTGAATGATGAATGGGAAAAGTAAAATTTATGATTTTACAAGCGCTTCTAGAACAATGTACAAAATGAAAAACGATTATTTTTGGTCAATTTCATTTCTGGCATTCAAAATTCATATCAAAGAATTTCAAAATTTCAATAAAAATAAGTCGTTGTAAACTTCTTATGATTTTACATTTTACACACATTACGTGAAGCTGTAGACCGCGTAATTTGCTTTAAAGAGGAAAGAAAATAAGGAATTTCTTATTAATAGGGATTTACAAAAAATTGGTTTTGCTCGGCTGAAAACATTGGAGTACGGTATTTATAAAAAAAACGAAACGACGAGACCGAAAAGAACCAAAGACCGAAAAACGAGCGAAAAAACATTCAAAAACGAAAAGCTAAGTTCCGGTGTTATTTAAATGAGGATTTTTATGAATTCTGTATTTTTGAATTTTAACACTTAAAATACGGCATTTTGAAAAACTTGAAAAATTTCGATAAAAAGTTACTATCAACTAGCAAATTTTAAAAAATTTTGCCTTTCTTGCAAAAAAATTGAAGCGCATTTCCTTAAAGATCAGAATCTGGAAAAAATATGCTAATTACGTCGTAGATGCACCCAATTTGCATGACACTATCTCAGAACTACAGCAAGCGCTGAATTAAATTATTTACTGCCTTGAATTTATACAAAGCGCCGTCGCAAAATTCAGCGCGGACGGCGAGGCGGGTGCGGAAAATCGCGCCTCGTTTTTGGGCTGTTGCTGGGCCGTGCCAATTGATTGTGGTGAGAGAATTCATCGAAGAGAGCCGCCCCACCCTGGCCTGGCCTCGGATAAATGTTTTTTTCCTCCTCCTCCTCTTCTTTTTCTGGCACCGCTCTCATGCCCCCCTTCCAAACATTGCATGCCATTGGGGGGGCATGGGGGGAGGAAGGGCTCCTTTTAACCCCCCCCTTGGAAAATGAGGGGGTTTGGAGCCGGATAGGGAAATCTGAATTAAGGGGATTGGGAAAAAGTGAGATCAGGAATTTCTAGAAGTCCGGCAAGTTTTTTTCTCTCACTCTGTCTCTCTCTCTCTCGCTCTGTCTCCCGCTCTCTCTCACTCTCTCTCGCTCTGTCTCCCGCTCTCTCTCCCTCACGAGCCCGCGCACATTCTCTTTCTCGCACTCTCTCTCTCTCTCTCTCTCTCTCTCTCTCTCTCTCTTTCTACCTAGTTAGCGCTCCATCTCTTTCTCTCATCTCTCTCTCTCTCTCTCTCTCTCTCTCTCATCTCTCTCATCTCTCAATTAAACGAGAGGCAGAGTGAGGGCGAGAGAGAGCACGAGAGAGAGAGAGTGAGCAAGGGCGAAAAGCAAGAGAGATAAAGTTAGCGAATGATAGAGCATGATGAGCATGAGCAAGAGCTGAATAAAAATTGAGCGAAAATATCGTATTTTCAGCCGGAACCCCGAAAATTACTGCATAGTTGGGATCGGGAAGCCTAGAGGATGCGATGCCTAAATGGGCACCTAATACCGAGCTACCCGGGAATTAAACGGCAGCCGCCGGGCAGACCGGAAGAGGCGGAGTGAAACGGAAAATGGCTGAAAAATGAGGGGATGGAGGATGGGGTAAGTGAATGAATGCATCGGGTGCTGCTGATTAAAAGCCAGTAGTATTAGATAGAGGAGAGTGAACGAGGGTCAGTGTGAGAGAGAGAGAGAGAGAGAGAGAGAGAGAGAGGAGAGAGAGAGAGGGAGAGAGAGATGGAGAGAGGCCTAGAGTGGGAGATAGAGAGGAGAGAGCCAGCCAAAGCGAGAAACAATTAAACAGAGAGAGGAAGGAGAGAGAGAGAGAGAGAGAGAGAGAGAGAGGGAGAGAGAGAGAGGGAGAGAGAGATGGAGAGAGGCCTAGCGTGGGAGATAGAGAGGAGAGAGCCAGCCAAAGCGAGAAACAATTAAACAGAGAGAGAGAGAGAGAGAGAGAGAGAGAGAGAGAGAGAGAGAGAGAGACAGAGAGAGAGAGAGAGAGGGGGGGAGAGAGAGAGGGGGAGAGAGAGATGGAGAGAGGCCTAGAGTGGGAGATAGAAAGGAGAGAGCCAGCCAAAGCGAGAAACAATTAAACAAAGAGAGAGAGAGAGAGAGAGAGAGAGAGCGTGAGACAGGGAGAGAAATAGCAGCGAGCGTACACACCATTTAATCCTTAAAAAATTCGGAAGAGGGAAGAACCCCATTGTCGGAAGCGTTGAAAGGCTTTCCGGGGCAGAGGGAAAGCTAAAAAAGAGGACGGAGCTGGTGGCCATGGCTAGCTAGTGACTGCCATGCCCCGTCCGTTGCGTTCCACATATTCATTGGTCGCCCAAGCGAGAGACGGCCATATCGGGTCGATGGCTTGGAAACAACGACTAGGGGGAGATGGCATTTTAGAGGGTCGAGAGGGGATTTAGGGGCTTTTAAAGGGGTGGAGACAGGACGGAAATGTTCTCTTTATCCGGTTTTTGCTGACTTTTTATCTATCAAACCTTCTCCCGCCTCTCTATCCCATCTCTCTTTCTCTCGCTCGCTCGCTCTCTCTCCCCCCCTCTCTCTCTCTGTCTCGCTTTCTCTCTCTCTCTTTCCAGCTCTCCATCACCGACTTTTAAAAAAACTCTAAAGTCCTCAATTTACCAACCTTCATGACTTCCGCCAACAACTCGTCAATAATATGATTCAATATCTGCCGTAGCTGCTCAACCTCGGCGTCTAAATCAAGCCGTTCAGAGTCGAACGATATCTCTTGAACCTGACGGCGACGTCGGAGCCGGTGTGGGCGGAGCCTCTGTCAACGACGTCGAAATGGCCGTTGACACTTCCAGCTGGCTGTCCACGGATGGCTTCCGGTCAAGCGCACCCCGGTAGAACTTCGGGAACACCCTGAAGTCGTTCTTGAAGATGATCCTCTCAATCCCCCTCCTGTCACCATCCCTTTAAAATATTCTGTTCATCTCCCATACCTCGGCGACAATCTGTTCAGCTCCGGCGTTTGTGGCTCAGCTTCCTTTGCAAAGCGCTCCTTCCAGATCTTCGCGTCCGCCCCGGTGATGTAGATGATCCTAGAGTCCGAGGTGGTCAGGGTAAAGCCCGGAATCCTTACGTGCAGTTGGTTCCGACAAGGTTGGTGCGCTTCAGGATGGCCCTCGCCTGTGAGCTGGTCGAGTTTCGGAGAGGTTCGTGGTTGATCTTGACGATGTAGTCGCCGACCTGAAGGGATTCAGTGGTTTAAAGGAACTTTAAAGGGACAGTAATTTCCCGAAGTGTGTAATCTGTCATTTTTGACTTTTTGAGCAGCAAGTTTTGAGCACGAGCAAATTACTCAAACCCCAACCTGAAGACGTCCATCCCTTGCTATCGCCTTCTTCCCGCAAATACTCTTCACCACACACCCGTTGACGCCTTTGTCCCGCTCCGCGTCTACCGTAATCCCTAGAAAACAGAGGTGTACGGTGGAAACTTTCGGAATTTAACCTAGCGGTACCGGTCCCTTTTGAACCTTGATCGTTCGCTCGAGGTGCGCGGGCAGGTAGATGACGTCGTACGCCCAGGAGCCGCTGGAAAAGTGGAAAATCGAAGTTAGTAATTGGGTTAAAGGGGGAGTGACAAGCCGCAGCTCTTTCTCAAAACTCAAAACTCACGCTAATCTCATTGGTGAGGCCGGGGAGACGGATCTGGAGGAGCATGGCGACCAGGAAGTCATTGACGCCATCGACTGAAGCAAAAAATGCCTTTGGAATTTATATGAATTTCCCGAAGTGATTGTTGCTCTATCTGTTGCTCTCGTTAGCTCTCTCACTCTCTCGCTGTCTGTCTCTCTATCTCGCTCTCTCTCTCTCTCTATCTCGCTCTCTCTCTCTCGCTCTCTATCTCTCTCTCTCTATCTATCTCGCTATCTCTCGCTCTTTCTCTATTTCTCTTGCCCTCTGTCATCCGTTCTCTCGTTCTCGTTCGTGCTCCCGTTCTCTCTCTCTCTTTCTCTCGCTCTCTCTCTCGCTCTCTCTCTCTATGACTCCGATTAGTGCTTCGATACAAAACTAGTTGATTATCACGGCGATGTGCTTGCAAAAAAACATCCAACGCACCTGGTGGAGCTGTTTCCACTAAATTAGTAGCGGATTTTATTGAGGTTGTTAATGAAATTATTAGTAGTTTTGTATATTTGAAAAATGATGCAAGTTAGTAGTTAGTACAGTATCGTATTTGTCATTTTTTATTTTGGCAAGGCATGGCTATGGATAAAATCCATAGACACCTTACACTGCCTGCCTTACACGCCCCTTTAAAAGCAATTTTGGCCACAATCCTAAAACCAAAAATCAACAAAAATAGAGTGCTAAAGGAAAAGTGCAAAAAGGGGGAAAGAGGACACACGGCAAAAATTAGGGCCAAGTGGGGTGAGTGTATTTTAGGACCCTAAATGGTGCCCTCCCCGAAAAGGTCTCTACCGTACCCCGGTGATGCTGGAACGTCTCGAGTATGCCGATGGAGATCGAGATGGATGCGCCTGAAATATCACCAATCACCTCACGTCCATTTTAAAGGGCGCGGCAAGGGGGAATTAGACAGCGTAATTGGATGGAAGTAACGTTTTAGGCTCAACATTTCATGGCTTGATCGGGTCGCAATAGGCTATTACCGCAGGGTGGCGTAACTGGCTCTCACTAACTTTTTCCTAGCATTGCATAGCGTAATCGGATGTCACCAAGTTGCACAAATACTGGGGAAAATTTCGTGCCGTAATTGGTTTGCAATAGTATTTTTGGCTCAAAATTTCATAGCGTAATCGGATCATCAATTTACGATAATTCCTGAGCTGAATTTTATATCGTAAACGGATATCCAGGCAGTTTTTTTGGCTTCTAAAGGGACTAGGAAGCCTGGAATTTTTCCGGAAACATCGTGTTTTGGCGTAAATGCATCGTTAAGCTCCTATTTTGCTTGAAATCAATGCAAATTTGGTTTCGGAATTACATGACGTAATCAGCTATCCGTGTTACGCGGCTGTTAGCGCGATTTCAGGCGCGTAATCGAGTATCGTCGATTACTCGACGCTCCTAAAACGGAATAAGAACGGAATTTGAAGAGCGAGAGGCAAGCGTCGCGGCCCTGGAACACCCCTGATACCGTCCCTTTAAAGTTTGAACCAACGCACAGAAACCCCGCTAAAGGATAGTCCCCCGGAAAGCAGACCAGAAGAAAACAGGCGGCACCACGCAAATCAAGTACAGCGAGCACACGCGGATAGGGTGGGAAGGGAAGGGAAAAACTGCACGGTATAGACGCCTCGATTAAAGGCCAACTGAAGCGAGAAAAAGTAACAAAATGCGTGGGGAATTGCACATACCTGTAACTTGCTGAATTCGCCGCCGGTCAGCCAGACAGTCTCTTCGGATGAGTGGATGGAACGGGCCTGGAACAGAGGAGGTAGACCGACATAAAATAAACATCTTTCCGGTTCTATGTCTCTCTGTCTCTCTCTCTTTCTCTCGCTTAAAACTCACTAATCGTCCGCGGTTGGGACTGGCACTCTTGGCGAGATGCCGCTCGGCCCGGCTCAACGTCGGCCAGCCACTGCTCGGGACCGATTTCTGAAAACAGGATTTAATATACTTATTTCATAATCCATTGCAGAGCTCAAAGTGACAGATTGCGAGAGAGAGCGAGGGATAGAGAGAATGAGAGAAACAGGGAGCAATCGATAAAGAGAGCGAGAGAGAGAGAGAGGGAGAGAGAGAGAGCAACAGCGACATAAATAGAGAGTGAGAGGGAGAGCGAGCCTGGGGGATAGACACAGAGAAAAATAAGAAAACGCCAATTTTAAGTGGCTTCTTGTATAGCGGACGAATCGCGGTCGCTGTCCGGCTAGTAGATGAACATCGCGAGCTAGTCGTTCAACCGTTTTTCTAAGGGAATTTCTATGAAGAATAATATTTTGGCTAAAAATACGAAAAATCTCATATCCCGGCTGCAGTTCGGAATATGATTAGAAACCCGCTAGAACAGCGAATTATACAGTAAGGATTCGTAATAAAATTAAAAACCGTCTAAAAATAGACATAGATTGAATCTTTGTTGCCGAAAAGTTTATGGATAATCAGCAATTGATTCATAACTACGAAAGGCTTCAAAGCACGGGCCGTACCGCCTGGCACCGAGCCAAGGAGACGACCAGCGAGGTCTGGCTGGCCGGGCTAATCCGTTGACGGGATTCTTCTTCTCTCATAGGACCCACCACGACCATCCAACCATCACCAGTGGCCCACTACTAATTAGGGACCCATCGACATTTCTATCTCTCTCTGTCTCTCTCTCTCTCTCTCTCTCTCTCTCTCTCCTGACCGGGGAATTGAAAGCTAATGTCCAAATTTCGGGCCCAAATTCTAAAAAGAAATGCCGGCTAAAAACGGCCGTGACGAGAGCGTCATTACGACTGGATGCACCTGTTTTTGCCTAACGGCCCTTTTTGTTGGACCCTTCAAGGGGGAAGGGCCAAAAACAAAACGCGGCTGATTGCGAGGGAGTTAGTCGAGGGTGAAACGGAGAATTAAAGGGGTTGAGAAAAGAGCTTTTAGCGAAATTGAAGAGAGAGAAAGATGAGAAAATGAAAATTTTCGAAAAGCTCAGCTCTGTTCCGTTAGTATTAATTTTTCTGAGATGAACAGAGGCTTTGTTTTAAGCGTTTTACAATTCTTGAACGTAGAAGCATTATAAATTTTTTAAAATGCAAAGATGTCGATTTTTCCACCAAAACGCCCGGTTTTCGATCGAAAACATCAAAATTTCTACGTTTCCGGATTCCGTTTCCACCTGAAAAATAGCAAAATTTTGCCAAAATATTATTAAGGCACTTTTTAATACGTTTCTAGGCATTTCTGGAAATATAGAAATCCCCCCCCCCCCCGATAACGCGAAAGAACCAAAATAACTCCATGCAAAAAGCCGCAGCTTCCTATTGCGCAGTAGCAAAAAAGTGGCCGAGCCCATCGGGGTGTCCAGCAGAGGGTGAAGATTAGATCGAGCAGAGATGGCGAGCGAAGGAGAGAAAGAGAGAGAGAGAGAGAGCGTGAGAGAGACGCGGGCCCAAATCGGGCCCCCTCTCCACCCTCTAGAGGACCCAATTGGAGGGGCCCATATCAATTCGTGGTCCTGGGCCCACCAAAAAAGCCGTAAAAAAACGGGTGGTCCCAGGAAATTGATATGGCCACAATTAGCCCCGGGTTCGCTGGGCTGGAAATATTCAGACCGGAAAATGGGTTCGGGTAGGGTTACAGGGGGGCGGGGCGGGAAATTGGGGAAAATGAGACGAAATACATGGGTTTTTGAATTTTAAGCGAGAAAGGGAGAGAGGGAGGGAGGGAGAAAGAGAGAGAGAGAGAGACAGTGAGAAAGAGAGAGAGAGAGAGAGTGAGAGAGCGCGATAGCTATAGAAAAAGAGGGAGTGTGAGAGCGAGAGAGAGAGAGAGTGATGGAAAAGAGGGAGAGTGAGAGCGTGAGAGCCAGAGCCAGACAGAGAAAGAAAGAGAGAGAGAGAGAGAGAGAGAGAGAGAGAGAGAGAGAGAGAGAGAGCGTGAAAGAGAAAGAGCTAGAAAGCTTTAAAAAAATCTAAAACTTAAAATTTTACCAGTTTTCCGAACTTGAATTCAAAACGCAAAAAGTTCTGCTCCGGATGGGGTTCGAACTCGGGTCCTGCGCGTGGCAATCTAGCCGATTACCAGCCAGCTATTCGAAATTTTTTAGAGACAAAATCTTAAAAATTAAATCCGACTATAGCCTCCAGATTTTGACAGAATTTCTCTAGAAATTGGCTCCACAGCACTATGCAAATTCCGGAAACGAAACGAGGCGTATAAAATGGAATATGTGGGGGTTTGGCAGCAGCCCGGAGGGGGATTTGGAGAGCAGAAATGTGCGGGATTCCAATCCTCACACCCATTCCATTCCATTCCACTGCCAGGGGGGCATCGAAGGGCCAAATCCAGGCATTGGGGTAGGAGGAGGAGCTAATTGGCTCTTCAAGGGGGTGGATTCGACAGCATGGTAGTCTAGAGAAGCGAGGTTTCCTGGCGTAAAAGCTTTTACTATTAATATCGGTTAAAACGAAAAATTTGGCAGGTTAAAGGTGTTGGCAAGTCAAGTCTAAATAGATCTTTCTGGATCTCTTGCTGGTTCAGGACTGTTAGTAGGTGGAACCAAATTTTTCCCTCTTATTTTCTACGACTTAATGGCCTATAAACCGGTTACCTAGCATTTTACGTAATTTTTAGATATAAAAACAATACCAAGAAATAACAGCAATTTTCGAAAATTTTTAATTTTGGTCAAAATCGTATGAAAAATGACCAGAAAGGTCAAAATTCGAATTCGAATTACATTTTTTATAAATTTTAGCGATCAAAAACTACTAAAAACATTAAAATACACCCATATATATCAGCAACAGGTAGGCATGGGCGAAAAACAAAAAGAAAAAACTGCAAAAATCGCACCCTGTAAAATGCGAAAAACCTCAGAATTTTGCGAAAACTTTCTAAATTACCGGATTTTGAACCTCTAAATAACCCAGAAAGCCATGAATTTTAGGTTTAAAGGCCCAGAGACAGGTAATTTCGCCAACAAAACCCGACAAAGCTGTAGATTGCGCGACTTTTGAAGTGTTTTTGTTGTCGGGTGGCGCCAAAAATCGGGGCCAACCCCCGGGCCGTCTCGACACAAATTGCGATCGACGGCCCGAGCCTAGGGGGTCTGGCAAGTGAATGGCTTCTTCTGCTGCTAGTTCTATGCCCCGAGGGTACGAAAAGGAGAAGCCAGGCAAGGGGGGCATAAAGCATCCCCCTGCCCTCCCGAATGGCCCTACTTGGCGCCGCTACCGGTTGAGAAGGGCTTCTGCTTTGGATACGTTTTCGAGTTCACATTAAAGCGATGGGATCAGCATGACTATGGATTTTTATGGGAGATTAATTGGTACTTTCGCATTATCGGGGGGGGGGGACCAATTTTTTCTTATAGTCCAGTTTTTCTAATCAACGGGAAGCGCATTTATGCTATTCTTAAACGTAAAACCTTTATAAAGCTACTAAAAATACAAGAAAAATAGATTTTCGGCAGAAAAGGCCGATTGCAACCAAAGTTTCGGATTTAAAAAGCCTTTTTAAGTTTTGAGATGGGACTTGCCACTGGAGAAATGTTTAAATTTTACAAAAAACGGTATTAAATTGTTTAATATCAATTTACTATTAGTTACAGAGTAGAATAACGCTTCGAAAATCTAAAAAAAAACGCAAAATCAATTTCTAATCCAGTTCCAAGAATTTAGGCAAGTTATGGGGGGAAGATTTTGGCGGATGTTGGATAATGGCCATTTCCGGCCCTCGAAATTCTTTGAGGACTGATAAAAATAATCAAAGTTTTAAGGCTTAGTAACTGGCAAATATGCAAATAATAATAAGATGCAACAGGGCAATATCGAATCTCTGAAAATCCGAGCCACCGGAAGGACATGTCTGGCTATGCCAAATGAGGAGAAATGGGTCGGAAAGAAGGGGGGCTTTACGAGAACGAGAGTGAGAGAGAGAGAGAGAGAGAGAGAGAGAGAGAGAGAGAGAGAGAGAGAGGGAGGGAGAGAGAGAACCGCCGACAGCAGATACTACGTAAAAAGGGGGCCCAATATGAAAGAAAAAGAGACACGACGCCGCGGGCCCCGTCCTCCAAACGATTATCCGGGGACGGGGGCCCTCTCGGTCTTTTGGATCTCGGATCTCTCTCTCTCTCTCTCTCTCTCTCTCTCTCTCTCTCTCTCTGGTTCACGGAATTATGCATGAACGGGCAGCACGTCAAGCCCTGCCTTCCTTGCTAGAGGGAGCGGTGTGGTTGTAGTAACTGCATTGATATGCACGGATTTGGAGGGGGAGAGAGATAGGGAGAGAGAGAGAGCAAGACAATGAGTGGGTGAGAGAGAGCGAGAGACTGAGAGAGACAAGGGAGAACGAGATAATCGGTGCAAGGAACAACACGGTATCTGACAAAAAAAAACAGAAAATGGAGGTTTAGAGGAAGTGAGAGAGTGAGCATGAGCGGGACCAAGAAAAAATAACAAAAAGCCACTCACCCGTTCATCTACCGGCACCGGCTTGGCGATGCACAAACGAACTGAACCCATCGGAGCGGCTTTTAAAACGGCAACTGCACGCTCGAGACTGAAAATTCAGAGACGTGCATAGGAAATTCGTGTAGTGAAATACCTGGCGCAGGACAGATCATGTTTATTGACGGAGAGTAGACGATCACCGGGCACGATTCGGCCATCGGCTTGAGCAACACCGCCCGGCACGAGTGAACGTACCACTACTACTGACGAGGCGGGGTGGCGAGGGTCCTGAAGACTCTCTCATGTCTCTCTCTCTCTCTCTCTCTCTCTCTCTCTCTCTCTTTCTCTCTACCCGCCTTATAATCAGCCACCGAGAATCCGAGCCCTCTCGAATCCTTGTGCAACCAGACGACCACCGGAACACATTCCCAAACCGCCAATCCGGTCAACGGCTCCAGCGATCTGGCCCTCATCCGGCTACCCGACGCCCGCGGCTCGTATTCCTCGTCCTGAGGTGTGTACTGTACACTCCATACTTAATAACATACCACATTCGAATCGTCCGGTTGCCGACTACAACTCGGCAAACACGGGTCCGACTTGGCCTTGGTGACCTGTTGACTGGCTGAGGCGAGGAGAGGATAACATTGGGGGAGTGAACCAAGGGGAGCATCACCCGATGGCATCCACATTGAGATCGTTTCTGCCTGAAAATGTTGGCGTGATAGGTTCCGTCATAAAATTCTGATTCCCCAAGGATTTGTGCTAGATCGCCTCCTTCCTTTGGCCTGGCTAGTTTCAAAAGGAGCTGGAGCTCAGGTATAGACAAAAACCTCTCCTAGCCTGCCTCCTAAAGCTTTTTTGCTAGCTTGCCATCCACTTAAACATGTCGGTTTATAGGAGTAGCTTAAAAGATTCCAAAAAGGTCCATGCTAGATCACCTCCTAAAAAATTCTGCTAGGTTAATTTTTCAAAACTCGATTCCCCAAAGATCTTTGCTAGCTTGCCTTCCATCATTTATTTCCTCAAATCTCACCTTTCTGGCAATGACCAGCGTCACGGGGGCGTTCGCCGACACTGCCCGTGCCAGGGCGTCCCTGACGGTGACGTGGGACTCCCCGTAGACGTGCACATGGTTCACCTGGAAGTTCGAGCATATCGTAGCTACGAATTCCTATTCTTTTTCTTTTTCGATTCCCTTGAAGCCAAAACTTTCTACCAACCTGCAGGAGTTCATCTCCAGCCTGGAGAAGCCCGGCGGCAGGTCCGTCTCGTCGGATTGAGCCGATGTAATGGTGGGGGCAGAGGGCGGTACCCTCGACCACATCTACAGTACCCTCCAGGGCGACTCCTAGACCTCCATCACCACCTCCGCCTCCTCGATCGGGGCGGATCACGGATTGGATGATGTCGACGTCACCTAGAAGTTCAGTGATAGAGAGCGGGAGAGTGAGAGAGAAGAGAGAGAGGGAGCGAGAGAGAGCGGGAGAGCGAGAGAGAGGGAGATAGAGAGAGAGCTACCTACCTTCTATCCGCTGCTTCCAAAACGCTACCAATTCCGGATCCGACGATTGCACATCAATGACCTGCGTCTCCGTCTCCTAAAATCAACAAGATTTCGTCGTGCATTTTCCACATTCCGCTACGCTACGCTACAACGACACAATCCCCCAAGCAAGCACCCTTGATTTTCCTCCCTACTCCGATTCCATACTATGGCCAAACCGGGCCCGGGTCGGCTTCTCCTGCACTCGGCCCACTCTGCATTCAAATCAAATTTGGGGCCGCTCTTCTTCCCCTATAGGGTGAGGGCCCAGATTTTGGGTGCAAGTTGTAGGAGAGAGAGAGAGAGAGAGAGCGAGAGAAAGAGAGAGAGAGAGAGAGCCGGCTTCGCCAGGATTGATCCGAATCTTTCTAAAAAAGCGCAAAACGAAAAAATAAATATTTTTAAAGCGACCGTGATGCTAATTATTCCCTTTTTTACCATTTTTAGAGTTGAACAGCTCGAATTTGAGGGTTTTTGGCTGTTAAAGAGCCAGCGACAGCTCGAACCGACTATTTCATGGATTTTTATTTTAAAATGCCAGCACTCTCTATTCTGCGCTATTCTACCGTAATCACAAAAGCCAAAACCACACACGGGCATGCGCTACGGTGGTGCAAAAATTTTGTAAAAATTAGCATACACCGACTTGTCTTTGCAGCATGTTCAGGCAGAGGGCCTGCGGGCTGTCGGCGTGGAAGCGGACGAGGCTGAAAAATTATCCGATTTTCCGGTATCTCTCTCTATCCCTCTCTCTCTCTCGCTTTCTCAGCCTCTCTTTCTCTCTCTTTCTCTCTGTCTCTTTCTCTCTCACCTCAACGCCACCTTCTGCCCACTTCTAACCAATGTCTTCACAGAGTCGGCGTGCGACAGGTGCTCCAACGATTCGCCATTTACCTGGAAATATTTTAATCGTATTTAAATTCTTTTAAGAACCGTCGAAGGCAAAAAAAGTAGGCTGGTTTCCGTACCTTTAGAATTAGGTCGTTCTGGTGGACGAGTTTAGATCTGAGCGCGGCGCTTCCTTTGACCAGACTTTTGACGAAGACACCGCCAATTTCTTCTGAAACTTTGGTGTTTTAAGGGGCTTGGAAGGCAAGGCTTGAGCCGTAAAATCTGCTAATAGGATAGGAAATTAATCATTAAGTTCCCTGGCTCAAATGGTTTCTGCTAGGTTGCCCCGACCAGTCGCTCGATTCCCTGCTAGTTTGCCGGCAAGGATAGTCGGAAATAAAAGCGTAGTTTCCTGCCAAAGCTTCCCAAATGCTCTCTGCTAGCTTGGAGCCCTACCCTACGAAGCCAAAGAGCTACAAAATTCCGATACCGTCGTTGTTGGCTTATCACAGCCAGCTAGCAAATACAAATCAAAACGGCACCAAGCTGCTAAAAAATCCCTAATGATCACGGCCAGCTTGCCACAGCCGCTCGAGGCAAGAGAATGGCTTCACGCCACGAAAAAATTCCCAAATGACCTTTGCTAGCCGACCTAATCAGAAAAAATCATCTAGGGCGACGAAGCCAAAAATTACAAATTTTCAATTGATATCTGTCTGCTAGCTGGCCATGTTCAGCTAATGGAATTTTCGACGGGATGTTGGCCAGAGGGTGATAGAAAAGAAGGACATATTGAGAGAGAGAGAGAGCGAGAGAGAGAGACAGGAGATAAAGCGGACATAGATGAGATCCTCCCCCCAAATTGGGCTACTTGGGGGTGTCAAAAAAGGGCTGACAAGAAGAAGAAGACGAAGCCGATGTGTGGAACGCCCGAAGGGATAGAGGAATGTGATGGACATGGTGCAGATGGAAGGGAGAAGGGAGGAGAACGCAAAAAGGGGAAGAAGCCGAAAACCTAGACATTGAAGAGAGGTGGGGAGCTATAGTCTGACTCGACAGAAGGAGGAGGAGGGGCCTTCACTGCAAAATTGATAGACTTGGCTGGGTGGAGGGGGAGGATGGGACGATGGAATTTCCGGTCGGTGACAACTTCCAGGGGTCTGTGGTCAGCTTTAGGGAAGATTTTGTGTCTTTAAAGGGGTCAGAAAGCCCGCCGAATTGGTGTTTCCGATTATACTCCATTGAAGAGGACGTTGGAGGTGGAAAATTGAGGAGCGGGAGGGGCATGGGAATGAGAATGAGCGAGATTGCGGGAGAGCGAGGCAGAGGGTGATAGAAAGAGGACAAGCGAGAGAAGGAAAGAGAGCGAGAGGGAGTGAGGGATAGAGAGGAGATTTTAAAGGACCTTGCGGTCAAATGAAAGATCTAGAAGTTCTAGAAAATTAAATGTTGAGAGAAAGGGAGAGAAAGAGAGCGAGAGAGAGAGAGAGAGAGAGAGAAAAGGCGAAGGAGAATTATCGACAATAATCTTCCCGAGCTGCCAAATACCCACCATTAACCCATTACGATATCTAATCTCAAAAAACCACAAAATTTCCGTACCTTTCCTATGCACATATCCGGCCACCGTAATCCCAAGGCCCATCGTCGGATGCCTTCCCAGCTCGACCTCCACGACATCATACTTGCCAGCATTTTCCCAGTTCTCCCGCAGAAACACGGTCAGCGCCTAAAAGATGCCCTTATTACAGTACTTCGCGTTCCAGATTTGGTAGAAGAAAGGCCGTTCCGGACAATCGTGTCAAGCTGGTAGACTGAGAGAAGCTATGGTCCCGGCACGGCCCGGAAATATACGGTAGGTGGGGCGGTGTGGAAAAGTTATAAGAAACCGTCAAAAGGAAAGGAAGCAAAAACGGGACACTGTGTTTTATTGTAGTACGCGACACTCCGAAGAGAGTACAGAGTACATAGTACACCTCAGTACGCCTCTTGTTTTTTTACTTCACTCGTTTTTTGGGTTGAAAACCATAGAAAAAAAGCGTAAAAAAGTCGAGTGCTGAGGTGTGGCACAGAATACGGTAATTAAAAATTATTCATGCATTTTTGGTTTTTTCGGACATGCCATGTAAATATTAGACATATTGACACGGATAGGAAAAAAGGTGTCGACATGACATACAGAAAAAAGGTGTTGGTAAGTGGGACGAGACGGCCAGACAATACGGGAGAGAGAGAGAAAGAGAGAGATAGAGAGAGAGAGAGAGACAGGGAGAAAGAGCGAGAGCGAGCGAGAGCGAGCGAGTGAGAGATAGCGAGTGAGTTAAAGAGAGCGCGATGGATAGAGAGATCGTGAGGGTGAGAGAGAGAAAAAAGAGAGGTAGAGTTAGAGAGAGAGAGAGAGAGAGAGTGAGCGAGAGAGAGAAAGAGAACAAGTAAGAACGTTGCCAGGAGAGTGCCGTAAGGAGAAGATTTATCTCAATGTCTACCTTCGCATTTATGGGCGTGCTGATTAGGTGCTAGAAGGGCGGGGAATTTATTTAACGTATCATTTTATACATTAAAATCTCGCTCTGCTAAAATCTTTAAACTAGGTTAAAACTGGCTAAATTTCTTCGCAAATTTAACTAAAGAGACCTACCATCTCTTGAAGAGCCTTCAGCGACATGGTTGGGGAGATCGGGGAGCCGGCTGGCTCGCTAAAAATGTGACTATTTTTTGAACGTTATCTTTTTGTATTTTTACACGTAGATTAAGCAAAAATAGATGCACTAAAAATGCGAAATTCAAGTCTCTCACCTATGCTTAGCCGCCAAGCTAGATTTTCTGCTTTCCGCGGCAATACTCTGCGCGCCGGACGTCCATGGGGGTGTATTGTGGGGCGTGGAGTTTTTGCGAGATTCCGAGGTGGGCGGTTGTGGGGCATTGGATTGAGAGGCTGATGGCTCGGGTTCAGGTTCTGCAGAGTCGGGCTTTTCCTCGGGGACATCGGAAGTCGGCTCGTTTTCCTATAGTTATGAAATTTTAAAGGACCTGGAAGTGCCGAAATTATACAGTTTAGGGGAGGCAGCTGCACGCCTGGCAGTCGCGTCGCGTGCGTGCTCTGCGGTTGACGCGACGCAACCGCAACAAGTTCACGGGGGAAAATGCCAAAATCAGAGACGCAAAGAGCGAGAGGGAGAAAGAGAGAGACAGAGAGAGAGAGAGAGAGAGAGAGAGAACGAGAGCGAGAGCGATAGAGAGAGAGTGAGCGAGCGGGCGAGAGAGAAATCGAACGAGAGAGTTGAGAGCGAGAGGGATAGCGAGAGAAAGAGAGAAAAAAACGAGCGATAAGGAGAGCGAGAGCGATAGAGAGAGAGAGAGAGAGAGAGAGAGAGAGAGAGATAGTACCTTGAAGTTAAAACCCACCTTTTCGGAAGTTGTCGGCTCCAAATGTGCCCTCCGTCCTCTCCGCTCCTCCTCCAGCTGGCTGGGATTCAACGCCGATTTTGTGGCCATCGTCCAGCAGTCTGAAATCAAACAGCTTTCGACTAATTTTAAAGCTTTAAAACTGAAGCTAAAGCGCCGGGAGCCCCCCATGATAATTCCGATTTATTACGCCCAGGCGCTGAATCTCAAAAATTCATCCCAAAAAAGGGTCACAGAATAGAATGGACTGGCTGGGTGAGTGTCGAGACCCCGCTGAAAAAGAAGGAGAAGAAGAAGAAATTCAGGGCCTGTGCTCGGTTGAAATGGTGGAAGGAATTTCGGGTGGCCAATCGAATTTTGCCCCTCCGTCGTCGTGGCGAGACCCCCGCTGAACAGGGACGGGGTGTCCCCAAGGATTGAAGGGGAGAAGGAGATGTACATGGCAGAGAAATTTTTGAGCAACAGGTGATAGAGCATTAAACGGATTGAAATTTCGAGTAAAATACGCATTAATGAGAGCTTTTTGAGAACCCGAACCTTTAAATTTGTCGGGCTTAAACGAAAGGTCTGGCAGAGTTCCCGTGCACGCAACGCACACGCCACGCGTAAGCGATCTGTTGGGCTTGTTGGCTTTTGTAAACCCTTTTGAACAGGACGTATATCTTGTTCAGGTACTTTTGCATTATCAGGCGGGGTTTCGGCGGCTAATTTTTCCAACGGAAATTTCTAGTAACGCATAAAATATTTCTAGTGCCAAATATTTTAATATTTTGAGTAAAATTTAGCCTTATTTCCAGCCAAAACAACTTAAAAACTTGAAAAAATTTTAAAGCGTGAATTTTGGCGAAAAAATCGAGTCTTTGTTTTTTACAAAAATTTCCAAATTTATTTCTATTAAGAATAACAAAAACCCGTGTAGAAATATCTATTGAGGAAAAAGGATGCCAGAGAAATCCCCCCCGATAATGCAAAAGCGAAAGACACAGTGACAGCTTAAAAACACCAACCAGCCGTGTCTTCCGGTTTCTCGGTTCCGTTAATCGGCCGCCCGACGATCATCTCCACCAGGTTCTCTTGTTGGCGCAGAATGGTGGCCACCTAAAAATCTTGATTTTCGAGCAAGAATCGGTATTTAAAAGGCCCGTAAAGCCGTAAATCTATGAATAGTCAGATTTACCTGTTGGCTGGTCATCCCCTGCGTGTTGATGTTGCCCACCTGGAGGATGTGGTCACCGGGGCGGAGTCGTTGGTCCTGAAGCTGTTTTAAAGGGAGATGGAGGGAGATTGGCGAACATTTATGGTTTTTGGCTAGCTTAGCGAGTCCTTCACAAAAATCGCATTCGAAAATCTAATTTTCACGGTGGCTTAGTGTATAGCGAGTTTGCTACCAATCTACGGACCAGGGTTCGATTCCTGTCCATGGCTAATTGTCAACATATCGTTACAAACGCTCTCGACGAGACGAAAAACGACTTTAAAGGGGCAAGGACAGCAAAAACACCGTTTCCGGGTTTTTACGAGAGTCTAGTGGCTAGCGATCTTGGCTGTCAATCTGGGGACCAGGGTTCGATTCCCGGTCACGTCAGTATCGAAAAATAGGCATATCACTCTTTTAAAGGGCGATGGAAGCCAGAAACTCATAGCTTTCCCGATCTTAACGATGGCCCAGTGGCTAGTAAGTTTCGCTACCAATATTGGGTCGAGGGTTCGAATCCCGTGGTCCTGAAATTTTTGCTTCTTGCTAAAAAGCCTCTAACAAACCTTATCAGCCGGGCTGCCGGGCAAAATGGTCTTGACGACGACACCCGTGGACGTGCCGCCAACGATGCCGAACCCGAGCCCTCCGTTCAGCACCTCCAAACGGACCACCTCCACCTGTGTCCATTCACCCGACAGCTGAAATTACATTGGATTTAAGGATACTGTAGATTTGAAAATTTTCAATTTTTCATTTAACCAATTTTAGATTTTTACACTCGACTATAGTTGCTCAAACCTTTGGCCTCAACCGGGGAGAACCATCCTCCGCCCTGAGCACCAGCTGAACCTGGCTGGCGATCATTTCTGGCGCGACATCCGGGTACTGGGCAAAAATTTTTGAGGAAACCAGAGCCAGAAAACCATCGGAAAAAATCAGGAACCGTTTCAAAGAGATGCTAAAGGCAGGAGAGATCGATAAACAAAAACATAGCAAAAAATACCGATTTTCGCATCTAGGCAGCCGAAAAATACCGACAAGGTTTTCGAAAATTTGTCTTAAAGGGATTGCGAAGGCACTATGGCTTTATGGCTGCTAAAAATTGAAAATGCCGCTTTTCGAAAAAATCGAAAAATGCCGATTTTTACTTCCGAATTCTCAGAAATCTCATAAAAAAAAGCTACATAATTTTCGAGAGAAATTCGAACAGCTTGAGATATAGATTTTGTTCTGGAAAATGGTAGGTTCGATGAGAAAAATTCGAAAACCCCCGATTTTCGACTTCTAAAATCCAGGAAAAAGGCCATTGTTTAGGGTTTCTTGAGGTGGGTATAGTCATCCATCCGGTCTCTACCCCCCAAAAGGCAACACAATGGGTGCTCGAGGTGAGGGAGGAGGAGGGGGAGGAGGAGGAGATGTGGAATCGAATCAGACCCATCTCTTCTAGTCACAACCCACCACCCATTCCACCTTGGACCAACCCACAATTGGGCCCTCAAATTGACTCTGGCTCTCTCTCCTTCTCTGTCTCTCTCGCTTTCTCTCGTTCTCACTCTCTTTCTCCCCCTCTCAATCTCTCGAAGTTTCTATGCAAATTGCTTGGCAGCTGGACTATGGAATTTGGTACCGAACCAGGGTTTGGAGGTCTATTAAAGGATTGTGAGAGGAACGTTTGGTCCAAAATGTTCCAAAAATACATGGACACCAACCGTAAAAGGTATCGAACTACGTATAAAAGCAAGATCCGAGCTACTCGGGAGGCTAAGGGGATGGTGACAGCAAAAATGAGCATAAAACGCTTCAACAGACCAAACATGGGTTCTGATCCGTTAGCGGGGGGGATCGGAGATAGACGACTCGGGCTTCCCTTTCGGCCGATTGGAATTCCGCCCCCCCCTCGTCAATGCACTAGAATCTAAAGATGCTCAAAGCGGAACTCTATGAAACGTTTAGCATGTTCTCAAGGGGTGGGTGACACCGGGAATTGGCGAAAAAGCTGGGAAGAAGGCGATTAAAGGGATATTGGCAGCAAGCCGAGACCCAGGGCCAGCTAGCACTGATGATTTGGGATAGGGCTAGGATGGACTGATGCCACGCTAGCAAAGTTCATTGTGGAAATCGCCAAAATTGAAAAATCTTGAGTAATCCCTAGGAATCGATCAATCACACCCGGTGGTCAAACCCTGATCAATCGGCTGTCCGGGCAAAATTAGCGAAATGATCGAGGAGGTGTGGAAAGCGAGAGAGAGAGAGAGGGGGGAGAGGAGAGAGAGAGAGAGAGAGAGACCGGGGCTTATGGTCAGCTGTCCGCCACCTGGGAGAGGTGAAGCCGTAGGGCAGCGGGGAATGATGTTAAAAGGGCGGTGTCCGGAAAAGATGTGCCCCCGGTGTGTCTGAGGGGGGTAGATCGACTCCCAGGGCACCGGTAACCGGATCCGAAGAACAGCCCATCCCCCCTCTACCCCCCTCTACGTCCAACCATCTTTATGTTCGCGGCCAGGAAGGCGCCAGGGGGAATTTTCGAGGTGAATTCTGGAATTCAGGCTATATTAAATCAACCTCAAAAAAGAAGAAGTTGTCAGACGTAACCTTTTTGCAGGTCTACGGTTACCACGAACGGTTTTTTAGCGACGGTAATAAAATTATTAATTATTAATTATAAATTCAGACTCTAACAAGGAGACGTTTTTGAGTGTCGTCGGGACTTTGGCACGGGACCAAGCCTGTCTTGTGCAGAATTTTACGCTGATTCCGAATATGTTAACCGTTTTTGCGGAATAGCCATTTCTCGAAAGTTATGGACGATTTAAACCTCAAAACAGCCCAAATCGGCTACTTTCGATAGTTATAAAAGGCTTCGCAATAAGTTTTAGACAAAATCAGATAGGTCATCTTGTACAGAAAAAATTCTCTATAAAATAAGCTACTTAATTCGAAAATGCTGGAATTTTGGAAATTTTTGTAAAATTGGGGACCTCCCAACTTCGCTGAAAAACTCGCATTTCGAAAATCAGCAACATGACATTTTTTTTTACAAAAGGTTGGCACGTAGCCAAAAGTTCAAAGCCGCCGAAAGCCATATGCCAATTATAGAATCAGAGAGAAAGCGAGAGAGAGAGAGAGCGAGAGAGACAGAGAGAGAGCGAGAGAGAACGAGAGAAACAGAGGCCCGGGCCACAAATCTCAGGGGACCCACTGACTGGCTGCGGAAATTAGCGGAATGTGGGAACGGCTAAAAACAGCCAGAGTGATGGATGGAATGGGTGGAAAGGTCTGGAAGGAAAGGAAACATACATACGGCAGGTGAAACACGAGTTCGAGCTGGTCAGGAAAAAGTTGGAAATTCAGTAGTTTTTGAATGGGATCTTGATCGACTAATTTTATTACCGCAGATGCGAGAGAGAGAGAGAGAGAGAGAGAGAGAGAGAGAGAGAGAGAGAGAGAGAGAGAGAGGGAGACGAGAGCGAGAGAGCGAGAGAAAGAGCGAGAGATAGAGAGGGATAGAGAAAAACAAAAAACAGAGAGGGCGAGATAGGTGAACTTCATGAAATTCCAAAAAAACACGTCAAGGAACGCTTTTTTACATAGCATAAATCTATAAAAAACCCACCACCATGGGGGTGCTTTCCCGTAGGGCGGCGACAGCGACGGTGACGCCGGTGCGCACGCAGCGCCCTGCGATCCCGCTCCACTCGGCCTGCAAAAAAAATCAGATTGTTTCCGTTGTAAAGAATTGTTTTTCTTTACCGAAAACGAAAATTTTATGACGTCACCACGCGTCAAAAATAAAATTAAGGATTTTGTAAGGGAGAAGACACTTTAAAGGCAAGGATTTTCGGAACAATAATTTTTCATCGAAAAAAAAGTTCATGACTGTGTCGGGTTATGAAACTCCTATTCTTTATTCGGGACTTCTAACGAATCGAATAGTAAAATACCGACAATAACGAAATGTCGTAATCAAGCTCAATCGAATTTTTTCAGATTTTTAAATACGATTTTTTCAATTTTAAATTTTTTAAACCAAATTCTTGGAAAATTTTCTACGATTTAATCGGATCGCTATCAAGGGAAAAGAGGATTAGAAAAGGAAATTCATGGTTTTATACTGTTTTCAGACAAGATTCGTAATTTCGAGGAGAAATCCGCTGCTTTCCTGCCCCTTTAAAGTTAAGAAAAAGTAAAAAAAACGTGCGGCAACTATCAAAGACAACATCCCCCGCATCGATACAACCACCCCGGAGAAACATAATGCCAAGTGGTGTGCGTGTGTCGTGCGTGTCTATAGGACTGCCCTGGAATCCGGGTGGGCCCCCCGATCTTTGGGAGGGGACCATGGATATTACTGGGGGAGGGCCAAAGGGGGGAGGAGGAGGAGGACAAGGGACATTCGAACAGACGAATATACTCTTTCTCTCTCACTCTCTCTCCCTGTCTCTCTCACTCACTCACTCTCTCTCTCACTCTCTCTCTCGCCAGGTCCTTGGCCACCGATAGATGGCCACAGGACGACGCCGTCAAAAATTATGATGGTCTCATTGGCACGTTGAGGAGGAGGAGGAGGGCCCGGAAATGAGGGCATCATTATCGGGTCCCGGGGAAATGGATAGGGCTGGTTGATGGATATACGCCAGCAGAATTCTGGCGAAAATCTCGATAGTAAAATGCCGACAGCCAAAACGCCGACGGCCGAAAGTTCGTATCCCGAAGTTCGAATCCCGACAACCGTAGTCCGAACACTTGACACTCTGACGCTAAACTCTCTAAATGGCAAAACCCCGACAGCAAAAAATTCTGGCAGATGAAAAATCTCGACAACCATTATCGCTACAGCAGAAATGCCGACATACCTAATCGCGAAAGCCAAAATACCGACAAACATAGCCACGACACCCCAAAATCCCGAGATTAGATGACCGACGCGAAATTGCCGACATTACTCGTAGCGAAAATCCCTACAACTCAAATCCCGACGGCCAGAATTCCGGCAGCCAGACAGCCTAAATGACGATAGCCTATCCTGTTGATTTTCGGCATTATGGCTGTCGGCATTTTCGCATGTCCGGATTACTACGTTTTACGAGTTTTACGCCCGCATAATTGCTAAAAAATGCTAAAAAATACAAATGAAACATTTTCTGTCCTTGATTTTATTCTAGAAGCTCTTTTTTTCATTTTTTTCCTCATAAATGCTCATACAAATATAACTTTTTTTTGTGGGCATTTTTCATATCTAGCCGAAAAAGCAGAAGCCCGGCAAGGTGTTGCTTGGTTCCCCCATGGGATTCCCCCTGCCTATTGGCTGCATAAAATGACAAGCCGATGGCAGCACCCCGTCATTCCACTCGACACCTATGGACACCCCGTCAGAACATTGAGACTCACCCTTAGTAGTGTGAGGGTGCTGTGACAGGCCTCGTCGCCGGCCCGCGTACATTCGGACCCTGAAAATGAGCTCGAGCATTGAGGGACCTGCCGGAATCCGAATCCTAGGAGATTATGAAACTGTCGTCATCCGTTTAAACGGAGAGAGAGCGAGAGTGACAGAGAGAGAGAGTGATAGAGAGAGAGAGAGAGAGTGAGAGTGAGAGAAAGAACGAGAATGAGCGAGTGAGAGAGATCACTTACCAGTGGGATGGAGCAGACGATGAGGCGCGGCAACGGCCAGCCACCGATCTCCGATCCGGACAGCGCCACCGCTTCTGAAAAAATGGTAGAAGTTGAGTTTCATCTTTAGTAATATCGATGCATCGACCATCAAAACCCAGATTTGAAGCGCCAGAGCGAGAGCAAGTTATGACAGACAAAGCGAGAGAGCGAGGGAGAGAGATAGACAGGGAGAGCGAGAGAGAGAGAGGGAGAGTGAAAAACAGAGGGTTAGGGGCAGTCAAAGCTTGAGATACCGCTAGATGGAGAGAGCGAGAGAGAAAGAGAGAGAGAGAGAGAGAGAGAGAGATAGCGAGACAGAGAAAGAGTCGGAAACACAGATCCAGGCTCACTCAAAGATTGAGATAACGCTAGGTGGAGAGAGAGACACAGAAAGAGCTAGAGAAAGAAAGTTCGAGAGAGCGATACAGAGAGAGAAGTACTTAAAGAGCCAAATTCATACTTGAATTGTCACGAGGCATCGAAAAATAACTAAAAATTTATATGATAAGCCTTCCATAGAAAAACATTTTAATTTGGCGAAAACTAACAAAACTTTAAACCGAAAACTTCGCGCTGGGGCCCGGCGCGGTCAATCGGTTACGCGCTGAAAATCTGGGGGCCCTGGAGAGGGTCCCGGAACAACCAGAGAAGCCCGAGAAAAATACAAATTCACAGGCGGTTTCCGGGGCTTCAAAATCCATAGATACGTCTAAAAATAGACACAAATTACAGGCGGTGCTCCTCGATCAAAAAGAGTGCGAAAAAAGTGGGGGAATTGGACGCGCGGGCCATTTGGTGAGGTGTTGGGTTTCTTCGGGGGCTCTGGCCGGCAGAAGCCCGATCGAGTCCACCTTTTCCGCACCACGCAGCAGCAGAGACATACATACACACCCCCGAAAAAAACATCGATTTGAGCTAATTGTTTGTGCCGGGGGTGGACCAGGGGGGGGGAGAAGGAGAAAGAGAAAGAGCAGGGGAGCAAGAAGAAAAGGAGACGGAGAAGAAGGAGCAGGACCAACGACCCGACTGGCCATTTGAGGGGTACCAACGAGACATGGATATTATGTCGGAACATATCAGTCTGGGGGAATATGGAGGGAGGTCTGGTTAGACATATTTATTGGTCTTTTTCTTTCCGTAAATTCCAAATGTCGAATTCATAATGCCGACACTAAAGTCGTAGCGGACGATAGATACGGAATAAGAAAACACCGAATTTCAGAAACCGAAACACGAAAATACCGAATTTCTTGATGCCGACTCGAAAAAACGAACGTCCGAATCCCGAATTCAAAAATACCGAATTTCAAAAGCCCTTAATTTTTTTCCAATAAGTCCGAAAATGCTTATTAAAATCGTTCCGAGCGTTTTCATAGGGTTTTTGATCAGATTTTGATAAAATTCGAGTGGAAAAACTATCTAAAAACCTTTTTTTCGACAAATCAATAATCTTTTTGCATATCGTAGGACTTTACAAATTTTCACGTTTAGGGATAGTAAAAAACAGTTTAGAAACACTTACGCTATTTTAGAGGAGAACGTCATCAATTTTGAATTACTTTAAAGGACCCGGCAAGACAAAAATTGGTTTAGTAACACTGGTTAGACTACGGAAAACCTGGCGCTGATAGGCCTGATTTTTCATGCGTAACCAATTACGCAATGGAAAGGCAAGTCCAAAAATTCCAAGAATTAAAATTCAAAATTCTTTTTTTAAAGCGCTTGAAGCTCAAGGAGTATTTCAATAAAAATTAAAGGGAAAATTGCTTTTCATCGAGGCTAGACTAGCAGATACAAACTACAAGCTACAAAGTCTGTAAATACCCCAAAAATAATCGGAAGAATCCAAAATTCGGGTCATGCAACGGATGATGGCTGCCGGGTTCGGAAACAGGGTGGAAAAAAGGGGCCCCCCGAGCCGGACGCGGCCTAAAAAGTGGCCCGCCGGGCTCTTGGCTCTAGCTCTCGGTTAGAGGGGGACGGAAAGGGTATGGAGGGTAGCCCGGGGACGGGTTGGAAATGCATTTTGGGAAGGGTTGGAAAAGGGACACGGGAACACCTCTAGCAGGCATTGGATATGGCTACGGGAACAGAGAGAGAGAGAGAGAGAGAGAGAGAGAGAGAGAGAGAAGCATGAGCGAGGAGGAAGAGCTTTGCAGCTGTCCACCAACAGGGACTCACTTCGAGGGGGAGATGCACACAACACTACGCCACAATACAAACGACACCACTAGGTTGGCAGCCGTCCCCGCGTTGCATTTGGAGGGGATTGATGGAGATGGGGGATCGGATTGATGCCAATCACGGGGGGCTTTAGAGAGATTTTTCGGCTTAATGGGTATATCTTTTTTTGGTGCTTTTGCATTATCCGGGGGTGGGTTTCCTTACCTTCCAATTTTCTACAAGTAGAAAAGCTGTTTTTAAACTGATTTTTTGCCGCTTCTAAACGCAAAAACGTTACAAATTTTGATCATAAAATCCAAAGAATTTAGTTTAGACTGAAATTTTGAATTTTAAAGTTTTGTCGATGGTTTTTTCAGCTCGATATCTAGTTCAATTTTAGTAAAAAAACTATACAACTAAAACTACTACTACTAAAACGCTACTCGTTACTAAAAAACGATAGGAAACAAGTGGACCAGAGCGCTTTAATTACGCTCATAAAAAATTATTTTTAGAGAAATGACAGTAATTCTAAACAGATTCCGCTATGCTACTAAAAACGGCAGGAAATATCGTAGCCACAACGTACCTTCAAGAAAATTACTTTTGAGGAAATCATTTTAGGACCAATGTCAGTAATTCTAGCAAGCCTTAAAAATTCCGTTACGCCACTAAAAGCGGTAATAAATATCGAAAATTGAGAGTATTCTAACGAGCCGTTCGACTTTCTGAGGGGTCAGTGAGTGAATGTAAGGGTGTTAAGGGGCGGAGTGGGTAGTGTGTTGTAGTGGCTCTCGATTCAGAAGCACCCCCACCACCCCAACCCCGCGAATCGAATTCTTCTTCTTCTGGGTGAAGGACAGAAGAGGAAGAAGAAGGGTGGCTGGCTGTCGACAAGGGACTAACGATGGCCATTTGTCGGCCATCCACCCCCAAATGGACAGCCCCCTTCTTCTTTTCACTCAACTGGGAGGCAGAAGTGAGTGACCGATACCTTTTAAACGCGGGTTTAAGGGGTTAGAGAAGGTAATTTGGTATCATTTGTAGCTTTCCGAACAAAGTCATCTCAAAAGCTACGCTTAAAGGAGCGAGGAAGGCAAGATTTTCGAAAGATTACTCGAACAATTTACTCAGAAAATTACTCGAAACATATGACAAAAATTACTCCAAAATTATGGAAAAAAATGCCTGCCAACGTTCACGTTAAAGGACCTAGGAAGCCAGAATTCAAGTTGATTTAAAGGGGGGCAGGAAGTCAAAATTTGCATACGAGGGGCTCGCCCCCGTCGATCAAAAAAATAAAGCGGCCCTATAAGTAACAGGCTATTTATTTGGTCATGAAAAATATATAAAAATTCGAAAAGTGAAATTTCCGGGACCGCTTCAATTAAAGGTCGCAATCACCCAGAAACTGCTTGATAAATCGACCCTTGTGATTTCCGGCGGCGCGTAGCAAATCTGACAATTCGCCGGGAATCGACGCGCGGAGTGGACAGTTAAGAAGTGTGAGGTAGGAAGGAAGGTGTAAGGAGGAGTACCTCGCAAAAACCGGATTTTATGAGGCAAGTGCCGAGAAAACGAATCTATTTGCAATAGATTAGGTGTAAAAAGTAGCGTTGCGGAAAATTATCGTCGCATCAGGTAAGATACCAGAAAATATGCCATGTAAAGCAGCGTAAAGGGGTGCAAAGCGGAGCGTTTCTGAAAAACCCACTTTTGCTTGATATCCTGGGGCCCGACGACGATAAGCCGTGGTCTCGCCTCGGCTGTTTCTAACAAAATTGGCCCTACAGCCGGGTTGATCTCGGAGATGAATAGTTTCTAAACACGTGGAATCACTCGAAAATTCGAAAAACCCCCTCACCTGATTGGGGGCTAATTGGGCGCGGAGTTGGGGCTCGACCCCTTGCTTCAATCGCTCGGTGTTCGGGGTTGAGCTTTGCGCTGAAAAATGGGCGTTTGGGAATTTAAAATGATTGTTTTTTCCTGCTTTGCTTTCATAATGTCGAAATTTCAATAAGTCGAAGTTTATCTAAAGTTTTGCACCGTATTTCGACAATTTCGACATCATAAAATTTTGACATTGTGGATTTCGGCGTTAGCCATATCAGCATCTTGAAATTATCCCATTTTCGACTTCACTAACCCTTTAAAGGGGCTGAGGAGAGGAATATCGTATTTCTTACGGTTTCTAAAGCGATCGGTAAGTCCAAAATCTACCCCTTCCCTCGACTAGGTGTCGACAGCTACGCGCCACGCCAAGCAACGCGTTCGTCTAATTTCAATGGCCGCAAAATTTGAAAAAATTGTAAATCGTCAACCGGTCCTAATCCATTACGCTAGGCAATCAATTCCCCTGGCGCGCGTTGCGCATAGCGATGCGGAAAAATGCCCTCCAGGACTTCAGTAACCCTTGCAAAAACGCTAGGCATGCATTTTGCATCCCTTCAAAAAGATGGAGCACTTCAGCAGATTTTTCGCTTCCCAATCCCTTTAAAGGGCCTGTGAAGGCTTTTAAAGCCCCCAGGAAGGCAAAAACTAGGCAAAAACCAGCTGTACCATATAACCCTTACCTCGTTTCCTCAAAAAGCGCGGCGTACCAACCCTAGGCATCGTGCGGGGGCCTACGTCGCCGACATTAGAACCCAAAAAGCCGGCCGCGTCCGGGGAAAGACAAAATGGGACTTCGAGGGCCAATGTGCCCACCGGGGGGAAGGGCCACTAATTTGGCAGGGATTTCGGAGGGCCCAGAATGGTGCCGGGGGGCCAGAACCGACCGCGCGACTCATCCAATTTGGCCCCACCGCTTGCCCCCGGGGCCGCGTTTTTGGGTTTTTATAAATGCGAAGCCTACGCTGGGCTACTATCTACTTTGCAAAGTAACGTAAATGGGTGTAAAACGTACGGAAATGTTGGAATTATCAGATTTTATTAAAAACCAACCGATTTTCAGCGGCAACGGCTCTCTGGGCGGGGTCTCGAGGTGTTGAGGAGGGCCCTGTAACAGACAAAAATGAATAAAATTAAGAAGATAGAGAGAGAGAGATACAGAGAGAGAGAGAGAGAGAGAGAGAGAGAGAGAGAGAGAGAGAGAGAGAGAGAGAGAGAGAGAAAGAGTTCCTATCATTTAAAACCGACCGGTGATGCCAAGTGCTTCCGGAAGGCCGGGTCTTCGAGCACCTGCTCGAGGGTCCGGATGTCGTTTTCGATTTCCTGAAGAATTGTGTCAAAACACTTAGCTTGAGAGAAGCCCAAGCGAAGCCTAAGCCAAGCCTACGCCAAGCCTAAACCAAGTCTAAACCAGGTCTAGGCCAAGCCTAAGCCAAAATCGAAGCTCAACCCACCTGGCTACGTTCCCGGCTTCTCAATTCGCGTAGCACTCGGCGCACCTTTTCCTCTTCTAAGGAACAGATCGTTGTGATTTTGATAGATTTTCACCTGGGAATTGATATTCCATCGGTCCTCATTGACAAGTCGGCATTGTCAACGTCGGGAATATAGCCTGCTGGAGGGAAATGGCTATGGACTAGGCTACGTGGCTGAAAAACGTGTCGAAACTTTAGAGGAGAACTTGTGAATTCAAGAATTAAAAAAGATAAATTAAGGAACGTCAGAGACCCATATACAGAGCGAGAGAAAGCGAGAGAGAAAGAGAGAGAGAGAGAGTGAGTGAGTGAGTGAGTGAGAGAGAGAGAGCAGAAAGTGAGATATCGAGGTTGCGAGAGCGAAAGAAAAAGAGTAATTGCGAGCGCGAGAGGAGCATGAGCGCGGGGAGCGAGAGAAAAATAAGGGCAAAGCAAAAGCTATTTTTTAATACAAAAGGTAGGTTCTTTTCTCCGAAATTCTGCTTTCAGGCAATTTTACTTAGCAGCACGATTACACTAATTAGGAAATAGTGAGCACGAGAGAGAGAGCGATGGCGAGAGCGAGGGAGAATGCCAGAGAGAGAGAGAGAAAGAGCGAGAGAATGCGAGAGAGAGAGAGAGAGAAAGAGAGAGAGAGCGAGAGAGAGGGGGAGAAAGAGCAATAAAACCCAAAAGTCAGCGTAAAAACCACAAAATACGCTCCACCACTATCGCCTCCCCTAAAAGACCCTAATTAGGAAATAGTGAGCACGACACCCAAGGGAGGGAATCCAAAAAGAGCAGCAGCATTCGGGATGAATGATGGTGGTAAGGAGGGGTGGTGGTGTTGGGCAGTGAGTGAGAGTGTCTCAGCCATAGAGAGGAGGAGACCCAGCAGCCACATAGAGAAATATCCGCTGTAAAGGGGATGCCCAAGAAACCGGCCAGGGGGGAAGAAGGAGAAGAACTCGGAAAATGGGTGCCCCGTGGGCCCTTAGGTCGGCTGGGCCCCTTGCCCCTGCCCTGTGGCCAACGGTCGAATGGCCCACTGGCCAGCGGTTTAGCTCCCGACAGATCGGGTTCCCGGCTTGTAAAGGTTTCTCGTAAAAAAATCGTTTTAGTGTATTAAAGCGTAGTTGTTTATTTTAATAGTGTATGTAATACTTTTCTGATCTGTTAATTATTCATTAGTATTTCGGGATCTTTTGCATTATCGGGGAGGGTCTTAAAGGGAATTTTCCTTCCTTTAGCATCCACTTAAAAAGGGTGGAAATTTTTCTAACTGTTTTTACTATTCATACGCAAAAAAAGGTTACAAATTTTTAGTAAAAAAAAAAGAACCTTCGCCCAACCTTTCGACTTACAAATTTTTTGAGGTTATTGAGAAAGGCTTTCACATGAAATATGGTTAAATATTTCTAAAAACCTGTTAAAATACGTAGCATTAATCTATTAGCCAAAGTTTTGCCCGCAGGTTATTTTGAACCCGTTTTCTGATTCAGAACCTTCCGGAATTCAAGAACGAAATATAAAAAAAAGTGACAAATTAAAAAAATTAAAATACAGAAAAAAGCTACTGCACCCCCGAAACGATCGTCAAATTTAAAAAATCGTTAATAAACAGCTGAAAACCACGGGCGGGCAGCCGAACCTTTCTTTAAAATCGTTAAGGTTGTTTTTTATTTAAAACAACTAAATTAAAAATTTGAAAACGAAAAATTAAAAACTCCCAAACGTAAATTAAAAATTATCTTTTAAGCATAAAATTTACTGAAAACAATCTCTCAACCACCAGCCAACCCAGTAGCGAGCGCCGGCCTGGAAATACTAATTCACGGACGCGGGGTGGAGGGCTGAGAGGGTGGTGCGCAAAAAGTATGGCGGGCCATAAGGAGTGAAGAATGGGATGGGGTACCCAGAGCACACCCACCCGTTTTAAGGCCCACACCAGGATTTTCCTCAAAAATACGCACAACAACATACAAACAAACAAACATACATACAAACACTGATCGTGTGTGTGCCCGCGGGGCAGGCCAAGGGAAATGTCGAGATTTATGGCCCACCGGGGCCTAAAGAGGCCCCGTAGAACAACATCAGTGGGGGGCGGCAAGGAGGCGCCGAGGCTAATCTTGAAATATGGCTGTCAAAAACCGCCGCTTCTCATGATTTTTGTACTTTTTTTTAAAGGGGCGCGCAAGGCATGCTTAGGGAAGCAGACGCAGCCGCATAGGTAAACGTGTCTTTTGGAGCGCACCGTAGTGCTCAGATTGACTACGCGGTGATCCGGTGTACAGTGTACACAGGACCATGCAAAATTTTTGCATTATCGCTTTATCGGGCGGGGGGAACTATTTTTTCTATAAGTCCAAAAATGCCTAGTAGCGCAATAGTAAATAGTTGTATAGTGTTGTAGTCAAATTTAACTCTAAAAGTAACCAGAAACTTTTTAAAAATTAAAAAATTGGAAATTTAGTCGAAAATCAGCGATTATTCGTTGAAAATCGATATTTTTGTATTTTTCGCGAAAAATTTCCAACATTTCAGTATAAACATTTTTATTTAGGAAATACGTGATTTTGCAGATATTTTATTTAGGAAGTCGGATCAGTAAAAAAATAAAGTCTCGATTTGATGCTAAAAACTGACCAAATCTGATTCCCCTGAGAAAACGGCTTGAATCGCTTTTCCAATCGAATTATTGCGGGAAAACGTTCAATAATCTAAAAAGCGCCACGGAAAATTGTTACGCCATATAATTCGAAGCTCTTTTTACAATAGCTAAACCACAAACTTGAGCTAAAAACCTAAAATCAAAATCCGATGCGCCTGAAAAAATGGTTTTAATCGCTTTCTCCAATCGAATTATTGGCTGAAACGTCTAAAAAAATTGGAAAAGCGCTACGGAAGATTGTTACGCCATGTAATTCGAAACTGCGTCTATATTCGCGAAGCTATAAAATAAACATAAAACCGATTAAAATCACCTGTAATACACCTAGAGAATCGTTTAAAGGGAAAAATAGGGCAAAATTTCGTTGAGCAGATACATTACGACATCAAAATCACGAATCGCTGTTTCTGTTCTAAAATCAGCCAAAACTACAGTACCCAAAACCGAGTCCAGAGAGCGCGTAAGGAATCGTATTCAACCCGAGATGAGGGCCCACGAATCGAGGCCCCAACGCGCAAAAAAGCACATTGAATGTGGGTGATTTGGGTGGGGGGGCCCATCAAATGGTCTTGGTCTTGTGGCCCTGGGCGCCGGAATTGGGGGTCCCCTGGAATATGCAGGAGGGCCATCCTCCTCCTCCTCCTCCTCCTGCTGGTCCTCTCGGGCTCCTGGGCCCCTTCCTCTCCTCCTCACCACCCCCCAAAATGGACAATTAGGCCAGCCCCCCTAGCACTGAAATGAGCACGGCCACCCCCCAAATGAGCTCATTCCTTTTACTGGGTGGGGGAGGAGCTAGAGCTCGTTTTTCGAGGTGGAAACACGCGGCTTTTCCTGTGTTCTCCTTGAAAAAAAGATAGTTGGCCTGGTGACGGGAAGTCTAAAGATCAGGTAAACGGTCGTGGAACACAAATTTGATGTTTTAAAGGTGAAAATAAATATAAAACTATTTGGTCCTTGAAAATTTTCTTTTTAAGTTTTTTAGATTCGAATATGCCCAATTTTTCTACAGCCCAATTTTTCAGGTAAAAATTCGGAACGGTTTATAAATGGTTTTTTACTATTCTTGCATCTAAAAACTTTACAATTTTGGTTAAAAGACAAATTGTCGATTTTAGAGTGAAATCTTCGAATTTTTAGTTTTTCTACCCCGGCGAAAACAGCAAATTATTTATCTTTTTTTTCGTAAATATCATTATTTAGCAAAATTCGAGATCGTGTTCGAAACGTGCGCAAAATTCTGCATAAGGCGCGAAGAAACCAAATTTCGCAAAAACACCCTCTCTACAGCTATATCTGTCGCTCATTATCTCGTCCTCTCGATCTCACCCTCTCGCTCGCTCACATCTCTCGAAAAAATTCTGAAGTCAAAAACTCCCCCCTAAAAACTCAAGAACCTACGCCCACCTTCAACAGCCAATTTTTCTCCCCTTCCCCACCGACCTCAATATAGGACTTATCATGGCAATATCAGGGCAGACGCCCGCCAACAAAGGCTTTCTCACGAGATGCGACGCCTTGAGGAGCCCCTCCCGTGGCCCCCTGAGGCCATAAGAAGAATATGGAGGAAGAGGAGAAGGGGTGAAGGGGAAGAAGAAGAAGACTGGCATCGACCACGGCCTCACAGCCTCTCCTCTACACCTCCACTGCCCTCCTTCACGCCGCTGCACCCACACACACCTCTATGAATAAAATTAACACCTACACCGGCGGCTGAGCTCAAAGCCTGGGTGGTTGTATATAGGAGGCAATCTGGAATTGGGTGATCAGTGAAAGAAGGCGAACAAGCTAACGCACTAGCGAGTTCTTCTTGATGGCCTAAACCAAGCCGCTGGAGGAGCTTGTTCGGCTTCTGAAGTAAAAAAGGGTAGCTAGTTTTCTGCTTATAATCTTTTAATCCTTGCAACGAGCATAAATCAAAAGCAGAAAACGGGAATTGGCTGAAGTTCGGAAAACCAAGTAAATACTTCAGTTGATCTTCCTTCAAGCTCTAAATTATGCTGCTTGAAAACATCTGGAAATCATCGAGTTGATGATCGAAAGCAAGGTTATTTTTAATTTGTAAAAACCTAACGCAAACAAGGACATGCAGCAAGAATATAGAGCGCCAAAGGTTCAATTAGCACCCCACCTCGAAAAAACCCTAAAAATCCACAAATCATCAAAATCCGCCATATCCGCGTCAATAGAAACAAGCCTCCGCGCACAAACTTTTGCTAAAAAGCCCCCCACAGCTGGTCAGCAGGCCCGAGAGAAAAGCAACCCCTAAAGAAGGAGCACAAGAAGGAGGAGGAGGAGGGCGGCCCTACTGAATCGGAGTGACCCGGGGATGCAGCCCAAGAACAAATCCAATCCTAGAGAGGGCGCCGCGCCCCGGGGCGACCCCCCAACTTCTTGCTACACCCACTACGCCCAGGCTACCAATTACGGGCAGAGAGCGCCGAAAAAGGGCCAAGACGCGCCGCCCGCTCTGGCTCAGATCCCAGATAAGTTTGTATCCACGCCCCCGGCGGCTTATCCTCGGCAATTCGATCAGGCCGCTAGACGCCTAGGAGGGCACTGGATGACGCGGAAGCAAGCCAGACCCTAACTCTGCAAATAATTCCATCACGGAATGGAAAAGCAGACCTATTCGTGTAGACTTCAAAAACCACGAGCATTCGGCAGAAATCTACGACATCATGGGCCAGACAACGGTGGTGCAACAGATGCAGAAGGTGGATAGGCGTGTGGGATGTCTCCCCAGGGGAGGGCCGTGGCTGCGAAACCCTCTCTTGGAGCCGTCGGCCTAAAAACATCTAGCCGAGCTGTATCGCTGTTCAACCACAACCCCGACAACGGCCGTTCAATCATTCACCATGCCTGAAAAACCGACACAAATAAACTTTATTCAGACAAGATCAAGTCACGCAAAAAACACAAATCTATAGAGCCATGGCACTGTTAAAAAGTCACTAGACAACGATATAGGAGCAAAGGTCGGGGAAGACGGCTTGTAACGATCACTTCTGGCGCGACGCACGGATAGCCTCGATTTGCTCCTGGACTTCGGGCGACAGCGAGTTCTCAGCCTAAAAATGAAAATTAAAGAAATTAGTAAGATATGTACCCTGGGGCGCAGGGAATCCAGACGAAGCAGCACACTGGTTGGGTACGACATGAAGGTGAGCGCGATGGTCAAATAGAGGGCTGGAAAGAAAAAACAATGCAGAATAGAAAAAAACGCATACCAGCCTTCTCGGGAACGGAGATAAAACGAAGCGGCGGAGTAGAGTCCACACCTTTGTGGAGGCCCCTCCTCTGCCCGGCGACGACCTGGCGGCCAGCTACCAGAAGCGATCGCGAGAGCATCTGAAAACTGGAAAGTTGAAGAGCGGGATAAAACGTATTGAAACGAACGAAAAACGAATGAAGGCTTCAAATTAGCAAGCGCCGGAAGGAATAAATCAGCAGAACAGGTTATCGGCGAGCCATAGTCTTGGAAATCGCTCATTTGACTGAATCGGTTTTTAACTGGCTGACACGACTACCTTCGCTGCAATTGGATTCCGAGGTAATTGACTAACTGCTCAGCAAATGGTTTCAGAAGCGGGGCAACAGCCCGTAATCTCGACACCTACATGCATTCACATCATCGGCGTGGTCAGGGATAATAAAAATCGTAGTGGATTATTGGAATTTAGATGTCGGGCAAACGGTCAACCTCCAGAATTATGATTTGGGCGCGCTGATGCGCCGGGACAAGCGCGAGCTGTACATGGAGGGGAAAACGCACAGAAGAACGACGATCGGGCCCGAAATGATCGCAGCGCTGGATCGGGAGGCGCAAGAGCGAAGGCATGTGCATGAAAAGCAGAGAATTCAAGGGAAAAAATAAACAAAATAAAATGAAGCGACAAAAAAATTCCAAATTGATTTCTCAGCGCTTACATCGTACAATCTCAACGGATTTCGTACGGAGGTGTAACCTGGAACCTATTGCGCCCAGAAAACCCAGAATTTCTGAAACATTTATGCTTTATTTTTTTATTTCTCACAATTCCCCGAATTTTTTCTATTGGATTTTTTAGGGAGAATATCGGCCAGAATGCTGCCAGTGAATGGGAGTCGAGCGCCACGGAAATCCATGCCCTGGAGCGAGAGCAGTACCAGCCGGGCGTCACGCCCGACCTCATCCGCCGTGTGATGCAGCAGTTCGACACGCTCACCTACGACCAGATGCGTGACATTGCCGCTCGGGGGTCGTTAGAAACCCGTAAGGCATTACGCTATACTTTATACTTGTTTTTAGCTACCAGCAAATCCGAGGCTCGGAAGCTGTTGCTAGAGGCTTTTCGTCCAGAATATGCGAAGCTACGCCTGGCCGCTGAAAATAGCTTGCCGGAAGATCGGCGAACGGCTTTTCACTTTGACTATCTGGTATGGGTCTTTGTTTTTGCAAGCATTTTTTTGGGTGGTGGTCGATTTGGAGTGCACGACTCGACGGGAAAACGTCGCTGCGTATCCACACGAAATCATCGAGCTGCCTGGGGTCTTGATCAACGTGCGCAGGCGGCAGGTCGTCAGCGAATTTCAGGTTTGTCGACTTGCTAAATTTCTCTGAGGCTGATACTCGAGCCATCCAGGAAGAGGAAACCGCATTTTTGTTTAGAGAGAAATAGGGCGGAAAAAGCTCCTTTGAACCCTGATTTCGTTTAGACGTTCGTCCGCCCACGCGAGAACCCGATCCTGGACCCGTTTTGCACGGAATTAACTGGAATTACACAGCGACAAGTCGATCGAGCACCGTTTTTCCCGGAGGCTTTAGCACGGTAGTTTGCTTCAGAAAATCTAATCGCGTCCATTCATTTAGTTTTATGGAGTGGCTCAACGATCACGGCCTCAAGTATCGCCCCGGCCGCCCGGCGCCCCGCTTCGCCTTCGTGACGGACAGCGCGTGCGATTTTGCAAAGTTTCTCCAGTTCCAATGCATCCTGCTCGACATCGAGATGCCGTTCATGTTCCGCAGTTTTATCAACATCAAAAAGTACTTTTGCACGAAGGTTGGGCATCGGATCTGAAGTTTATTTATGCCGGTTTTAGGTGACGAAACTCGACCGGAAGAATCCGGATGCTTATGGCAACAAGACGAGCATAGAGGTGCAGAACACATTGTTTTTGGGTTTACACTTGTTGCTTTGTAGAAAATGTTACAACACTACGGCATTCGCCCGATCGGACGCTCCCATTCCGGACTAGATGATGCGCGGAATATCGCCCGCCTGACGCTGCGCATGCTGGAGGAGAAAAACATTGTCCTGCGCATCAATCAGACGCTGCGACCACGTGAAGATGCCAAGCCGGTGATATGCTTAAGACTAGCCATAATTTTGACGTTTACAGAAAGCCTACGAGTTGGTTGACACATCACTCTGGGACCTGCCCCTTGCACTCACATTTGTTAGCCGCGAAGACTTCCTGGGAGAAGCCTACCTCGACTGCGACGAATATTACAAGAGACTCGATGCCGAGGAGGAGCCGCAGAGGGCGATCGGGAGGAGGTTAATTTTTAAGATATCCATTTTTTTCACTTGTCCATTTCAGAGAGACCTGGGAGGAAGGGATGGAGGTGCTTGAACAATGCACTGTATGGGACCCGGAACAGGGGCGGCTCAATCTCCAGTTTCATCGCAGCACCAGCGAACCGGTTCCGGTACGTAGAACTATGGATTATAATTTATGGTGCTTTTGCAATAGCGGGGTTCTAGCTTTTCTCAAAAGTCTAGAAATGCTGCAAACAGGTTTTCATTATCTTTGTTACGTAAACTGCAACTAAAATAAGGTGGAAAACCTACTTTTAAATTTCGAAAATGCTTAGAAATTTGAAATTTTGGTAGAATAATGTTTTTTAGTCAAAAGCGCAGATTAAAAAGGTGTGGAAAGACTACCTTTACTAATGGGAGAGGTGTGGAAAGACTACCTTTACTAATGGGAGAGCTTGAAAAAGCTTGTACCCCCGCCCCCCCCCCCCGATACTGAACAAGAACCTAATTCATCATTTTCAGTTGCCATTGCCACGGACACAATCCTACACGGGCCGAATGAACGGATGTCGCGGAATGCAGCAAGACCCAAATACACAGCGCCGTGGCTGCTACACCATCACCTACCAACATAACTCGCGGCCAGCGCCCGCTGGCTACCACCAGAATAGGTTTCTCCGATTGCCTTGATTTTTATATTTTTTTCACAGGGAGATGCGCCGCCACGAAGAGCACAATGGACCCTATCCACCGGATCCGCGGCCACAGCTTCCACCTCCTCGCCCACCGATCCCTCATCAGCATCATGCCCACCATCACCCCATGCAGCCGGCCTATGAAGAGGAGCTCGACGGCACGTTCCCTGGCTTCCACCCGGCCTTCTCCGACGACTACGGTCGACCGCAGGGACCGCCAAACTCCGGCCCGCGTCCGCAATATCGCGGCGCCGCTCCGCGGGCCCCCATGGGCCGAATTCGACCCGCCTTCTCGCGGCCCAATTTCCACGAAAGCGACCCCTGGCAACGTCATCTGCCCAATCAACGTCGGTATTTTTACCTATAAATCTTTGGGTTCATTCGCCACACCGGCGGATTAACTTTTTGCGAAAACTTTGGAGATTTTAACGTACCAAAACGTGGTTTTTCAGAGCGTGTCCCGCCCGTGCGCCCGGTGAGCAGCGCCGACCAGGAGACGGAGGAGCAGCGCATCTGGCGTCAGTTCGGCGCCACCCGCCGCTCGAGCACCTCCACGGATCGCCGCCAATGAATCAGACCCCGTTTAAAAATTACAAGATTATCTGCATATTTCGTCGTCAGTCCTTTTGCTTAATAATATTGTTTATCGCATCTTTTTGTGTTTTTCGGGAACTGTGAATAAATTTGGAGTGTTACATCGATGGCCCTGACTAGTGAGGGTATTTTGCGTTTCTCGCCAAAACACTATTTTTTCTCATTAGCAAAGATTAAAGAGGCTCCGAAATCTGGTCCACGGCCCCCTGCTGTGATTCCTGGCAAATAGCCAGATGCGGCCGCAACGCGACCGCGCCGCAGGATCTTTTGCCTCTGTTTGGACGCGGAAACGCTTGAATTTAAAAATTCTGATACTGTTTTTGGAATTCTCCATGAATTTTGATCATTCTAGACTTTTAAATTATGAAAATTGGCCAGAGGATCACCGAGATCGAGAGATTGGGTGCCTTACAAGGCATTACGACATGTAATAGTCGCGCACTCAAAAAATCGTTTTCGCCACGGGCACAGCGGCCCGGCTTCTAATAAAACGTCCGGTAGCTTTGGGAAGGAGGAAAGACCGCAACGCGTGCGATAGACGCGTCGCGCAATTGCGAAAGCAGGCCTGCCCAGCTAAAAACCGGTTGCTATTCCGCGCACCCGCACGCAACGCGCGAAAAACACGTACAGTACGCCCTTTCCCTTGAACCATCTGGACCGAACCCATGGGCGGTTGTGCGGGCGGGTTTTTAGCCCTCAAACACACTGATTCGCGGGGGCGCGCAATAGAAGTGACAACCTTTTAGGTCGCGTAATGCAACTGGTTACTCGATTTTGTTGAAAGAAAAGCTATCATAAGTCTAAGAAACTATATTGCTTTGTAAGCAAGTTTATTTTAACGAAAAGATTAGTATAATAACGTGCACAACGGCTCATGCTCAGGTTGGCGCTTTACAACGGAGCGGTAAATCTTTTCTTGCTTGTAAGTATAAAACCAAATATTTTTGAAGGAGCAAGATGCATTACACAAGGGGGCATTAGGATTGACGGAGGAATTATAAAACCAGTTATTACTTATGATTACTTACTACTTATGACTATAGGGTATCCGCTCAAGAAGCTTTCAGGCCACACTTCCAAGCGATACACCATGAGAAGCAGGGCTTCCTATGTTCACATACAGGGGCGTAGCCAGCAAAAAATTTCGGGGGGGGCCCCAAAAATTTTTTTCCGAAAAACTCAAAAAATTAACGAAAAAACAGCGCCGCAGGCGAAAAAATTTGGAAAAAAGGCAACATAGCTCTATAAATAGCAGTAAAAACGTGAAAAAATAGCGCCGCAGGCAGCAAAATTTTTGAGAAAATAAAAATCATAAGGGTCCCCCCTTATGAAATTTTTGGGCCCCGGCCGATTTCGGGAGGCACCGGGCCCAGGGGGCCCACCTTACGCTACGTCCCTGTTCACATATGCTTAAGAAGCGCAATTATGAAGCGAACAAGGTTTTGCTGAGAAACTAGGAGGTTTTCAACAAATAGGCCAAAATTATCCAAAATTTAAACGGCTTCTTTCTTTCTAAGGCGAACTTCCTGTAGGCATGGTTTTAGCGCTGCTCTTATTACCTTGTCCGACAGCGGCTGACAATTCTGAACAGCAAGACTGTCTTGGTTCCAGTTTCCACAGAGCATGCTTTTACAAATATGAAATACTTTCTTCAGAGTAATCGTCGAGCCCGGAAAGATATCGGTGAAATTTTGCACGAAGCATATATAGCCCTGATTTTTGCCCAAAATTGTTTCCGTTGATTGCACCCCATGCCGTCGAGACTAGAAGTTAGAAGACTCGACGAAATATATTTGATGGTGTCTCCCTGGATCTGCATCTTGCTCCTTCAAAAATATTTGGTTTTATACTTACAAGCAAGGAAAGATTTACCGCTCCGTTGTAAAGCGCCAACCTGAGCATGAGCCGTTGTGCACGTTATTATACTAATCTTTTCGTTAAATAAAACTTGCTATCAAAGCAATATAGTTTCTTAGACTTCTAATAGCTTTTCTTTCAACAAAACATCGAGTAACCAGTTGCATTACGCGACCTAAAAGGTTGTCACTTCTATTGCGCGCCCCCGCGAATCAGTGTGTTTGAGGGCTAAAAACCCGCCCGTGTTTTCGCCCCAAAAAGAATTCGGTTTTTCTCAAACATTTTACGTTTTTTCGCAATCAAATCACGTTTTTGGCACTTCTCGGCAGTGACCCTTTCGTTTTTTGACCAGTAGGTTCAATCCCCGCACACACGAATTTTGACTTCTGAGCCCCTTTAAAGGGTGGGGAGTAGTTTTATCTTTGAAAATCTATTTTTAGTTTTTTTTCGGGTTGCAATAGTGAGTACATTTTGTAACCACTCCTGAATATCAAATGTCTATAAAGTTTAGTAAAGAATCAATCTTTTAAGTCGGGGCGTCAGTTTTACGGTCCAGTCTCAAGTACCGAAAATGTAAACGGCGCACAAACTAGGCGGGTCAAATGGTTCGTACTGCAAGAATAGCTTTTTTTCTAGTGATTGAAAGACAGAAAGTTCATTTTTCATTTGACTGTCCCAGAATGTTGCCGGCTACATCGTGTGCTTTGTCAAACGATTGACCTCGCTGTCACCTACAGGACCGTATCCTCAAGGCCACCCGTCAAACGGTCACATGCCCCACCCCGCCGCGAATATCCCCCGAGCCTGCGGGATATCGTTCTCGAGATACGGTGCATGGGAAGGAGGAGCAGGAAATGGATCGCAGCCAGGTATGGTGGTGGGAGAGGAAAAGAGGGCGCGGAAATGGATGGGTCTCGCGAGTCCGGCAGAGATGACCTTGCACCACAAACCGCACACACACCGCCCCATATCTCCCCTGCGAATCTACTGTAAAGGGTTGACCCCCGCTCCCAGGATCCCCTGTTTTTATACTTGTTTTGCTTTCCGGAATCGCGGGCGTTTATGCGTGGAATTTTTTCATTTTTCAAATAGAACTGGATATCCGTTTTAACAGGGTTATTCTCCTTATTTTCAGTTATTTTTTTAATGACTCAGTTTCTGGAGTTTTTATAACTTTTTACTCAGGCTCGGACTTCCGTTTTGGCTAGAATCTGACTATTTCGATTAGTTTTTTTTTTACTTATTTTGTTGCCCCTGCTGAGATTTGGTAAAATCGAGGATTTAGTGTGCGTTTTTGAACTCTTTAGGCCTCGAATTTTGCGGCTAATATTCACAAATCATTTAGAATCATTTAAAGCTTAGAAAACTTAACTTCAGCAGCCGGAAATTATCAACGATAGTCTTTTGGGCCTGAACGCCCTACAAACCCCTTTTCCGCTCCGACGAGAAGCAAGAACGGGATGCCCTAATCCAATTAGTGAGAAGCCTAATTAAATTCCCAGCGTAACGAGCTTCTTTTTTTTTGAGAATTGGTCTCGCGAATTTCGAAACTGAAAAGGTTGTTTATATTATTTTAGACATCGATTTTGTAAGCCGGGTAATGATTTATATTAACGAAAAGTACTTCTGTCTTTTTTAGTTATTTTTAGGACTATTCCTGCGGCTTCTCCGGCAGCAGATGCAATAAAGTGCGCGTTTGGGGTTAAACCTATTTCTTCTTTCTCTTTTCTTCGACCATTCAACCGACATCAACCCCGATTTCACCTTATCCAGCGCTCGAGGGAGGGCAATATCCCGGGCGTCCAGCTGTTCTCAAGGTCCCCCAGGCCATTCATGGCTACCGTACCTAATCCCCTGGTAAACAGCCGGTGCCCACGCCCATTCCATGACGCAACCCAGGAGGCGTGCGGTATCACGACTGGCAAGCGAGAAATCGCTTTGAAAAGCATTTTTTAAACCGAACAAAAGGCGCAAGTTTTTATATTAGCTGTTTTCCCTTACAAATCGTTGTTGCGCGTACTACTCTACAAAGAAATTAGCTTTAAAAACGTATTTCAATCGAAGTGAACGGCTCTAATTCGGCTTCGTGAACTGCGTGCTCTTTTTAGCGCTCTTTTTATTTTGTTGGTTTTTATTTTTCTTTTTTTCCTTTTTGATTTTTCGATTTGAATGGGCTACGCGCCGCCGACTGGGCAAAAAGTGATTTATTTAGGCTATTTTTAAGCGGTTTCAATAGAATTTTTGGAATAGTTTTCCGGGCCCAAATGTACCTTTTTGCAAAAAGCTGATATCATTTTCATTAATGCGCTTGGACAAGCAAATTCTGCGATCATTGAAAGTAACTTTTTCGTTTTCAGGGCCGTGTTACCCTTACCCCACTACCGTAACCTCCATTGTCAATGTCGAAGTGCGACCTCGATCTGTTTGTCTGTCTGTTTGTCCGTCTTTCCGCCCTCCAACTATCAAAGAGAGAGAAAGGAAAGAATGGGGCAGCCGGTGGTGGTGGTAGTGGTGGCTGCTGTTAGAAGAGGGCTGGCTGGATGAGGCTTCCTCTTCAAAAACCCCACTCTCTCTCTCTCTCTCTCTCTCTCTCTCTATCTCTCTCTCTCTCGATTCCACGTCCATCCTCCGTTCAGCCCGCCCCCCATCTGCTCGTGTCCCTTTTTGTTGACCCGCCCGGCCGATCTGCCTCTTTGCACCCTCTCGCTCTGCGTTCTCTCTTTCTTGCTCTTTCTCTCTGGTTCTCTCTCTCTATCTCTCTCTGCTCTCTCACTCGTCTCTCTCCCACCACGAAACGGGTTGTTCGCCAGCCCGCTGGTTTGCCGCACTCTGCTGCCGTTCCTTTTGGCTTTTTGCGGAATTTCTGGGCTTCTACCGTAGCTTTGGATTTCATTTTAGAGCATTACGGTAGATTTTTAAACGCTTTAGCGTTTATTTGGAAGCAAATTAGTGAATTGAAGTTGGTTTCAAACAGTTATTTAATTGTTTCAGACGTTTTTTCGGTTTCTCGACCTTGAAATTCTTGTTTTTCTTGGAATTTTAGCTGTTGTTTTTCGAAATTTCGTCTATTTTTAAGTTTGCCCGTTTTTTTACTCAATTTTTGGGGAAGACTTTCTAGTTTCAGGGTCCTTAGATGTTGATATTTTAAATTTTTGTGGTTTTCTTTAGAACTGGATGGATTTTAGGAGTAGGTGTTATATTTTTCCTTTTCTAAAAGCGTTATTTTTCGAGTTTTTTAGTTATTGATTTTAAATCAACTGTTTTTGTTAAGCTTTTCTTGTTTTAAATTTTCGACTATCATTTATACTTTTAATTATGACTTTTAGTGGGTTTGATAGGGCATTTTTGTTGTTGTCCAGACCGCACGCCCCTAAACGGATCTCCGACCAACATTTTTGGGTCACCTGCCCCCGGTGGTACCGTACCCCCGTTTGCACCCCATCAATCCCCCCAAAAACCCACCCTCCTCCTCCGCTCTTCCTCCCTACCGTGCTCCTCCTCCTGCTATCGGGAAATCTCGCGGCGGCGGCGCGTTTCCTCCCAGCGTCCGCCCGCGGAATTTCTCCTTTTTCGGTTCTATTCCCCCTTTCCTGGACATCCGGGAATCGGTTGGCATCGATAAATTATCCTGATTGGATACTAACTTATATAGCTTGTTACTTTTTTATCTAAATAGAGGAAATGCTTCTAAAAAATTTTTACTAAACTGAAAAAACGTTGCAATTTTTTAAGAGATACAAAAATATGGATTTTTCGTCGAAAAATTTACCAAAATTTAGAATTTTTGGAGATTTTTGAAAGTTTTTAGATAGTTTTCCAGTCAAAATATAGCAGAATTTTACTACAATTTTTTAAATGCTTACTTTACGCTACTAGGAATTACTGAAAAAATAGGTCCCCCGATGCTGCAAAAGAAGCTAATATTCCTATCATTTTTCAGCATTTTTGGCGCCTTTTATCTTCTCTCTCCTCTTATTACTCTGGAAGTATACAAAATTGCTTAATTACCCTCGATTAATTTATGCAATTTTAAAATGGTTTTTTGTCCCCTTTTTCGGCGTTTTTATGAGGTATCTAACATACATTCCTCTCAAGGTTTTTAGAATTTTCGGGATCTAAAGCTATGTTTATTTATCCCCTTTTAATCTCCCTTTTTTGGGTTTTTATCCGCTTTTTATCAAGTTCCCAGCCATTCCGCCCACAAAACAATTCGGCGGCGGGGGCCCGGATTTGATTAGCGCCCGGTGGGTGGCCCGGAAAAGAAAAATGATACCCCATCTACCCCCATTAATCCCCCAACCCAGCTACCGTAACCCTTCCCCCATCCTTTATACTGGATGTTTGCCAAGAGGGCAGTAATTATCCCCCCCATCCCTCCCAGGCCGACTCGAGTACCGTACCCCCCCCGGGGCCATATTTGCGCAGCGCCCTACCCGTGCGCCCTCTTTTTCCTCTTTTTCCCTCTTTTGCATCCTGTCCGTTCTCCCACACTCACACAAATGATTGATGCGCATTTTGGCGCTGACCAGCTGTGCTCACCGTGCTCCTTCTCCCCCCCCTCAGGCTTTTCGGGCAATGCTTGGGGTACACTTGCCGAGTTTCTTTCGAGTGACTTTTTCGTGGGAGAGTTGCATTCCTAATTGGTTTTCCCATTGTTTGGAAATTTTTAGCTGATTTTTGATAGTTTTTCCTTTTGGAGGCTTTGGCTAGACTTTGCCGAGGTCTTTGAGCCGTTCGGTTGAGGTCGATTTGTAGATGAGTTTTTGCTCCTTCAGAAAGCTGCCTTTTCTTTCCAAAAAAAAAGCTTTTCTCGTTTCCAAAAAAATTGGCTGGCAGGTAAGTTTTCTTTGGTGCTTTTTGAAGAAGTCATTTTCGGCATTTTAGTTTGAGTTTTGAAGCTAAAGATGGTTCCAAATTACTCTCCCGACGCCTTGGAGCCGTTCAACTTTGAGTGGATAAGCATTTGTTTGGTTTTCAGCGCTTTCCATTTTGTCAAAATTCCGATCTTCCCTCTTTTTACTTTTGTCTTGAAAACGGTTTTTTGCCGACGTCTTCGGCCCGTTCCCATTTTTGCCAAAGCGGCTCTGCCGACGTCTTGGACCCGTTCGGCTGCATGTGGATAAACATTTTTCTAGCTGTTTATTTTTTGCGTTTTCCGTTTTCTGGTTCATTCTTGCCAAAAAGGCTCTGCCAACGTCTTGGAGCCGTTTGGCTTTCGTAGCTAGGGCGAGATAGAGGGATTATAATTTCTTTCTTTATTTTGGATCGAATCGGGCTGAAGCCGAGCCACCGACGCTTTGGAGCCGTTCGACCGCTTCTCATTTGGCTAAGAAACGTAATTTTTGTTATTGACTGATTTTGGCTAGTATAAATTTATATCTTGGAATCCATCAATCAAGGGCTGATGCCAGCAAGAAAACCAGGAAATTCCAGCATTTTTCGTGCATCCTGCGAACCGATCCGCCCCACAAGGGCATGCCATTTTCATCCCGTCGGCCGCCAAAAATCCGAAAAACTGTCCTTTCCGCCCATTCCCAGCGCCATTCCGATCTTTTCTCTCTCTCTCTCTCTCTCTCTCTCTCTCTCTCTTCCGCTAATCCGCTTGTCGGGTTGTCAGCCCGTGTGCGGGGCTGTTGGATGGATCGTTGAGGCCAAATGTCCTCGAGCGCCGGCTACGGTAATCCCGTCCAAATTGGGGGGGGGGGCTGAACTTCGCTACATGATGGGACAGGAAAACAGAAACAAGTTCGAGCATTAAGCTATCGTAATCTGTCGGACTATTTTGGGATTTGGCTGGCGGAGGAACCATAAAACCCCAAATTTAACAAATAGTTCTGAAAAGGCTACAAAATAATGTAAAAATTTGCCTTACCAGCCCTTTAAAGGTACTTGCAAGGCTGGCCTATGGATTGACCGTGGCGAAAATCCCGAAACCAAAACCCCGACAGCCATAATCGCGAAAAAAATTGGAGGGCCAAACCCAGAGTCGAAATCCCGCCAACAAACCCGGCAATCATGCTCCCGAGAGCCAAAATTCCTAAGGTGATGCTCCCCCGACTGCCAAAAGCCCGAAGTTCATAATACCGACAGACAAAACGCCGAAAGAAAATACCGACAGCCGAAATCCCGACCGGCCAAAATCCCGGCGCTCCCGACAGCCAAAGTCCCTAGATTGATGCTCCCGATTGCCAAAATGCCGACTTCCATAATACCGACAACCGAAATCTCGGCAGTGATGCTACCAACACGCAAAATACCGATAGTCTAGTTTGAATGCGCAAGTTGCGATTTCGGTTGTCGGCATTATGGCTGCCGAGTTTTTGGCGTTTTCCCCTTACATTTCCGTCCCTCTAAAAAGTTTATAGCTTTTGTATATACATAAATTTACTTTTTTAAACCTAACTTTCATCAAAAGCTCTTCTAAATTTTACTTTTAATGCTACGGTAAAAAATGGCACGACCGAATCTAATTACGTTATCACCATGAATAGCCCTAATTTTAGCGCCCCGCTACCCCCCAAATTATAGCCAACTACGCACCACCCTGCAAGCCGGCAATCTTCGGTGCAGAAATCGACTCCCCTCGCGCGCACATCCAATCCCACCAAAAAACGCTACGATATTTGGTTGTGTGGGCCCCTCCTCCTGGGCAGCTGGGCCCACAATGGGCCCCATTCACCCCCCACCACCACTACCACTCGGGGTCCCGCCACGACGACAACGAAACCCTCCATTAGCCGGATGGGGGGAGGTCCATTGACATTTGCTAAAATCGAAATAGGCTATTCTGAAGAGGGGGTACTGTACTTTTGGGCCGGGCGAGAGAAGTAGCTCATGATTTTGTGTCGTCATCGCGGCCTCTCGGATCGTGGAGACAAAACATTTATGTGTCACAATATTCCGGGAAGGGCAACGATTTTCGGGGAGAATTTTATAGTTTTGGATTCGATTGCTGGAAAAATGGCGAAAAAGAAGGATATTTCGTAGAAAAATGTAGAAAATATCTGTCTCTCTCTCTATCTCTCTCTCCCTCTCTAGCTCTCTCTCACTCGATCTCGCGCTTTCTTCAAACCATCGCCTTGTTTTGATGCGCCAAATTTTAAAACGAATAATTAGAGACAATGTTGGGATTTAAAATTTGGATGTTTCGTGCTCTCGCGCTCTCTCTCACTCTCTCTTTCTGTCTCTCGAGCGCTCTCTTTCTCTCTCGCTCTCTCTCGCGCTCTCTCAAATTTTCTCTCGCTCTATCTTACTGTCGCTATCTTTCAAAAATTTTGTTACCTCGATATTTGCAGCCATTTCGCCATTTCTGGTGTTTTCAGTGCCTTAAAGATCAGCCTTGCCAATCCCTTTAATAACCATTAATTTTTTAAACTCGGCTTTTTTCTTTCCAGAGTTCTTAATTTCTTCCCTTCCCAGCCCCGTAATCCTCCAAACCTTGGCGCAGTTCTGTGGCCCCTACCGTGTCTTCCCCACTGCCCATTCCCTTGTTTGAACGCGTTATCTTCGACTGTTCATAGGGGCGTAGCGTCCTTCTCACTCTGCCTTTCCACCCTTCCATTCGCCCAGATAAGGCTTTATCTCCCTCGAAAAACCGTCATTCCCCACCCCCCGGGCTGCCTCATACACCGCCCCTCTTTTTGTTGCCCGGCTATAATACTGTTTCGATGGCTGGTCATTTCATTAGTTAAAGTATGCCGATACTTTTAAGCGGCAAAATTCCGAATTTTACTCTTGACACGGTGGTAACATTATTTTTATTAAATTTACCTCCTGTTATACCTCAGACTTTCTACTTTGCATAATTCGGTGCTTTCGCGTTATCAGGGGGGAGAGTTTTTGTTCTTTAGGACCCCTGTTTCCGAAACGCATCAAAGAAGTGTTTCTAAACTGTTTTTACTACTTCTAAATGTATAAACTTTGCAAATTTTATCAAAAATGCAAGCAAAACGACAGATTTTTCTACAAAAATCCCCCCCCGATAACGAAAAAAACGGCAAATTCATCATTCTTTTTACATCTCTACCTTGTCATCGAAACGTCTTTTAATATTGTTGTTCTTTTCTAGGAATGCAATGTACCCACCGGAAGACTTTTTCCTGCTGATGGTCGAGCCGCAGGGGCCGTTGGATTTGGACAAAGGTGTTTTTTTAATTGCCTCACTTCGACCTTAAAGGCGTATTTTTTATTTATAAATAAAAGTAAATTTTTTTTAATCTAATTTTAAGATTTGTTTATCTGATTTTTCAGATCTTCCCCCAGCCCAGGAAGCGCCGCCGAAGCGATGCCCTTCCCCGGCGCCGTCCACCTCGACGGCGTCGACCACCTCCACCTCCCCAACAACCCCAAATCCGACACCCCAAAAATATCCACTGCCACTTCCGGCCCCGCCGATACACCAGCAAATATTCCCGATGCCGCCGGTGGGTTATTAAGATTTTTTTAAGGGTTGAATAGCTGGAAAAAATACACGAAAAGTATTTGCTTGCAGTTTTCAACATTTTTTAGGGGTTCCAGTTTTGTATTAAGCAAATAGAAAAAGGAAGTACACTTTTCAGAAGAGAGTTATGAGTTTTTAAGGGTTTCAGAGCTTACCTAGTTTTCAAGATTTTTGGAAAATGGAAATAGCATTTGGCGTCATCAAAAAAGGTCAAAAAACTTCCTGTTTTTCTAAACATTTTTGGAATTTCTATATTTTAAGAAAGGCGCGGTAAGGTTTTTAAACATATAAAGATCTTAAAATAAATTAAAATTACCGGGAAAGCACATAATTAGAGAAACTAGTATCTAAAAAACACGATTACTCGGCTTTTTCGACGCGTTTTTGGAAAGCGCATCCTATTTTGCTTTTCCGCCTGTTTATCGTTTTTGCTTTTATGACTATTACTTCCATATTTAGTTGCTGACCAACAACCCAAACGGCCCGTTCTTCTCGCAAATGTTGGCCCAACTGCCGCCCCACTCTTCCGCCGCCTCAACCGCCCTCCCCAAGCTGTTCGCTCCGCCAATCCCAATGCCACCACTCCCCTATCAGATGCCATTTAATGTAGGTTTTTACTATAGTTTTATAGTTTATAATTACACATCTAAAATCTATCTATTGATATAAAAGCATATAATTTTTATAGTATTTTATTTTATAGCTTTATTGTTTAAGACGGATTTTTCGCATAGCTTTCCATCAATTTCCAAAGCGGCGACCTTCTACCATAGCTTTAATACACTCTTCCAGCGTCTATTTGCTGATAATTCGATGCCCCGTGTCCACCCTTATCAGCTGGGTCGGCCGGAATTTAGCAGGCCACCCCCGGGGTTGCACTGTCATTTCGGGGCATCACAAAACGAATACAGTAATCTTAAAGGAACGAGGAAGTAGTGAAAGAGGTTTTTGGATACAATTTAACCTGGATAAAATTTTTGCGCAAGTAGCCTTTCGCTACATCAAAAAATGATCCGATTTTTCGACTTTTTCAGGTTTCCTAGTAGATTTTCTTGCATTCTAAAATTTTGCATTTACCAAGTTGGCCTTAATTATTTTATTAATGTATTAATATCTTGATTTTTCAGCCTCTTATGCCCTTCTCCATCGCCTCGATCTCCAGCGCTAACGCGCCGAGGCCTATCCAGTTTCCGGCAACGGTGGAATTGCCCGTGAAAGGTACGTTAAATTTTATATTTTGAAAATGATTATCTTGTTTAATGCATGGGAGCTAAGGCTTTATAAAAAATATTTATTTTTCTGATTTTATTTATCCTTTTTTCTCCAGCGAACACCTCCAAGCCAACACCTCCACCTCCTCCTCCTCCACCCCCTCCGCCGGCGCCGAAAATTGACGCACGCGAGAAGCGGAAACGGAAAATTGCCAAAATGAGGGTAGGTTATTCGGCGGTATTTTGAAGTTTTTTTTATCCTCCAAAACGATATGGGTTATTTTGAAGGAAAGGGAAAATAAAATGTAAACGTTAGATGGCAGCGTTTTACTTGCTGCCGCTTAATTTCAATTTTTCAATTCTGTTGTATTTAGCGGATTTTTCCGGGCTACAAATACAAAAACAACCGGTACTTCCTTTTTGCTTGTATTAAAAGCATAAGATACTTCATATAAATCTCTGCAATTTCTAAAATAGCCGAAATTATTTCAGAAAGAATCACCAGTCTGGGACTACATCGTCCAACGCCGCCCCTTTTTCCTGCTGGTCAGAAAAGTCGACGGTGTCGCAGCCATTTTCCGCGAAATTGAGCGGTTGTTTCCGCTGGGTTGTGGCATGGCAAGAGTCGAGGTAGGGGCATGAAAAACAAGTCTTCTTCTTTATCTATGTTTTTAATTCAAACCGGAAAGCAATCCAAAAACCCCCTATTCTTTTAGCTTATCGAGCTCGTCGACAAATCAACGCCCTCATCCCAGGAGAATTTCGAAGCGCCTCCCGTGCTTGAAGCCGAATGCCTTGAGGTGAGTTATAAAACGTAGTATACTTGACATTATACCAAAAGTTATGAAACGTATAAATCAATGCTATAAAATACGGGTGCTTTCGCGTTAGCGGGGGGGGGGGCTAGCCAACTTTTTTCCTTAGGATCCAATTGCTCCACTGTAAATAGCAGACTATTTCTAAACACGTTCTAACTAGTTATAACTGTAAAAAAAGACTTACGAATTTTCCTCGTAAAACTCTATAAAAAAGCTTAATTTTGACCAAAATTGCAAAACTTCATATGTTCTTTAGATAGTTTTTCGACTTGCAATGTGGCCAACTTTTAACAAACATTATTAAAACGTTTGCTAGGCTTTTTTTAGATTTCCACAAACAATCTGCCCATATCCCACCCCCGATAACGCAAAAGAACCAAATAAATACCCAAAAAAAATGGAAAAGCATACTAATCCCATATTTTCAGCTCAAATTTCCGGAGGACTGCCAGCCCGCTGCCAAAAAACGCCGTTTAAAAACCGTGCAAAGTTGAAAACTGCTTTTTCGATTTAAATTTTTTTTTGTTAATGTACATAAATCAAAACGTTTTCCTGCCGTTCCGAGTCTGTACCATTCCGCCTCGATACCTCATGCCGTTTGCAGTGTATAGCTGCCAACTCGCCAGCTTTCCTTTATTCCATCGGCTTCCGTTTTTGTTCTGGCGGGGGTGCTTGTGTGTCCCCCCCCCGCTAACGAACCTGAACCTGTTTTCTGAAATTACTATTTTGTCCCTGCCAGTCATTAGCCTGCGTCTTCCACCGCCATTTCTCTCTCTCTCTCTCTCTCTCTCTCTCTCTCTCTTTCTCTCTCGCTCCCTCTCTTTCTCTCTCGCACGTGCCGTCATTGCATAATTCGGGTTGTATTTAGACTTTGCAATAAAACATTTTTATTTATATTATTTAGTTTATTATTGGCACACAAATTGAACAAATAACAACAACGACCCGAATGAAAGACAGAAGGAGGGAATGATCGAAATGGAATGATAGACAAAACCCGTCGATTTAAAAGCGCGAATCGATCAAGTACGGCTGATCCTCGGTCGGGTTCAAGATTTGGATCTGAAAAGGTTTTTCAATTCCTAATTTTATTATTTAAGCAATTTTCACGTAACTTTTTAGTTTTTAGCTTCTCTTTTTAACGTAATTTCAATTAGGTAAAATTTAATTAACGTAAAGGTAATTGTAAAAAACGTAAAATTTTATGAGAAAGATACAAACTATTTCGATTTTTCGGCTAAAAACGGTCGATCGTGCTAAAAGCAACAATAAAACATCCTTTATCCCCCCCCCCCGTTAAAGCAAAAGCACCTTAAAAATCTATAAAACAATGTCAACCCTTATTTGATTGCTAAGGGGCCGTTCTAAACCATAATTTTCGAAATAAATTTTCTGTATTTCAATGATAATACAACCAACCGAATTGCTATTTAGCTGCTGCTGATCAAGCCGAGAAATCGTGTCGGCCAGCTCCTCCTAAAAACTCAGATTTTTGCAATTTTTGAGTTATTCCCTACCATCTCCAGATCCAAGTTCGACTTTGGTAACTTGGCCGGCTTCAAGGCCGGCTCCTGTCGTTTTATCGACAACTTCGAGAAACCGATTCTTAAAATGGAACCATATCGATTTCAAGTCTTTAAATTACCCAGAATTCTGCCCGGCCGCCTTGTGTCGATTTGAGGGGTGAATTAGGCTGAAAAATCAGGATGAAAAGCTACGGTATTTACTTACATATTACTGAGCGCCATCAGGCCTCCAATAGCCGGGGATCCCTCGGACCATCGGAGATTCGGATCCGGAATCGCGTCCAGCCGCTTCAACTGCTGCACACGGGGCTTGTCCGATTTTTCCTTTGAATTCTGGAATCAAAATATTGTTAATCGATTTTTGGCTTACAAAATTCGGTACTGGACTGTTAGCGGGGGGGGGGCTAATTTTTCTTTTCCCCCTACACATCTTATTAATATATAATCTCCTTTGTCGAGGCCGAAAAAGGCCTTTTTTAGGAGGTTTTCATTTGCTAGAAATTATCAATATACTGAAAAATTGACTTTTTGTGTCCTTTTTCCCCTTTTGTAAGGGACCAAAACGTAAAAAAGTAAAATTTTAAACATTTTAAGGTAGTTTTCGTATCTAAAATGGTCCAAAATCCCCCTCCCCGCTAGGAGTTCAAAGCAAAATTGTACCTTTGGATCCAAAACATATTCCAAGGCTTCTCGGAACAGATCGAAAACAGTATTGTCACTTTTGTTGCCCTTTCCTGGCTGCTCTAAAGGGATTGGACCTGCAAAATTCGCATGATTATTAAAAGTTGGTAATTTTTCACCCACCGATAACATTATGCGGAAACCGTGGTTTCGGCCCAAGCTCGGGAGATATTCGAATTTTCGGCTCGACTAAATTTTCTGGCTATTATCATAGAAAGCTACGCAACACTACCCTTTGCCGGTCCGCTGGTGGTGGGCGGCAGGAGCGGAATTGGGGTATACGAGGTTGTCAGCATGTAAGGATGCGTGGTATAAATTTTGGGATGTGGTGTCGTCATTTCTAGATGCCTTCTCGGTTCAGGATGAGGCTAAATACATTTTTTAAAGGTGTCTATCTGAAGCCAACCTGGTAATTCTGAGTCTGAGGTCTGGTCAGCACCGGATTTGGCTGATCTGTATCACCGTCCAGCGTTGCCGCGGGTTTCTAGAATATTTTATCGTTTCTTTTGTCTTTCCAAATAATTTTTTTAATTTTTAATGTAATTGTAAAATTCTAAAATTAACATTCGGCAACTTTTAGCCATTTTTAGATCTCGTTTTTGGATAGTTTTTCACTTTAAATCTAGTTAAATTTTATTAAAACGCTTAATTCTAGATTCGTCAAGCATTTTTGGAGCCTAACTGTAACCCTCTTTTGGTCGAAGTGGAAATTCCGTACGTGAGATAGCACATCTTGTGCAGAACATTTTGCCGATTCCGAATCCGTTTTCAAAAGTTGCGGAACCCCTCAGATTAAAAAGTTACAAGCGTTTTTAATACCCAAAAAGCCACAAATCGCTTACTTTAAAACGTTCTAAAAATTCCGTAAGATACTTTTGAGAGGAAAGTAAGATATTTTCCGGGGTAAAAAAACGTGCTCTTTCGAATGGGCTATCTCACAAACCCGTAGCTCAAAATTTCGAAAATTTCGAAAATCGACCATCTTGGGCAAGGGTCCTCCCAAGACCAAGGTCAGCCCATGTTACTTTCCTCTCAAAAGTATCTTACGGAATTTTTAGAACGTTTTAAAGTAAGCGATTTGTGGCTTTTTGGGTATTAAAAACGCTTGTAACTTTTTAATCTGAGGGGTTCCGCAACTTTTGAAAACGGATTCGGAATCAGCAAAAAATTCTGCACAAGATGTGCTATCTCACGTACGGAATTTCCACTTCGACCAAAAGAGGGTTACAGTAAGCCCCGCCCCCCGCATAACGCAAAAGAAGAAACGTACCCTTGGGAACACCTTCGTCTTGACGTCGTTCATCTGGTATTTTGCCGTCTGTCGGAAATTTCTCTAAAAAGCATAATTTTTCAAAAACGCCGAACGGACTTTGGTTTGCTGCGGTCGACGCCGATCCCTCCTGGTCAACCTGCGGCCAGCACGGAGTCTCTTCTTGCGAAGTCGCCTCAAATTAATCGGGGCAGCCACCATGCCGTAGTGTCTTTGCTTGGAGGATACGGCATTCTAAATTTGGTATTTTAGACCAAAAAGTTCGAGTAACCTCTTTCCATTCAGATGGCTTTCCACCATCCAATCCAGCTATTTTGAATTCTGCCTTTTCTTGTTTATAAACCGGGGAATCGATTTGCAAAGCTGGAGTTGTCGTATCTAGTTTTGGAGTTGTGATAAAAGTCGTTGTCTTTGCCGTCGTCGTTAAGATCTAATTATTTTTGTTATTTTTTTAAATAACTAACCTTTTCTGTGGTCGATTCCTCATCTTTTGCGCGGTAGATGTCAAGGGGATTCCTGAGAAAAACGGCATTCCTCAAAGGGTGCAAACTTTTGAGCGGGGGGACAACTTCTGTTTTCCCCGGCTATCGGTTACTAAGGTATTCGGTATTTAATAGTTTCTTTTATTAGTTTTTGCATGGCTAGGAATTTACAACAAAATCTGATCATTTTTGAAACCGTGAAAATGTGGGCTGTTTTGCATTTTTTTCATAAAAATTAGGCCGAAAAGTTAAAATTTTGACACTTTTCTAGTTTATACGTGTTTGTATCTAAAAAAGCATATCTGAAGATCGGCTAAAATAATTTATATTTATTTATCGAGCCGTACGAGATTAATCGGAAAAATTGTTTTCGCCCTAACCCCCCCCGATAACCGCACAGCATCATGAAATCCTCGGCCAAAATATAGATGGCTACTCACCGATCGAGAAAAGCCAGTAACGCATTTTCGGGGCTCAACGTTGCTTTCTTAGGCTCCTCCTGCTTGGGCGCCTTGGCCGGGATGTGCAGCCTAAACGGTTTTTCCGTTATATACATTTCAACCAACGTTTTTGACGCATCTGCTCGCGACTTTTCCTTTGGAGTAACGGTCGTAACTGGCTTTGTGGCGGAATCGGCTTTTCGACTTGGGGTCCTAAGAATTATCCGAATCAATACTCAAACAAAGCCCACCTTCGGATTTCCGGGTGGACCGGGGTTGGAGAGGTGCCTAATCTGGCAGCTTCACGGAGGGCCGTCATTTCCGTCGGGCTGGCTTTGATTTGAGGAGGGAAAAAGGCGTTCTGAAAATCGACAGTTCTCATTTTGCTTCTTGCATCAATCCAGGATGCTTATTAACGTAATAGTAGGCATTTTGATAGCCTTCTTATTAAATTTTAGCTATATTTCAAGGGGGGAAACTATCTAAAAACTTTTAAAAACCACAAATTTGAAATTTTGCGTCGAAAAATCGAGATTTTATGTATTAAAAAATGCGCACAATTTTAACGACTAGAAGCAGTAAAAACGGTTTAGAAACACTCCCGCTATTTAAGAAATGACTCATTGCATGTGCAATGGCGCCTCGTTACGCAAATAAATCAATCAAAAAAAAAAAACCATTGGATCCTAAAGAAAATATCCCCATCCCAATAATGCGCAAGAACCCGGACGTACCTTCAATTCCTGCACGATTGATTCGGCCGTAGCGTCCTCGGGTGTGATGGGATAAGCCATGGTGGTACCATTATAAACTCTCGAATTCATCTGCTGCACGATGGCATTAACTTGGCGATCGAGGAAGTTGTTTGTCGGCTCGAGCGCCTCCAAAACGACCGGCATCCGGTTACGATATGAAGTTGTGGTGGGAGCAGGTGTTGTAAAATCTAAATTTTCTTTTAGTACTATATTTATAACGATGCGGAAAATACGTAAAAAACAATCCCACCGTCGTCACGCACTTCGTCTACAACAGTCGTCTCATAACGTGGGCCTACGGTTGTCCTCAGTGATGGGTGAATTTTCTAAAGTTACGTTTAAAAGATAACAATACAAAAACTGAAAATTTTGCGGTACTGGAATCTTAGCGAGGGGACCCAAATTTTTACAGCAATTAGCACAATTTTTTAGATTTTTCCTCAAGGTTCTTTAGATTTTTTGAACCTTTTTCCCAATCAAAAATCACCAAAAAACGTTATAAAAATACACTGTATATTATCAACACGGATAGGCGAAAAAAACAAAGAGTCCCCGCCAACAGTCCAGTACCTTTATATTTACTTGGTCCCAAAAATTACCCCTGCCTTCTTCGATTTGCCATTCGCGATCAAAAAATCGCCCATCGCCGTCATTTCCCCGGACTCGAGGGCCCTCCATTTTGGAGATGACTGAAATTTTATTTTTACAATAGCTACTACTAAATTTTCAAATCCAGCCCCTGTCACCCCCGCGGCTCTCCCTTTCCATCCGGTTTCCAAAAAAGCGAGGGTTGAAAGCGACACTTGAAGGAACTGGGCCGGACCGGTACGATATGGATCTGACCTGGGGGCTGTCGGGCTGCCGCTTCTTCGGCTCGATCTCGATCCTGGTCGGTTGTGGCTGAAATGGGATTCCGATGATGCCGTCGCAAAGTGCAAGATCAGTAATGACCGAGTTTTTTACTGGGAAGTTACTTACAACGGTCGTAGAACTGGGTTGCGCCAGTGTTGTTGTCGTGGCTTCCTAAAATTTCGAGATTGAAGTTGGGGTTTTTTGTATTGCCAGCGCGGATCTAATTTTCTGAAGCCATACAAGCCCAGTAGCGTCATAGATCATATGTTACTAACGATTTAATACAATTTAACTATGTTTTAAGAGAGAAAGCTACCGAAACCAAATGTTTAAACCAAAATCTGAACTGTTGCTCGAAAAAAGCCATGTTTGCGCGAAAAATCTCTATATTTTTAGTCTTTTTAACCAAATTTTGTAAGGTGTTTGACCTTGAAAATCATAATAAACAGTGTAGAAACGCCTTCTTTAATTACATTGCAAAAATTGGATCCTAAGAAACAAGCTTTTCTCCCTAAAAGCCCAAAATCAACAGCCTATCTTACACAAAGCAGTCTATTTCTAACTTACATTATCAGCTATGATCGGCAGTGCCGTACCAGCATGGCCCCTTTTCCATGGCTTCCGCCTACGATACCGCTCACTCGACTTCGGCACGGCCATCTTCACCAGCTCCTGCTCGTTTTCCACCAAGGGCACCGCCACCGTGGCCCTGGTCCGCCCGGCAAACGGACGTCGTGTGTACGGGGCCAGTGTTGAAGAAGGAGCTTCAGACGACTTGGCATCACTTGCATCTTCAGTACCATTCACGGCAAAATCAATGCCATGAAGATGCAACTTCGTCAAATCCAGCTGCACCTTGTTTCCGGTCTGCGGCCCGATCGCCGCCATCAGGGCTTGCAGGCTAATGGTAGGCATCCCGGTGGTAGGGATCGGTGTGGTGGGAGACTAGAAATAAAAAGACATTCATGCCAAGGTAATAAAAGAAAGTTTGTGGGTATAATTACCAAAGATGTCCCCGAAGGCCCGACCGGAATTGCCCGGGAGCCAGTGGGTGAGCTGGCATCTGGCACGAGCAAATATTGTGCCGGCTCCCCATTCGGGCCAGTGGCCGTAAAAACTTTTGCTGTTGGCTCCTAAAGCAAAATGCTAGCTATTTTCAACTTTCAGAATCTTACGGCGGTATAGCTAAACCGGACTAGCGTCAGGATCAGGAGCGGCACCGGGCCATACATCCGCTAAAATAGGGAGGAATGCCCGAACCTGTGTAGTGAAAAAAAGCATAAAAAGCCGTTCAGGAGACGTGAAAAAGAAGAAAAAGACAATAGCCACCTCAATGTTTCATTCTACTAAATCCAAAAACCATAATGCACCTCCAGCGTTTGAAAAGCCGCTCCTCAAGGAATGCCTACACCCTAATTGGGACAGAAAGTGTGAAAAAAGTGAAATCTGTGTGTGGCCGGTGGGTGAGTGGGTCGATGACCCCCACTATGGTTGGGAGGACCAAAAAAACGGCAGCAATCACTGACAAAGAGAAGGAGCAGAGGCGGATCGGATCGGGTGCCCCAATGAGAAACAATATAGGACAAGACCCTCCCGACGAAAATCCTGAAAATCCCCGACGCAGCCTTTTTCCTGCCGGGCGAGTACAGATACGCATCTACCCCCCAACCTCCTCCTCCTCCTCCTGCGGGCGCTTTTAGGGGAAAGTCACTAGAGAAGAATTACGGCCGCCGTCTTGTGTTCGAAACAGTCGATAAAACCTCAACCTCGCAGCGCCGTGAGTAAAGCTAACTCAACAGCAACTTTATCAATTACCCGCCCCTAGTATCAGCCAATTCCAAAGCCCCTGATCTCAAGAAAAAGTTTATCTTTGGCACAAATTCACAAGTTAGCAAGGTATTAGACAAACTACCGCATTCAGTTTTTGATCTGGTTCTGATTTTCATCATGAGAATCCTTGGATGGTTGAACATGTCCGTGAGGGTGATGCTGAACATGATGGCTGGCCAATACTTCGAGCGAGCGCATCACAAAGGGCAGGGCCAAATCCGAGTAAGCCATGACGAAGATCCAGGAAACGACAAGATGAGTGGGAGCCTAAAACAAAAACTGTGATAACCAGCCGAAATATTACCAAAATCGTATAGAGTATCAGGTAGGGGATCTCGCTGCTGGAGGTGAAGCTTGGGCTTTCGGGATAGAGCTGGTTGAGGACGTAGAGTAGAGCGAAAGCAGGGCCTAGAGCAGCTAGCAGCGACATCCCGAGACCGAGTGCCATCCGAGCTGGAAGCCGTGTGGTAGACGATGCCATCCCACTAAAGAAAAAATAATCTAGTTTCTGGAGGAAAAGCTTGGTAATTATTTGCGATCAACGCCGGACAAACAATTAACAAATCAGCACGGTTAATATTTATTCAACAAAACAACCAAACAAAAACAAGTCGTGCATTTATTTGTGGTGCTTGCGCATGGCGATCAACACGTCCTGGAGCTCGTCCCGCTTGTTCTTGGCACGACCGTGGCCTCCAACACGTTTCTTCAAAAACTTTAGCGCCTTCTTGTCCTTGCTGATCTTCAGATATTCCATGGCGCGGCGTTCATACGGGGCGAAGCCACCGATTTCTCGAACAAGCTCGCGCACTGCCTAAACAAAAAAACACACAGATATAACGAACAAAGATTCCGGCGCGAAACGCAGAAAATAGTTTAACCGTAAAACGCACCACAGCTTTCTTCGACTTGACTCCTTTTCTGCGGCTCTGTTGCGCCTTCAGTTCGAGCTTCGTGGCGTGGAAGCCTTTGTTGAGGCCGCGGGCGAGGGCTTCGACTGCCGGGCTGGACATTTCGCTGCTGCCTGGAAATGGAAAATTAATACTTGTTTAGAAAAATCTGTGAAATATGATAAAGGAAATTTTTTGAACAACTTGTTTTTCAACGAAATAACGATTTGAAAATTTCCGCGCAAATTCGATGTTCCGTGTTCCACATTACACCGCCTACGTGCTACTGTAAAGTGGCGCGTGTCGGAAAGCGCTCTGAAATAAAAATAAACTTTTTATTGTGCTTTTTTCGTTATTTTTAATTCGAATTTAACTTTTTTGGTGAATATATTTGCTTTCTTTTTATTCACTTTCACTGTATGAAAACGAACGGTTCATTGTGAATGCGCATGACTCCTTTTTTCGTTGTTGTCATAGCCACCGTTCCCTGAGCGCTTTGCCTTTTTGTTTCGTTTTATGGCCCAATTAGGGTGTTCTCCAGGGAACGTTTTCCTGGACGAGCATTGCCTTGTTATTGCTTCCAGGTCAATCATAGCCTCTCATCGGGGGGCTTGATCCCAAATCAAATCTCCAATTACCAATCAATCTAAGTACCTAGATTTTTTAGCTACTTCAAAATTCCGGAGATCCGCCTCGACCCCCCTCGCCCTCTTCGGCGAGGTTAAAGCGGCAAGGGCAAATTGGTGGTTTGCGGGCAATTTCCCCCTCTAACTTTCCCGCAGCCTCTCGGCACCTTTCCGCGTAATGAGATTTCCGTAATTTAGTCCGTGCCACGTATAGGCGTGATGGGGGGAATGAGCCGAGCGCTTGAGCCTAGAAAACACCTTTCCTTTGGATATCTGAAATAGCAACGCGCAGCCGGTTCCGCGTGGGAATATTTATAAGATGGTAGATTAAGCTTTAGAAATGGGCAGCTCATTGTCTCTTTCATCCTGTACGGTTTTACAAAAAAAAAACAATTTTTTATAGCATTTTATACCCTTTTAGGTAAAAAACTGATATAGACATCGAGATTTTTGCAAATTTTTCATTGTTTGATTAAAAATGTATGAAAAACGGTGCTTCCAGGTTAACGGGGGGCGGTTATTTTAGCGGGGGCGGTTGCGAACTTTTCTTTGTATAGCCAATACTTTAGCCTATACTTGCCTAGTGATAAAGTGTAGGTTGTTTTAACAATGTTTTTCATAGTTTCTGGTAGCCAAAAATTATGAAAACATTTATCCGACAGCCGCAAAATCTAGGGTTTTAGCTCGCTTTTAACCAATTGCATACGCGTTAGACCAAAAATTCAAAATTTGCATCATATTTTATGGTGTTTTTCTTAATTTCTGTTCCCCCGCTAACAGTCCAATACCACGTAAACAGCGTATAAAAAGTAAGTTTGCCGTATAAAAACGGCAAACTTTTGTTTAGTCGAGCCGCACGAAATTATAGAAAAAAATTCGCAACCGCCCCCCGATAACCTGGAAGCACCTGAAAAACTATCACAAATGCTCAAAATTTGCGAATTTTCAAAAGTGTTTAAATTGTTTGGTCTAACATTCTAGCTATCAAATACTACGAAAACATTTTGAAAATACAGTAACTATTAGCAATAGAGATGAAAAACAAACATGCGTTTTACCCCAGCTAACAGTTCAGTACCCTTTAGCGCGTTGGAAATTAGGTTTCTGATAAATCCACGGTAGCAATGCGCATCCTACTCCGTTTGGAAGCGTTTTAGCGATCGATAAATGGCTAGAAATGAATAGCTAGTGACTTGAAATCAGACGCAGCTTTTTCAGTACTTTTAGAAATACCCGAGCTTTGGAATTCGGGCTTGTCCCCTGGGGAATTTTGCGGAAAAATAATTCGTCCCTCTTAATTTCCGGCTTCAGAAAGGCTTCAAGCTACGAAAGCATGCTATATTTTGAACGCCAACAAACGCTTTCAGGCCCGATTTTTTTCTGTACCACACCTTCTAGCTGCTTTTTTACAATCCGGCCGTTCAGCGTCTGCTTTTGTTGTTTTGCTTCAGCAGATTGTTAGGGAGGCACAGGTAATTAATCCCCATTCTTGGTGCCTCTCTCCACCCATCCGAGATTCGTCTCCTCATCCTTTCCGCGTCGTTCAACCCCCGAAATGCGGCATTCCGAATTCCTGCCCGCGCGCGTCCCACAAATTATCCGCCTCGTCGTTTATTGACGTGCCGTCCCGCCGAGGCGCTGCGACTTTTTTTTGTAGCGTTGTGTGAATATTTGACGGCAATCCGGAGTGCCAACCGGAAAATAGAACACTCGCTTTTGTTGAGGGACTTTGGAGGATATTTGCGCGGCTCTTGTAGCTTTTTAGCTCTGCGGATCTATTAACTTCACGTGAACGAAAGGACTAGGCTGTTAGCGGGGGGGGGGGGCAGATTTTGCCAATACGATTAATCCGCTACGATTCTATAATAACGAAATAAATAATTTTTATGAGACTTTAAGCATTTTTTAGATTTGAAAAGCGCATAAAACTATAAAAAATTTCGAAATATTTTATAAATGTTTTGTTAAAAAATGTATGAAAAATGGCCAAAAAAAGTTTTTTCAACTTTTCGAAGCGTTTTAAAAAAAGATGTCTTTCTAGCAATCAAAAATTACTCAAACCACGGTAAAAATATCTTCGACATTATCGAAAGGTCAGCGAAAAAAGAAGTTAGTTTACTCGGTTTTTCGGAAATTTTGATTTTTTTTATAGCTTTCTAGCAATTAAGAACTATTGGAAAAACTGTAAAAATACCTTATCTATTATAAAAAAGAATATTTGGGAAAACAAAATTACCCCCCCCCCCTGCTAATAGTGGAACACTTCAATGTCAAAATTCGGCAGAAACGCGATGTTGTTATAAGAAGATCTTCTATCATTTTCTTCTTAGAAAAGTGCACGAACTTCGCTCTTTTCCCTGTTTTCAAGGTCCCTGTTTTCCTCCGTGTTGCTGATTCCCAGCGGTGTCCAATTTTCCGATTATTCAAAAGTACGCGATTCTTGGATGAGAGCGCCCATTAATTCACGTAATTCCCCCAATTATTTCAAATTCCCCCTTTGGAGTTTTGAGCGTCCGGATAGCGTGTGAATCCTACGACGCTCGCCCCCCGAACGCTTGTCACACGCTGGCGGCTGTAAACATATTGTGTAAAATCGGGTCCCGGTTTTGGGTACGGGGCTGTTAGCGGGGGGGACTAATCTTTGTGTGTTTCGCCTAAATACCTGTTGACAGTATATCATGTATTATAGTTATTTTTTTCGGTTACTGGAAAGTTATGAAAATTATTTTAGGAGTTTTTACCCTTTTGCCAATTATTCATATACATTTTTAACCGAAAAATATCAATAATAAAGTGAAGTAATAAAGTATAGATAAAGTACGTAAGTAGAAACAGATATTAAAATTTATGACTAACCAATTTATTGTTTGACATGTTACAAAGATTTCGTTTGTTTTTGGCATAGCTTTTTTATGTTATATTGTTTTGGGCGGCAATTAAAAGTCGAAGCAGATTTTTTTGATGCTCTATCGAATGAAATCTTTAAAATTCGGCTAACATAGAGTGAAAATATCGGGCTTTTGTGACCTTCTGGCTGCCGTGAAGTAAACCTTACGCGGTTTTGAGTATCCCCCCCGCTAACAGTCCAGTACCCAAAGTTTGATGGTTGTTTGGCATCACAACTTCGAGTGGAGACCCCGGTAATTTGCTACGTGGTGGTCCTCTGTCTGGGATGACTTCCCGTTGCTCCCTAATTTGGACCCCTAGATTCCCTAGAATAATTGCAGGGGCTGTGTGGCCGGGAGCTGGGCCATGATTGGAAAAGTTGGCCATTTCCCGCCCAAATACCGGTGTGACCCGGAGGCCCTGGTAACCGGCCCCCAACCGGTGGTTCGGCTTCATTGTTCAGACTTTGATCTGGCTACGCGTGTTTTATGTCAGTAGGAGTAGTTTAAGAGACTTGCGGCAGGCCAGAAACCGATCTTTAAAAAAAAAAAATAGAGTTTTAGGTAGTTTGGCGTATCTGGTAATTTTTTTAGATATTGTTGCTACGCTTATTTTAAGTAAGGGTATTAGGTCGGTATTACGAGATGTTCATAGTAGATTTAACTATTATAGATCTTTTCTAAAACAATTATACCATAGTTTGGTATTACTTGTAATATTTTAGACGTTCGGCGGTCTACGGTATTTTAAGGGACTAAACAGCAAATTTTAATAAGCCGATACTTGGTTCTAGTCTTATCGATTTTCCAATCGATTTTGGGTGGTTTGGCAGGTACTGGACGGTTAGCGGGGGGAGCCTCCCTCCTTTTTCCGACTAATCGTGGTCAAAGGTAGGTCAAAATTTTCGGATTTTGAAGGGTTTCAAAATCCTTTTTAATGAGCCCGTTGATATCTAACAACGGTTTGAAAAGCTGTAAAACTGGTTTGTATTTTGCTATAGGGCCGTCCGGGATTGCTAGGAAAAATCGGGTGCCCCCGCTAAGAGTCCAGTACCGTTTAGTATCTCTCATTTGCCAAAAATGCCGAGCGACAGTCAATATCTTTCGTCATCGGCCCGTCCATGTGCCCCTTATTACTCGGCCCAACGGCGGTCTTAAAGTCAGCCGGCTCTCGATTTACACCTGTCCACGTTGTCAAGCCCCCGCCAATCGCATTCCCACACCCCTCACCACCTTCCCTTCTAGAACTTCCTCCATTTTATGCCGGAATTTTGGCGTTTTGTCAGGGGTTCGGTTCCGGGGGTGCCATAAACCCAGGAAGCGTCCCTAGCGCGCGGAAAAGTCATTTTCGCGCGCCGTTTCGCCACCCAATTAATTTACCGGGCGATCGGTACATTGTGTTGCTTTGTTTTGGTCAAAACCTGGCATTTAAAAAGTATCATTTTCAGACCAAAATTGCTTCTGCGCGGCCCCCGTAGATGCGGTAGGGCGAATGGGCGCCTCGCTATGCAAGCCGAAGAAGAAGAAGGTGGGGTTGGATCGATTTTCCGCTAGATGCCGGACTGGATGATTGAAATCTTCAAAATTTATTTTTTTTACAGCAAGTCGGCTCATCGTGGGTGGGCAACGAGAGCGAGAACCCGTTCGACCTCGGGCTCAATAAGAAGGAGCGCGTGTGTTTGAGGGAGACGTATATGGTAAGTTACTTACTTTTAACGCATTACTTGCTAATTCTGTTACGGTAGAATACGGTTCTTTTGCATTTTCGGGGGGCCTATTTTTTGGATGACCGGGCTAGTAATTTAAGATCTAAGAATACATAATTTTTTAAGGTGCTTTCGCATTAGCGGGGGAGGGGCAAATTTTCTCTTATAGGTTCAGAAATGCCTAGTAACTTAATATGACGTATTTTATTGGTGTTTTTTGGTATAATATAGCGATTTTTAAACTAGAAAAGTATCGAAAAACTTTTTAAAAACCGAAATTTTGGCGCAAAATCGGCCATTTTTGATCGAAAACCCCATATTTATTTATTAACAGAAATTTGTAAATTTTTAGCTTCTAGGAATAGTTAAAATAGTTTAGATGAATTTCCGCTATTTTGTTTGAAAAATTGAATCCTGCGCAAAAAATGCCCCCGCCCGCCAATAATGCCAAAATACCAATAATTTCAGCGTCTCCACGACGCGAAGGAGCTGATCGGCATCATCTTCGCCGACATTGTCTTCGACATCGAACCCGATCTCAAAAAGGTAATTGGAGGAGCCGAAACCGGCAATCGATTCCCTGCAGGTGTTCGGCGTCGAGCGGGCGCCCAAGGCGACCATGTCAAAAATGCCGAAATTTGGCGGGCATATCGCCCGGTTTTCCGAGTTTTTGGAGCAGGTAAAAAATGCGATTTTTTTAACGGTAAGCCCGCGATTCAGGTAACGTCTATGCTCGGTTTTACCGACAATGTAGCCGGGGCCTGGCAGTTGGTGCGGAAAACGGGCAGGAGTCATGTGGGTTTTAGAAAGTGTACAGTACACTAGCGGAAAAAACTTTATAATTAATAAATAATATGCTAAAATAAATAAAAAATTGTATATTTAGGTCCGCCAATCGTTCCTTGAGCAAAACCAGAACCAGATGGGGAAGAATTATTTCCAGATTGTTATTGATAGTTTTATTATCGAGTTCATCCCGTATTTGACGGGGGATAAGGTGAGTTAAAATAGTTTATTTTTATCGTTTGTTATTTATTATAATCATCAAATGTAGTCAAATTAACGATAATTTTTTTTTGGTATGCTTGCCATTAAATAAGCTTTATTAAATAACGGCACTTTCCCATTATCGGAGGGGAAGCAACTTTTTTTTAGAATACAATTTTTCAAATTCTAATAACGAAAGCTTTTTAGGAGCTTGCTACTATTTTCCTTTACACATTTTACTATATTACTTTTTCTTACCTTACAAACTTTATGATAATACCAAAAATATCGATTTTTTGCCCAAGATTTCGACTTTTCAAAAAGTCTTGAAATTGTTTTTCTAGTTTAACCATATTATATTTTACTAAAACGTTAATAAAATACTTGGACGCCCAGGGCGAGCCAGAAAAACGGGCCCCCAAAAAATTTTCCAAAAAACCAAAAGATGAACGAGAAAAAGCCGCAGGAAAAATTTGAAAACAGGTGCAAGCGCACAAACGCCGAAAAACGAGAAAAAAGCCGCGGCAGCAAAATTTGGAAAAGAAACATAAGGGTCCCCCATGAATTTCGGCCCCGGCGATTTCGGGCCGGGCCCCCGGGGCCGGTATTACGCTACGTCCCTGTACCTGCCGCTAGCCGTTTTTAAACCTTTATAAAAAGTGGTACCTCCCCCCCGATAACGCCTAAGAACCTAAATACCTAACTACCAATTTTCAGGAAGAACCGATGCCAGAAAGTGACAAGAAGAAGGTGCGCTTTGCCCAGAATTACTCACCAACGATGATTTATGACGTCTGGAAGCGGTAGGTTGGACTTAGACTTTCTACTTTAACTTTAAAGGCATTTTTATAAACCAAAAAACATCAGGTTCTTCAACATTCTCCTCTCACAACTCGTCGACTCCTTCGAGCTTGAGCGGACAAAACAACGAAATGCACAGTCTCAAAAAGCCCTCGCACCCCATCAACATGTCGAACAGAGCGAGCGGAAAAAGCGCAAGATTCAGGTGGGAAGAAGAGTAGCGTGGTGGAAATATCTAGCGGAACGATACCTTTAATAACGCAATATTTTACCATGAACCACTTAAATTTCAGGAAAAAGCGAGCGAGATCGAGAACACGGCCGGGGAGAACGAGCCGAAGGAGCCGGAGCAAATGTTCGAGGACCCGTTCTGAGGGGCATTTTGTACAAATTTCTGTCTTTGATCTCCGTATTTTTTTGGAAAATGATATTCGGTGCCAAATGGATAAATATTGATACACTGTATGAAGAGAGAGAGAGAGAGAGAGAGAGAGTGAGAGAAACAGAGCGAGGGAGAGAGAGGGAGAGAGAGCGAGAGAGAGAGACTGACTGTAACCCTCTTTTGGTCGAAGTGGAAATTCCGTACGTGAGATAGCACACTTTGTGCAGAATTTTTTGCTGATTCCGAATCCGTTTTCAAAAGTTGCGGAACCCCTCAGATTAAAAAGTTACAAGCGTTTTTAATACGCAAAATGCCACAAATCGCTTACTTTAAAACGTTCTAAAAATTCCGTAAGATACTTTTGGGAGGAAAATAAGACATTTTCCGGGGTAAAAAAAACGTGCTCTTTCGAATGGGCTATCTCACAAACCCGTAGCTCGAAATTTCGAACATTTCGAAAATCGACCATCTTGGGCAAGGGTCCGCCAAAAAAAACTTTTTTGCAAATTTCGAGCTACGGGTTTGTGAGATAGCCCATTCGAAAGAGCACGTTTTTTTTACCCCGGAAAATGTCTTATTTTCCTCCCAAAAGTATCTTACGGAATTTTTAGAACGTTTTAAAGTAAGCGATTTGTGGCATTTTGCGTATTAAAAACGCTTGTAACTTTTTAATCTGAGGGGTTCCGCAACTTTTGAAAACGGATTCGGAATCAGCAAAAAAATCTGCACAAGGTTTGCTATCTCACGTACGGAATTTCCACTTCGACCAAAAGAGGGTTACAGTGAGAGAAAGAGAGAGAGAGAGCGAGAGAGCCTGAGAAATGGATAGGAGAGAGAACAGAGAGAGGGAAAGAGGAAGAGAGAGCGAGTGAAATAGAGAGTGAGAGAGAGCGAGATAGAGAGAGTAAACTCAAGATTTATTTGAGCTTTGTCAACAGTATTTCGAGGGCCCTCCAGAACCGCAGTATCGACCTGACTTTCCAAGCCATTTTTTAACCTTTTCGAGCCCAGTTTTTCCTGTGATTTTTAAAAGATGCTACATTTGTTGGGGTAGTTCCCAGCCACGGGCTTTCCCTCTAACGCTTGGGGGTGAATTAATTGGTGCCACATGTGTTTTTCGGCAGTCGGACGGGTGGAAGATGAATGGCTTCTGGGCGGGAGGTGGCGTATCACAGCCGCGCTGTCAGCCTATCAAATATCATTTGGTATTTATAAAATTTCTCCTCTTTCGCTCTCTCTCTCACTCTCATTCTCTCGCGCTCGCGCTCTCTCTCTCTCGCTCTCTCTCTCTCGCGCATTCTCTCTCTCTCTCTCTCATTCTCTCGCATTATCCTTCCTCCGTCTCTCTCAATCCCTCTCTCTCTCTATATCTCGCTCTCTCTCTCTCTCTCTCTCTCTCTCTCTCTCTCTCTCTCTCTCTTATTTCGATTTTCGTCGCATAATTTGGTCTGCTTTTGCCTATTCTTCCCTTCGCTGGACGCTGTAAGCTGATCCCCCATTGTCTACTAGTGTTACCTCTTGCTCAAAGCACTTCAGCTGGTTCTCAACGCTCTAAGGAATCCCTGAGACTTTAAAGAGTTATAAAAAGCTGTTTTAACTCTTCAGCTCACAAAAATATTTTCCTTCTATTTTAGTGCCGTAATAAGTTTTCCATCACGTTTTCGATATTTCTAGCTTAGTTTCCAGAAAATGGATGCCAAAGCTTACTTCGAGCGCCCGCTCTGGTTTGAAGCGAGGCAGGGTAAGCACTGCCGACCGGAACTCTCGATCTGGGAAGGAGTGTGCGCGGTCCGGGGCCAGGAGAAGCTCACGCTTTACAAATTATCTGATGGGCAGTTGCTAAGAATCCGAGTGGATGAGTGGAACGATCACGAGGTGGGCAAGTTGGCGGAGATTTTTGGGGAATTGCGGGTGGGGCGGGCAGACTAGCAGAGATTATTGAGGAATTAAAGGTATGGGAGGGGCATAGCAGCAGAGATCCTGAAGGAATTGGAAGGCGGGGAGGGGCAAGCTCGCAGAGATTCTTTGGCGAATGAGGGCAAATCGGCGGCAGGCTGGCAGAGGTTCCTTCAAGAGTTGGAGGAGCGAGGCATGCTAGCAAAGATTTTTGAGGAGTTAGCAGTGGCCGAAAGGGTGGGCCGAAGCAGTGTTTTTCGAAGGGTTGAAGGAGCGAGGGCATGCTAGCAGCGATTCTTAGAGATTTTAGCGAGAATGGAAAGGGAAAACTAGCATAGATCCTTGAGGAACGGAAGTTCAGGAACGGCAGGCTAGCAAAGATTTTTGAGGATTCTGGATTTAGATCACCTCCACCGGATACTGGATGTGTGCCGAATTGACGGGCACTTTCCTCGATGGCCGCTCTTTTTTTCTACCATTGCCAAGGCCCGGGCTACGCGTATGAACTATTGACGGTAGGCCAGAAAACCGTACCTTACAGTAATGACACGCATTTTAGAAACTTTGCTTGGAAAGCTCGACAAAAATCCAGAAACTCGCAATACGACTTGATCCGGATCCATTGAGGGAGTGCCGGCAACGATGGATTTTTGGACGGTTGAAGCGATGGAAAGCTTTAGGAAGACGACTACAGGTAAAGAAAGGTTGAAAAGTTTTACTTTATGATTAAGAAGCTTTTATTTGTTGTCACGACGCCTTTAGAACCAAGAAAAAAAAAATTTAAAACTGCCAAACCACGCCTGAAATTAATTTTTTGCAGGTCCTCGATCTCAACGTTCTTCTCGATTCAAATATGCCGTTGTGGTAGATTTTAGTGTATATAAATGTATTTTTATGGTGTTTATTGTATTTATTGCAGCTAATATGCGAAATCACACTAAAGCCTTGGAAAAAAGACTAAAAACGGACAAAAAAAATTGTAGTTTATTAATGCGCCTTCAGCTTGCCAATAGCCTCCTCGAGGGTAGTCATTTCGGCTGAAACGGAGAACATTAATGATTACTTGGTCAAAAACGGTACTTTTAGCGTTATTAAAGTTGATTAAACTAATTGGAGACGTTATTTTAGACCGTTTAAAAACCATAACTTGACTTTAACCAGAAAGCCTTGACTTTAAATGAAGTGAAAAATGGATGTTTTAATAGCTTATAAAGCTCTTTTTTACGGCTTTGAAAACCTATGTTTTAAATCTCCTTGAAAGCAAATACCACTAACACTTTTAAAAACTTATAGTATGTTGAAGCAGACGTGCGGCTTCAAAATCGATTCCCAGAATCTGGCTTCAAAACAGATACCTTTAATTTCCTTGGCAAGCCTCTGGATCCCAGCCGCATGATCGAGCGTCTCAATCGTCATCGTGTAGGCGTTGTAGCGTACTTGGAAGGGGCGATCGATGTTGGCGGATGCCCAGGCCCTGAAGGGATGATTTTAAATGGATGGTGACAGCTCGATTCGGCAGCGTAAAGTAAAAATACGACCACGCTCCGCTCCAAGATACGCAGAACCCCCGTCGACTAATCGATTACATTTGGAAAACTTCTAAATAGTTTGGCCAGGCTTTAAAGAGACAACTCGCTAAACAAAAATAGAGCTACGTGACGCTCCAATGTACTGAACGATTGTGCTAGCTATATCAGCATAAATCCGCCCACTCACTTCAGCTTATTCTTGGCCGAGGTGAACGAGTCTGCGAGGAAATATCTGGGTTGATACTCCGTAATTGGATACTTTGTCACTGAGGTCACCGACGGCTCGAAGGGAAGCACTTCCGGCTGAATTTTGATCATCTACCAGTCCATTTCCACCATACCTTGTCGGAAACGCTGTACTGCAACTCCCCAAAAGAGCTGAGCAACCCGGCGCCGAACGCCTTCTTCTCCCCATTTTGTAGACACAGCCCGAACTCTACGGTGAACCAGTAGAGCTGAAAATCAGCTTATTTTTAGTTGTGTTGTAGTGCGTAGTTACGTTTTTAGTTTTTAGTAAAGGTATATCTTACGGTTGCCAGCTTTTCGATAGCTTCATCTGATGCTCCGAGCGAGGCGAGCCCGATCTCCTGAGAGAATTGAGCGAATTCCATATCGGCAAACAGCGGCACATGACCGAGCAGTTCATGGCAGATATCGCTGAAATTAGAGGATTATTATGAAGAAGACGACGAGTTCAAGTCGTTTAGGGGCTTGAAAGAGCTCCAGCAGGCCCAGCTGCTAACGATAGTCAGTGAATCGAAGGAGTTCGAGGTGTTCCAGGAGGTTAGGCAGCGGATAGAGAGCTCAACAAGTTCAACAAGTCAATGAAATCTGATGCCCAGATATAGGGGAGCAGAGATTTGTGGTCAACGCATTCAAGGTGTCCACCTAGCTGAATAGCTCCACGAATCCAAGGAGTTCAAGGCGTTCGGCCAGCCGCGGAGGTGCTTAGAAACCAAAAATTCGCAGCACTTACCACCAACAAGAGAGAACTTCAAGTATTCTAACCAGATTCGAGAATCGAAGCAGCTCAACGAGATCAAGCAGTTCAAGTCGTTTGACGACAAAAAAAACCCACGGTTCGGGTGTGTAGTTGGGGCACGAGTGGTGGCGGATGTATTGGGTGGAGTGGAAGACACGGAAAGCCAGGCCGGCCAAGAAGTCACGCGACGAGAGGAGACCAGCTACAGGGCGGAGGCAGAAGCCGGTGCAGGCTAAAAAAAAGACTCTCTATCTCTCTCTCTCTCTCTCCCTCTCTCTCTCCTCTCCCTTCTGCCTCCCACTTACTCTTCAAAAATTCCGATATATCCTGGAGTTGCGGTATGGTATCCGGGCTGTAGCCACAGTTCTGCTCCAACAACGGGAACACGTAGTTGAACTCGGCGCATGCGTATTTCGGATACAAGCTGACCAGCTCGTTGTAGACCTAAAGTTTCGGATTACTGGTCTCTCTCTCTCTCTCGCTCTCTTCCTATGTCTTCCTCTCTCTCGCTCTCTCTCGCTCTCTCTCTCTCTCACTCTCTCTCTCTCTCTCTCTGTGTCACCCTGTGTCACCCTGTGTCTCTCTCACTCACTAGCTCTCGCTCTTTCTCCTATGCGTAAAAAACTCACCGTACGCCACGTGGCCACTTCCTCCTCAGTGTAGACGACCTTCGGGATCTTTTCACCGCTGGAAAATGCTCAAAAGATTTTCGGTAAATTACTGCTTGTAGTTGAAGGCAATGTCGGCAAATTCCTTGCGGCGCTTACGGTAGACCTCGTCGCGGAAGCCCTGGAAACTCGTTTTAAAAAAGACCCTGCAGTCTAAGCTCTCATATACTCAAATTTTAAAGGGCCCAGGACAGCCAAGGATTAATTAATTAATTAATTAATTTTTAGTTTAAAGGACCTGGAAGCCAGAATTTTTTGTTTAAAAAGGCCAATCAAGACAAAAATCCATAAACCAACCGGATGGTCCGAATCCAATTCCGCTCCATAGCTCAGGATCCGGTTGGCGAACTGGTCGAGGTCGTTGATCTTCTTCGGGTACCAGGGGACGGATTCTGAAAATTTGGACTACGAGGGGCTCCTATCGACCAACCCATATTCTGCTTGCTGTTGGTGTTGTAGTCCTGGACGAACATTGTTTCCGCCTTTTTCTTGAACATCTGAAGGAGAGAGTGGAGGGAGCGAGAGAGAGCGAGAGTGATGGAGAGATAGCGAGTGAGCGAGCGAGATAGAGAGAGAGCAAGAGAGAGAGATAGAGAGAGAGAGAGAGAGAGAGAGGAGCTGGAGCTAGAGGAAGCGAGAGAGAGGGAGCGACTGAGACAGAGTGAGAGAGAAAACAATACCTACCTGAATAATCCCCTCCACAGCTTTTTGATCGGCTTCCGGCGCGCATTCCACCAGAATATCGTAGCTGCCCTTGTGTGTCTTCGACGGCCTCGATTCGATGTGCGTCAAGTTCACTTTCCGGTCCTAAAATTGCCACTTTTTGGTATGTGTGTTTACTGTATTGGACCAGAAATCGCCGCTTCCGCTTCACTGACCAGCGCCAGGCCCCCCAAAATCGGTAACGCGATCAGGTGACTGACGCTGGATAGCGATACCCGATAGACCTGGGCGAAAAAAATGCAGCTGCGGCCAAAGCACAACATTTTACGAGTTTTACGACAGGGGGAGAACGGAGGGTCATTTGGCGTTCAAGGTACTGAAACTGTTTCCGGGTTTCGGGATGAGGAGGGAGAGAGCGAGAAAGAGAGAGAGAGATAGAGAGAGAGAGATAGAGAGATATCACGAGCGTAAACTGTCATTAAATGGGTTTAAGATCTTGTCTTTAAGTCCTATCGCGACCTTGTCATACCTGAAAAATCTTCAGCGTCTCAGCCAACGCACCCGGCTCCTCCTTGAGGGTGAACATAATCGACGTATGGCCGGCCGTCGTCGACACGTCAGCGATGTACGAGTCCATCGCATAGCGCTAAAAATCGAGCATAAAATTGAACAAAAATAGATGCTCGCTGTTGGTGTCGGGATTTCGGATCAGGGAGCTAGCCGCGGCACGAACCCCGGATCTCGCTTTCTATAACCGGGAGCTAATAAGAAAACCCGGTTTTAATGCTCATCGAGTCGTTCCTCTGGAGCTGGGAGCTGGGAGCTGGATGAACAAGGCCGTAGCCGCGAGAGTTTTGAACATGCTAGCTAGAAGCCGTGTAGAATGACCGGAAAATAAAACCAAAAATGAGGCGCCCCTTCTTCTTTAGGACCATCTGGTAGCTAGGAGCCGTTGAAGCTAAAGTCTGTGGAAGCTTGGAGCTGTGAAAGCTAACAGCTGTGAATGCTAGGCGCTGAATGGCATAAAAAAAGAATTACGACGATCGGAATACCGCCACACCAAAATGTCGACAACCGAAAAAGAAGAAAAAATGGAATTCCACGCCTTGTGTGTTGACCTGGGGCTGTCAGATATCATTGTCGATATTTTGGTAGTTTTAACAAAATCCATATACAGGAAGCAGGGAGCTAGGAGTTGAACAGTGAATAAAGCCCAGCTAGCACCTGGAGCGGAGCTGGGATCTGAAAGGCGGTAGCGGCAGCTCCCAGCTCCCAGCTGCGCAACTTCCAGCTCCCATGATTACCGTCAAATCGGCGTCGCTTTGGTTTTGTTCCGGCATTTACAGGCAGCTCAGAAATATCGAGAATCTCGGGTCCAAATCAACAACAAAATTGGCGCCGCCGCCGAGAGTTTCGGATGGCTTTCGACGAAATCGACGCGGATTGGGTGGAGAAATTGGAAAGGGGTTGATTTTGGTGGGGGTGGAAGAAAAGCGCGAATCGCCATCAATCACAATCATTCGATGCGGATAGAAGGATAGACCGACAGACAGACTGATTGTGTGGCTGCACAATAATTATCATCGTTTGGTCGCGAGCGTGCGTGGCCTTGTCACGCCTCTCTTTGTCCTGTCCGTGGTGCGCATATTATTTCCGTAGCGCCACGTGCTAGTTGGCTATTGGCCAGAATTTCGCAAAGAGCGTAAAAGCGCAAAAAACGCTATTCTCGAATTTTATGACGTAATACACTGAATTTTCCACGAATTTGCCGTCGTAATCAGTTGCAGAATGTCCTGGCGGCTTTAAAGGAGCAGTGACACCACCAAAAAATGGCAAATGCAGGGAGAAAGTACACAACTTAAAAATCAAACTCAAACCAACTCAAACCCCAACACATGGTACGTGGACACATGGACAATCTAGTTTTCTGCTTTTGTATCTACATATTTCTATATCTCTCGCTCTCGCTCTCTCTCTCCCTCTTTTCTCTCCCTCCCGCTAGCTCTCTCGCTCTCGCGCTCCCACTATATATCTCACTCTCGCTCTCTCGCCGCCTTTCGCTCTCCTTCTCTCTCTCTCTCTCTCTCTCTCTCTCTCTCTCACTCTCTCTCCGTCTCTCTTTATCCCGTTCACTCGCTCTGGCTCTATCACTCTCGCTCTCTCGCTCTCTCTCGCTAACTCTCTCTATTACGAGAACTTGCAAGCCCCTTTGAAACGGTAACAACAAGTACGATAGGCATGTAATAAGTACGGTTGAAGGACACGGTACTGGAACTCACAAGCCATTCATCATCCTGCTGGGTATTCGGCGGCGCCATGGTTAGCAGCGATCAACGATGGGTTACTGTACTGTAGCAATCCCGAATAGTCAGGTGCCTCTTTTAAAAGCGACTGACTGATCCCGGGAGGTTGAGTTAGGGGCTGTTGCGATTTGATGCGTTCCGGGCGGCTCCACCCCAAAATGTCCGGGTAATTTTCTCCCCCCAGTTTTTTGGGCGCACGCCGATTTCCGAGCACGTGGGGGGAAGGGGGTAATGTTTCGGGATCGGATCGGGTTGGCATTGGGATCCGGATATGGGTTTTGCAAGGGTTTGGACCTGAGAGAGAGAGAGAGAGAGAGAGAGAGAGAGAGAGAGAGAGAGAGAGAGAGCGAGAGAGATAGAGAGAGAGAGAGATAGAGAGAGATGAGAGAGAGGGAGCGAGTGGGAGAGAGATGGCAAATAAAAAGAAAGAGAGAGAAAACGCTGGAGAGACGAAATAGAGACAACTTATATAAAAAACAAAACTTAGGCAAGCAAAGCCTTTCGAAGGTACGTTAAACCCAAAAATCCATAACTCACCGACAGCTGCGGGCTGGTCGGCTCGGCAAACATCTTCTGCTGCTTCTGCTCGGGCGTGCGGCTTCGCTGGCGTTCAATACCAAATATCGGTGGATGCTGAAAAATGCGCCTATTAGCGTAATGAGAAGTAAAGTAACAAAATCTACCCGTAAAATGCGCACATACGCCTTTAGGTATTAAATAGAGAGGCATATACCTACGTACGCGCCAAAAATACGCTGGCCGTACGTAGGACGTACTCTACAACGTACCCAACTTATGGCTGGCTACAATTAGAGATACGCTCATACGGATATCGCATACGGAATAACGTAATAACGTAAATAACGAAATATTAGGTAGGAGAGGCGTAAAATAGTGAACTCACCGGAGGCATCTTTTTGGTGCGTTGATTGCTGTGGTTGTGGCTATGGATATTATGGAGATTGGGGGAATGTGATCAACCCCTTGAGATGGACAGCCATGATAAGATATTCATAATCGTCCACCATTCTCTTCCTCCTCCTCTCCCTTTCCGCACAATGATCATGTGCCCTCGGGGAAGATCCAGGTCTGATGTGATACCAGGCTGTTTTTGATTTCTGATCTCCACGTGGGGTGAGGGTTCGGACGTTCGAGTTGATGCATCATGAAAAGAATTCCGAGACAGCAAGAAAATTGTGGTCTGAAAATGCAAGTCTCTCTCTCTCTCTCTCGTTCTCTCTCACCATCTCATTCTCTCGCACATTCTGTCTCTCCCCTCTCTCTCGCTCTCTCACTCACTCTCTCTCATTCTCCCACTCTCTCACGATGCTCTCTCACATTCTCTCCTACTCTCGCTCTCTCTCTCTCTCTCTCTTTCTCTCTGTCTCGTGATCTTTCTATCTTTTTCTCATTCTCAAAATCTTCGAAAAACCTTCGATGCCGGATCTGGGCTCCGCTCGGTTGCAAAACAAAAATTGCCTCCCGTTGCCAATAGCAACATGGGAAAACGAGTATTCCCGTAAACATAGATGGCTAGTTTTTCGAATTCCACCCCTTTTCTATGCAATTTTATTTCAACTCTGAAATCTGCGAAACCATGCTAGCATATGCAAATCGCGACCTCGTTGAGTACCCCCCCCCCCCTAACCGGTCCGGCCGTTTTTCAGCCAGCCGCCTTGTTTACGGCCAGTCTGCTCTTTTGCGGCGTCCAACATGATTTACATAATTTTAAGGTTTTTAAGACTGCCCAATAAATACGATATAAGTTTATATTAAATATTTACACAATATTTCTACAGTTTCACGGCCATTTTCGATCAATTTATGCCCGAAGTTTTGCTCTTTTTTGCTTTACAAAGTATTTTAGCAGAAATGAGGTAGTCCGGTATTGTTCATAGTACAGTTTCGGAATTTATTACCTTTTTAGGGCGATTTTGGCCTATTTTCCAGGCCAAATCGCCAGTGTCATTGTTTGTCCAAAGCTTCGGCCAGCCCGCTCCTAAAAATCGATGTTCGTCAATTCCGTGTTTGGTCAAGGTGCGGACGGGCTCGAGCACCGACCGGAAAAGGCTATTTTCTTTTTTTCTTTGGTTTTACCACTCTTTGGGCTTCTTTTACATTTTTCTTTTCAGTCTCTTTTCCATTTCCTCGATGCTCTTCGCCCTCTTTTACGATATTTTCTTTTCTACCTCCTCCTCTTCACTGGCGCGTCCTTGAGCCAACGCTTTCACGCAGAAAATGCAAAAATATCCCCTTGAATGCGGCTTTGGACTGCATTTTTCTATATCCTTTAGACACTTTATTGATGTTTTTTATTATTTGCATAATTTTATAGCTTTTGAAATTTTGGTAAATTGCTCTCTCGAACGTAAATTGTTAACCTACCCAAAAGCGTTATCTTTAGCAGCTCAGACTCACACTACAATGACGATAAAAAAATTGTGCTGCTGCAGTTTAATTGTGAGTTTTAGTTTCTAAAAATATTATGACATTTCGGAAATAAAAAATATTACTGCCAAGAAAAAATTATAAATTTTCCGAATTTCCGCAATTTCATGTAAAAAAAGCAATACGCGTTGCGCTACTTCGGCGAAAATATCGTTAGAATTACATGTCGTAATCGATTGAGACGGCTGGCTTTCTAACGCCTTTAAATGATAAAAACGATGAGGATATTAAAAATCCGTAAAGTTATCTTGCCCTTATACCTAGATTCATTGCAGTGCTGGTGCTATTTCCTGCTCGGTATTGATGGGTTCTTCGGCCTCGTCAACACCGTGCATTACTTGAAAATCGATTGGTACGTTATGGAATGTGATGGAATTAACACAATGCGTCTTCCAGGCTCGACCTCCGCAACACCACCGACATTTTCATGCCGACCTACGGTAGGTGAAACGTATCGTAGACTTCGCTCGAGGTATCAGCATTGAATAAGTCTAGTTCCCTGCGTAATCCAAGTTTTTAGAATGCCTGGGCTCGCTAAAACCGCTAGTGATGGTCTATGACATCTCGTTGCTTTTCATCGTTATCCTGGCCATTGGCGGCCTGTTGACACGAAAGTCTTGGCCACTACTGCCGTATATGGTGGCCGCGGTAAGCGGAACCGGACTGAGGTGTTTGAAATTAGCATTTTAGGCCGTGCAAATGGTGAGAAATGGGACTTTTATTTATCTGACGCTACGAGGGACACCGGATTGTGACAGTGGGTGTCATAACAAGTTTCTAAAACGTACATCTTTCTCTCATCCTCTCTCTCGCTCTCTCTCTCTGTGGCTCTCACTCTTTCTCTCTCGCTCTCTCTCTGTCTCTCTCTCAAGCACTATCTGTCTCTCTTTTCTCTATATCATTCTCTTTCTCTCTCTTTCCCACTCTCACTCGCTCTCTGTCGCTCTCTCCCTTGCTCTCGCTCTCTGTCCCTCTCTCCCTTGCTATCTCTCTCTCTCTCTCTCTCTCTCTCTCTCTCTCTCTCGTTTTCTATCGGCTTCAAAAATTCCGAATCTTAACTTATTTACATCGCAACCTGATCTTTTTCAGGTTGGCTTCCCCTGCTCTTCGTGGAAACTGTCCTCTCAATCGGCGCCTTTTTCGTTGTCTGGGGCACCCACCACATGATCCGTAATGAGTATCGCCAAGTACCCGAACTCCCGCCCGACTTCCATTAACCTAAGAAACTCCCTATTTTTTTGTAATAATCAGTGGTTTTTCGCAATTCTGATGATGCTCATTACGCGGGTGTTTTTGAATAAAAGGTTTGGCAAATTTCGTGGTTTTGTTTCTGTCGCATTAAAAAGGCGTTATAGCACAAAAAGGGAGTGGGTAAACGCATTAATGGCACATGATCCGTCACGCATCAAAACAGTTTCCAAAAACTAAACAATTTTGACATTTATCGTCATTTTTCATCAATTTTTAACCAAAACAAAGCCTGAACAATTATGCGTTTGGTATCTAAGGCCTTTTGAAAATGCTATAAAAATTGTTGTCTATTTGTATGCGGGATTCCAGGGTAAACTAGTTCCCCTCCGTTACCCCCCTCGCTAACAGGCCAGTACCATCGTTTCAGCCCTTTTCCATCAAAATTTCACATAATTTTTTCATCCAGTGTCGAACGACCAAAAGCTACAAGTGTTTTTCAGACGCCACCTCCAAAATTCTGCCTTCTAAATCGGGCCCTCCGAGATTCGTACCGCGCCGCAACCCGAAAATTTGCAATTTTTCAGCGGCGCTGTGCAAAATCTAAAATGCGCGCCCGGCCCGGATGAGCGGGCATACATTTTTGAGTAACACACACTCGTGCTCCCCGTCCCCCTTTTAGCCCACCGCACAGAGAAACTCACTTTTTTAGGGGGAGGCCAGTTTTTCCAGCAGGCGAGAGGGCAGTCGCTATTTGCACGAAACGGCGGCTGGGCCCCGTCTTTCAAGGTTGTTGCAATTTGGGTTTGGGCGGATTTTTTTGAAAAATTGAGATTGAGGTTGTGTTCGGTTTTAGTGGTTTTATGGCCTAAAACCGTAATTTTTGCATTTTTTAATTGTGCGTTGTATTTTTATCGCTTTTACAAATGTTAAGATATCTCTCCCTCACTCTCTCTCTCTCTCTCTCTCGCTGACCCTCTCTCTCTCGCTCTCTCTGTATGTATGTCTGTCTGTTTCTCTCGATCTTTCTCCCTCTCTCTCTCTCTCTCTCGCTCTCCCTCTCTCGCTCTCTCTCTCTCTCTCCCTCTCTCTCTCTATGTCCTCTCTGTCCGCTCAGTCTCTCTCGCTCTCTTTCTCTCGCTTAAGCAACTTGTTAATCTTTCTTGGAAATGGTGATACCGATGAAGGCCAATAATGAATTCAGTACCAAATTCATTGCCCCAAATTTCCTAAAAAAACCCCTGCCAGCCTGCCCACTGCAGCCATCCCAAATGATCACTGCTAGCTTGCCGTCTTGCCGCCGGCGGGCCTTTGTTACGATGTGTGAACTTTTCTAACGCCGTCTGCTCGCTTGCCCAAGATTTTTCTGAAATTTCGTGACTCTGTGCAGGATTGCAAATCCTCGGTTTCGCCATGGTATCGGTTTTTGCAGTAGCTGCTGTGAGCAGCGTGATGCCTTGAGGGGGTTCGTGTGGGCCCCCGGATGCGATAAGTCGCATTTTGTTGTGTGTCTCTAGAAGAGTGAGAGAGAGAGAGTGAGAGAGAGAGAGATAGAGAGAGAGAGAGATAGAGAGAGAGAACAGAGAAAACCGGATCAACACCGAAAAAGAGGGCCCCAAAACGAGGGCCACCCCGAGTCGCGGGGAGCATGTGACGGGCCTCCTGGGCCTCTCTCTCTCACTCTCTCTCTCTCTCTCTCTCTCTCTCTCGCCCTATTGGCCACATGCCAAAAATAGGGGAGAGTGGACTGGCAGCTATGGCCGATGGCCCCCGGCCCGTTTTCCCCTATTTTCTCCCCCCAGTCCGTTTTTTGAGTTATCGCCCTGGCTAGTTGAGGGCAAAAAACTAGGAATAAACAGCGTTTTTTCGTTGTTTTTTTAGAAGGTTTAGAATTAGACAGAATTAGAATTAGAAGATTTAGAAGATAAACAGGGAATTTTAGAGTTTCTATGTAAATAGGCTGTCTAGCGGCTTTTTTAAATTGTAAAATTGTAAGATGAAAGTTTCCTCAAGAGTCGCTGCTAGCCTGCCTGGGCCTCTATAAGTTTCCTAATTTAGCCTGTTTAGGCCTGTTTCCTAATTTTTCTATGCTAGTTGCCAATCGTAAAGGATCTCTGCTAGCTCCCCTCAAACAGAGTTTTTCTGAAAATCTTTGCTAGCCTGCCCAATTTGATCCGTATTTGCGATTTCTTAAGTAAGTTCTGCTAGCATCCCCATGGCCCCTTCCTTTTCCCAAAGAATCTCTGCTAGCTTGCCCTCTATCGAGCGCCTCTAAAAATTTCTCAAAAACTCGCTGCTGTCACCCTACATCCGATCCTTTCCTACCAGCGCTCTTGTTGGCCTCCCTTTCTTTTCTCCTCAAGAATCTTTGCTAGCCGCCCCTCCCCATTTCTCGTGGATTTTCAAATGATCTCTGCTAGCCTCACTCAATCTCCTTTCTTCCCTAAACATCTCTGCTAGTTTGTCTGTATATACGAATTTAATCGGTTTCCCAATGATTATTGCTTTTCCCCAAGAATCTGTGCTCGCCTGCCCGAACTATCCATTTTCTCCTCTGTCAAAATGCTCTCTGGAAGTCTGCCTACTACCCTCTCTTGCTCCCAGCTTTAAAAATCCAACTTTCAGCCCCAACTCCAACTCCCCCTCTTAAAAAATGGCGGTCAAACGTATCTGCGGCTGTTCGGTTACGGTAGGTATTGAAGCACCGTACTTCGTAGTGTCTCGTAGTTCTGGTGTTTCTTCATGCTGTGCATCGACATCTTCCTCGGTCTTCTCTTTGCCATGAAGCACTTCGACTTTGATTTGTAGGTTTTAATTAATTAATAAAAATTAATACAGAATTAATATTAAAAAACCATTAAAAAACTAAATTCTTAAGATCATGTCTTTTTTAGGTTCAACCTTCGGCGGCAGGCCAACCGACATGCTGGATTCTGGAGTACCGCCGGTAAGCGCGATTTGAACGGATCTCTGCTAGCTTGCCGTAATTTTCGATTTCGAAGGATCTTTGCTAGCTTGCTTCTAGTCTTCTGCTTCCCCAAGAAGCCCGGCTCTCCTTTCCCCAAAAATTTCTGCTAACTTGCCCGGGTCGTCAGTTCCCTAAGGATCTCTGCTAATCTACCTGAACCTTAAACGTCAGGGGTCTTTGATAGCTTGCCTTTAGTCTTCTGCTTCCTCAAGAATCCGCGCTAGCCTGCCTGAGTTGCCTTATTCCTCATGAATCTCTGCTACACGGAGCGCTCAAAACCATGATTCCGCAAGAATTTCTGCTCCTTCCCGTCAACAACTATTCTTTAACGAGCTCCGCTAGCCCGGCCGGCTCCTCAAAAACCTCTGTTAGAATGCCCTAAAAATTCCCAAATTGTCTCTGCAAGCTGCCCCTACTTTGGAACCCATTTTCCAGGCCGATGCCTCGATCTTGGGCTCGGAAAGCTGGAGATCGGTGTCGAGATGTCGTTGCTGGTCATCGCCGCTGTGGCCATGTTGGGTCTCTGCTGCCGCAAATCAAAGCTTCTCATCCCATATCTCATCCTTAAGGTATCGATTTTTTAAGGTACCCATTATCCGAATTTTAGGTGGTGGTCATCTGCGTGTTCCTGTACATGACCATCATGTACGCCATGCACTTCAAGGATTGCGGAGGTATAATTGTTTTTACTTTGTATCACACACTCACTTTCTCTCTATCGCTCACTCTCTCTCCCTCGCTCTCTCTCTCTCTCGCTCAAATCCATGTTTTCAGGCCTCCTCTTCGCCCAGGCCCTCGCCCTGATCATTGCCGTCATTTCCTACGGTATCATTGCTGGCACCTATAAGGTAAGCAGGAATTTATAAAGGCTAAAAAATTCGATTTTCAGACGATCAAGGGCGAATACTCGACCATCGACAGCTTCATCCCATAAATAAATCCATTGCAAATTATTTTAATTCCGATAACTCTCTCACTCTCTCACTCCCTCCCTCTCTCTCGCTCTCTCTCTCTCGCTCTCTCTCTCTCTCTCTCTCTCTCTCTCTCTTTCTCTCTCTTTCTCTCCTTCTCTAGCTTTTATTACTGCTCTCACAACGATCGCCGGCCTTGCATTTGTGTAATATGCATTTTAAAGGGAGCGTGACAGCAATATTTCGCAGCAAAAAATCTGCGTAAAATTGATGTCGCTATCCCTTTAAAAAAACCTGCATAAAAACCTCTTAAAGCATCCCGTTTATTCGCATTCTGCCGTGGCTTATAATTGTTATAATTTTTTTTCTGCTTCATCAGCTTATGGAAACCCAGCGCTCCTTCTCCATATTCACATGATGCTACACCTCTTCCGGTCGCGATCAATCTTTGCGCTGCCCGGCCGACTGTCCTCATCTACCTGAAATAAAAAGATTTGCATCTTCTTGCGAGATTTTGGCTCTAAATAAATTTTTTATTGCTAATTGATGGAATTGAAAAATAGAAACAACTTAAATACGCTTCATCAAATTTTAAATCAGAAAAGGAGAATTTTTAAGCAATTACCTGTACACTCTCGCCGCACGAATTACTATCAAGGGCCTTCTCGACGCGACTCCGGTTGTTGGCGCTTTCTTTGATCTGAAAAAAATTGGGTTTTCAAGAATTCGAATTTAATAATGCTGATCTTGGAATGCCGAACTTCATAACATCAAATTTCCATAAAATACGATTTCTTTAGCGCCAAATATCGATTGTCGAATTTTTATGGTTTATTTTTATTTTTCTCTCAAGCTCTCTCACACACACTCTCTCTCTCTTTTCTCTCTCTCTCTCTCTCTCTCTCTCTCTTTCCCTCCCTCTCTCTCTCTTTTCTCTCTCTGACCTGTAACGCCTGCTCCACCAAGTACGCAAACGCGGCGGTGACGTTGAAGTTCTCCTTCTCGGATACTCTACAAAATATAGAAAATGATGCTTCTTTCCGCTTCACTAACCTGTACAGTTTCGTGTGCGACCTTTTGACGACGTTCAGCACCTCTTCCCGATTTATCTGGCTATTTGCCGCGTCGTCCGTCTTGCTCTCGATGAGCAGCGCCGGGATGCCGACCTGCTGCTCCAGGGTGTAGCGATGCACCTCGCAGGCGTAGTCGAAACTCTAACATATGAATTTTAAAGCGTCTGAAAGGTTAAAAAGGTAGTATACCTTTAATAAAACGTTTTTGAATTTTTGGAGGATGGAATTTTGGATTTTTTGGAACTCGGAAGGGACACGTCTAAAGCATAACAATCGTTTTTTCCCGTTTAAAGAAAACGGCACGACAATACCTACGCTAAAGCTAAAAATGATTTTTGGCACTTTTAAAAAAATTAGGAAAACATAAATTAGATATAGATTAAGACATTATTTTTCAAGTTTTCAAAGTCCTATCAAGAGATAGCATCTTTCTTATCGGATTCTCTAGTTCTTTAAAGGCATGGGCAGGTTCAAAACACAGACGTACCCTCAAATCAGTGGTGCTGAATATAATGGCAACCGCGTCGAAAAATGTGCGCTCGTTCTCCAGATCCATATCCTGAAAATGAGATGCGGTTGCATCTTCTAGTAAACTTAGGTGTTCGACTTTGCAACCGATTAGGCAATTCGAGGCGAGGGAGAGAGAGAGAGAGAGAGAGAGGAGAAGGAGAGAGAGGAGAGAGGGACGGAGCGAGCGAGAGAAATGCGAAGTAAAATTATCGTACCTCTTTCCACTCGACAACCTCTATCCGTATCATCTCCCCGTCGAGGCTGAGATTTGTATGTCCATCGAAAACTGGGGTACCGTCGAACGCTCTCTGAAATTAACGGTTCATGGGGGCGTCCATAGGAGCAATGCGTAGTCAGTTCACGGCCAATTTTCTTGTCCCTTTAAAAGGGCGAGTCAGGGTCAGGTTTTGCGAGGAGTGTGGCGGTCACTTACAAGGATACCTCCCCAGCTCGAAGTTCAACTTCGGTTAGCTAGATAGCGTATCAGATGCAGTTTTTCGCGCTGATCACGATCCCGATATTTATTTTGCCCAAATCCATAGGAACACCAGAAAAATCATTTGAAAAATGTGCATTTTTGCCTGGCTGGGCGGATCCGCCCACGCGCTTCAAAGCCCTTTCCAGAGAGAGGCATCCATCGGTGGCATGGTGTAGTCGGCAAGTAATTGGTCTACCAATCTAGGGGGCACTAGTTCGAGTTTTGCAGCTGACGACTATTTTGCTTTTTGGATAAAATTGCTGTGAAGGCCATATGGACTCCCAGTAATAAAATTTTTATCGGTTTTGCATCGGTTTGTCGGTTCGCTTGCGATTTTACGTTCAGTTTTACTCTTTCTGGTGAACGCAATTTCGAATTATCGTCATGTCAATCATCGTCATTAATTGTAGTGCTCACTCAAAAATGTTTTGAGTTTCCGACAAGGAATTATTGGGCTTTGGTTACGCTCGATTTTTATGTCTAGCTTTATCTGCTCCGGGGTGGGAAGGAGAATTTTTAATGGCACAATTACTGATAATCATTATGAGAACGATGCTATGTTGTTGCCAAAAATACTTCAATTGGTGACAAATGGGCCAAAAAGAACTAGAAATATTATTACTGGGCGTCCATATGGCCTTCACAGCAATTTTTATCCAAAAAGCAAAAAAGTCGTCAGCTGCAAGACTCGAACTAGTGACCCCTAGATTGGTAGACCAATTACTTGCCGACTACACCATGCCACCGATGGATGCCTCTCTCTGGAAAGAGGCTTTGAAGCGCGTGAGGCGGATCACGCCCAGCCAGGCAAAAAATGCACAATTTTTCAAATGATTTTTCATGGTGTTCCTATGGATTTGGGCAAAAATAAATATCGGGATCGTGATCAGCGCGAAAAACTGCATCTGATACGCTATCTAGCTAACCGAAGTTGAACTTCGAGCTGGGGAGGTATCCTTGTTAGTTAGCTAATTTTTGAACTTCCAAAAATTCACGAACCTTTGTAATAAACCGATAAATCAGGGCTGATTTTCCGACTCCTTCCGCTCCGATGATCAAAATTCGGACAGTCTTCTGTTTTTGGGTCATATTGCGGCCTGAAAGTAATAAATTAAAGGAAGTTTCCATCCATGATGACTTGAAAATTTTGGGAGGGCTGGATTGAGAGAGAGCGAGTGAGAGAGACGGGGTGAGCTAGAGAGAAAGAGCGAGAGAGAGAAGTGAGCGAGAGAACGAGAGAACGAAAAAGAGAGAATGAGAGAGAGCGAGAAAGAAAGAGAGAGCAAGAGAGAGCGATAGAGAGAGAGAGACAGCACGCGGCGCGTCTATTTTCTCAAAAACCGTTAAATCTCTTTAAAAAGCCAGCGAAAATCAATAAGCCCCTCAAAATTCAAAACAACGAAGGTACACCAAATAATTCCCAACCCTGAAGAAACCAAAAAAATGTGGGAATAGAATTCTCCGAGATGGAATGGAACGATTTGTCTTTTTTTCCCCCTCTCTCTCTCTCACTCTTTCTCTCGCCGCTCTAGTCTCCAGGGGATTCGGGAAATATGGGGCACCGGATTAGCAAAAAGTAGCCCGGGGGCCCCGGAATTGTCTTTTTGAGGGTAGGTAAGGGGGATTATCGTCTGTGGGCCAGAGAGAATTGTCTCGTTACGGTGAGTAAGTTGTGTTTTCCGGTAGCGGCTTATCGCGGGTGGGGAAAGGTTACTACCGTATTTTTGGGGGCGCAACGGATTTTGGTGTTAATTGGAAAAAGAAATAAAAAGTTTTTTTTGGTAGTCGGTGGTCTATTCAAAATTAAATAATGCACATAGACCAAAAGAAATTAATTAAAATAAAGATATTCTTACATAATTAAACCAATTATATTCTTTCTTGAAGTATTCCGAAATTTTTTATTTCATTAGCTAATTCTAATAAAAATTAGGCGTTGACGGAGTTTAAATTTAGCTATTTTCGATATTTCGATATTTTCAAGGGATTGTCAATAGTAATAAAATATAATAATTCAACAATTAAAAGTATAACAATAATGATTTAATGATTAAGGATTTACGGCAAAATTATAACAATAGAAACAGTAAATCACTGAGATCTCACCCAATCCAAGGCAAGACGGAACAAGGCAAAAACGGGTTCCATCCCTAGATAACCAATGGAGAGAAAGAGAGAGAGAGAGAGAGAGAGAGAGAGAGAGTAGAGAGAGTGATAGAGAGAGAGAGACCGGGAGAAGCTTTGCTGGAGGGGGTGTGGAAAACCGGTAAGGGGCAGAAAAGCGGAAAAACAAGTAGGCCGATAATAAGGGCAAGTCCCTAATTGAGCGTATGAAGCTTCAAATTGGAAATATCGATTAACCAGATGGTCTATGGATCTATGGATCTTTTCCATTCCCCCTTTAAAGGGCCAATCAAGTCAACAATTGAAGTTGTTGGCTATGGGTTTCCACTTCAACTTTTCTTTAAAGGAGAGTGGCTAGTCGGTTTTCCACAAAAATTTTCCATGCCCGCAACGCACTACGCTAAATAAACGCTACGCAAACGCTATGAAAACGCTACGCTAAAGCTGCGCAACAGCATTTTTACGCGGAACGGACGGGTGCTCGAATTAACGGCGAAAACCGAGCATGATGTGTGTCGCGGTGCCAAAAAACGCTTCGGAAATCCATTACCAAAACTATGAGCATGCCCTGCTAGTCCCTTTAAAACGACTCGGACTTTTCAAGAAGCCCTAGATTTTTCCCCCATGAGTCAAATCCCAAAAAAATCGCCCCAGCCGTTCCGTGGATCGCCTCGGAAATTGGGGGAAGTCCTCCAACAACTTTTTTTGACGAACCCACACACGCGCTTCTTGCTCTGTTTCTTCCGGGGCACGGATATCGTTCATCCCCCCCCCGCATTCAGGCATTTGGCAAGTCAACCGGGCAGCCAACCCACAGCCAGCAGTAATACTGTCCAAATCGAATTAGGGGAACTCTCGATTCCTCCCCCCGCTCACCCGATCGTTGGCGAAGCGGAAATTCGGGCGATTTTTGAACGAATTCGAGTGGAAAAATGGGTGTAAAAAGAAAATAGTGCTAGAGAAATTTTAAAAAGTTTGTTAAGTTCTGTGAAAAAGTTTTAGGCGCATTTTTAGCAAAAATTGTGGGCTATGTAGGTCCAATCTAAGCCCAGCTTAAGGGAAAATCGTAAGCCAAGCCTAAACTAAGCCTGAGCCAAGCCCAAGCCAAGCCTAGCCAAGCCCAAGCCTAAGCCAAGCCTAAACCAAGCCTTAGCCAAGCCTTAGCCAAGCCTTAGCCAAGCCTTAGCCAAGCCTTAGCCAAGCCGAGGCTAAGCCTAAGCCAGGCATAAGCCAAGCCTAAGCTGAGCTTAAGCTAAGCCAAGCCCTAGGCTAAGCTCGCCCTAAAACCAAGCTTCTTAAGCTGAAGTTTAGTTTAAAGGGATGGTGGCAGCAAGTTTTAGCAAAAATTTTGATTGATCCGACGCAACCTATCATTAATGCGAATTTGCCATACCCTAGACCCGGATGCCATTCTTCAAAAAAACCCAAAACTCAGACTAAAGGCTGCCCCGAAAAAAATTCAAAAGTAAAGGTCCAGGTGAAAAATAAGGCAAAGAATATAATGAAAATGTTGGCGCGTCGCCGGGGCCCCCAGAGATCTGAATAGGAGACTAATTTTGTTTGCGCCCCACCCGGCGGGGAGGAGTGTGGATAGGGTTGTGACGGAGTCGAGGGATGGCAGGTGGCTTTTCATGGCTGATATTTTTGGTTGGGTCTTGCGGGTAAAAAATCGGATAAAAATGGTCAAAACAAGGTTGTGCCATTTCGAAAAAATTAATAGAGAGCGGGAGAGAGGGAGAGAGATAGAGAGAGCGCGAGAGAGAGCGAGAGATGGATAGAGAGAGAGCGAGAGAGAGCGAGAGAGACAGAGAGGTATAGAGTGCGAGAGAGAGCGAGAGAGAGCGAGAGAGAGCGAGAGAGACATAGAGAGAGAAAGATAAGCGAAAGCGCGAGAGAGACAGAGAGAGACAGAGAGAAAGAGCTAGAGAGAGACAGCCATGTCACGCTCCCTTTAAAATCCAGGCCCCGCATTTCGGGCTACGGTAGGTTATTACGAACCAGCGTCTTAAAGGGAGCGTGACAGCAAGGTCAAGAATTCCAGCATGGGCCTCAGAAAACGCTTGCTGTCATCGCCCTCTTCGAAAGTTTCAATGACCACAAATCGATGTGCTGTTCTTTGGAATGGCCAAATGCCTGGTGTGCCCACCCGAAAGGTCCAAATTTTTGGGCCTCACCGCGGGAAAGGTGGGCCAAATCCACTTTTGAGGGGGCCGTCGTCCCTTTTCTGGTGGGTGGGGGATGGGACCCCCGAAGCGCCCACGCCCCATCCAATTTTGCGACACATCCTTTTTTGCTTTGCAGTGGGGGAGAAACACTTTTGCGAACAAGCGCACGAACGGCCAGTGGGATCTCTCCAAAAGGAAATATTAAAAATAAAACAAAGCATCTTGTCACTTTTGAGGGGGGAGGGCAATCGCCGGGCGGGAATACGGTAGGTTGGATTTTTCGCGGTATCCGGGGAGCCGAATTTTTATTAGAAGTCCAGAAATGCTTGATAGCGTACTATCAAGTGTTTTAATGGTTTTTTTGAATTTGACTGTTTAAAATTAATTGTAAAAGCTATATAAAAACTGAGAAAAATTGTAATTTTCTCATTTTGGTCGAAAATTGGCTTTTTAGGTTGCAAAATCGAATTTGTTGAACAATTACGCTTGGCTAAAAATTACGGTAAGCGTTTAGTTTTAGAAATATTAATAAAACAGTTAAGATACGCTGTCAATATTCGAAGAAGTAAAAATTAGAGCAAAAGATGGCTATCTGAAATCGATTGTCAAAAATTCATACAAATATCTAACTCCAAGTAATGTTTAAATGTTTAAATTTTTAAGGTACCGTATTCGGCAAAAAACAACATTTTTTTAAATAAATAGGATTCCCGAGGGCGATCCCGAAAAAGTGCACCCCACAATTATTCACCATGAGGGGGTAATTATCTAACCTATCCGGAAGGCCGTAATTTGTACCACAGCGTAGGCCGTGTACCGGCTAAATGGCCACCTTTTCCGGGTATTCATCAGCAGCTAAAATTACTAGTTTAACTCAACAAAATTGTCGGCGATTTTCGAAACTATAGTAGCGTCGAGGAATGCTAAAATGATTACAAAATCTGTCGTAAATTTCTAAAAATTGGCGGGACCTTTAGAAACTAATTAGACATCCTAATAAGGCGTGAAAAATTTATTTTGGCCAATTGAAGGCCAGAAGCTGAGCGGACAGTTTGCCCTTCCATCCCCAGCCGCCCACCAACCCCCAAAAAAAACAAATAAGCCGCTTTTGACAAATTGATAGCGCCCCACGAGACGCCCTGCTTTTGCCGTTTTTGATCTTTATTAGCCGGCTCAATCGGCTAAAAATAGAAAATAGCTGGATAATTTTGGTACTGGACCGTTAGCGGGGGGGGGGTTAGCGCGACATTTTACACAGTTTTTCGATATAGAAAACGCACAGAACCTTCAGTTTTCGGCGAATTGTATGTATGTATAAAATATGACAATTGATCCAAATATTTATTATTGCAAGTTTTTTATATTTTTCTAGCGTTCAAATACTAATAAAACTCTATAAAAATACATCATATATTATTAAGAAGCACAGACGAAAAGATAAAATTTTATGTGCTTTCGCTAAACTCCCCCCCGCTGGTAGTCCAGTACCATAAATTTCATTTTTATGAAAGCTGTGAGGGTGGTGTGAGAGAGACAGAGAGAGCGAGAGAGAGACAGTGAGAGAGAGAGCGACAGCGAGAGAGAGAGAGACAGTGGGAGAGTGAGAGAGAGAGAGTAAGCGCTAAGCTGCTTTTAGTATCGAAATCCTCCAACGAACGATTCTATGGAAATTCCCGCTTTCCCACGAATCGACCAAAAAAGTACAGCCCTTCTCGCAATTATTTGAGCATCTTTTCCAAGCTGCCAAAGTGCAAATCGGGCCCTTGAAAACAGCATAAAGCGAGGAAAACAGAAATTTCGATCAGTCGAAAACTTTTTGAGGGGAGAAGCGGGTTGTGTTGTGTTATGAGTGGGTGCTGTGGCCGGCTGCTGGCCTGGGTGTTTGCAGGCCACGAGGCCAGCCCGCCATTTTGGGGCGTGTTTTTGAAAAACGGTGGAATACCTCTATGTCTCTCCTTGACTCTCTATGTCTCTCTCTCTCTCTCTCTCTCTCTATCTCTCTCTATCTCTCTCGATCAGTACAAAAAAAATAGAGACCAGACCATCGAAATGCAAAATTGTAAAGAGACCGTGCCGGCATCGACTTTTCTTGGCTGTCACGCTCCCTTTAAAAGGCCGGAACGCGACGCGTCGGCTTTATTCAAATTGAACCGACTCTTAAGAATTCTGCATTGGAGGTTCTTGTGCATTATCGGGGGTGGTTCATCAGCGAGAAAAACACCCGGTTTACGGTATCGATTTTTCTTAATAAAAATAAATGAAGCTATATTAAACTGTTTTTTTTGTACTCCCTAACGCAAAAGCGTTACAAATACTTCTACAAATAATCCAAAAAATATGGATTTTTCGATTAAAAATTTTTGAAGAAAATTCAAACATTCTGTTTTTATGAAGAAAAAACCAAAATTTCTAGAATTTTAAAGATTTCTAGAACAAACCAAAATTTATATCATTGTGGAAATACGGTTTTTGCCTGATACCCCCCCCCTATAATGTACAAGAGCCAAAATACAAATCCGGAAGCTCCAAAATACCTGAAAATACCTAAAAAATCGCGCTTTTCAGAGGAATTCGAACATAAAAATGGCTGTAATTGAACCTAATGGATATCGTAAAACGCAAAAATGACAAATCAACTGGCGTGAGAATTCCCCCGCAGGATGCCGATTGCTGACGTCCCTCCCCCGACCAAATCCCAGATTGAAGATTTGTCCCGAAAAATCCGCCTAATCCCCCCACCCCCAGCCCCTAACAAGAATCATTGCGTAAGCGATTAAGCCGACGCTGACAGTCGATCTGAAGTGGGTATTCTTAGAACCATCCGCTCACCATTTTCTTAGTTCTAAAAAAATCCCGGCAACTTGATGGATGTGCCCTGGGGGCAGGGGAAAAAGTGACCGCCCCCGGAGCTGCTCGGTTCAAAATGTTCCCCCGGGGAGCCTAAAAACGGACCAAAAAAGTCGACTACGCGTCAATCCATCAACGCTGATTTCTCGGGAAGCGCAAAAGTTGACGTGGCTGCAAGTCCGAGACAAAAATGAGATTTTTGGAAGCTTTGGAGCATGAGTTTCCTGACTTGAGTTCGAAAAGAGTTTTGAAAGAGACAAAAAAAAGTAAACAAATCGAGTTTATCCGTATTTATAGGATACTGCGAATACGTTAAAAAATAATAAATCATCAAAACCAAACAATACCTTTTTTGGATTACGGTAGCTGGAGTACTACGGTATGTCAAGTTATCCAACAACGATATAAATTAGGCTTGGCGGTTCTTTCGCATTATCGGGGAGGGGAGTGAATTTTTCCTTGCAAAAATTGACAAATGTCTATTAAGGTATCAAAAAATATTTTAATAATGTTTTTAGTAAAATTTAACGATATCTCAAAGAGAAATCATCTCCAAAACCTAAAAAAAAACTAAATTTTCGAGAATTTCCGTCCAGAAAATCTTTTCAAGTTTCAAGTTTCTTTTCACAAAAATTCAGAAAATCGCGTAACGTAATAATAAAAACATTTGCAAAGATCTGTTTTATTTTTTACAAAACTAGGATATTAAGGCAAAAATTGGTCGGAAAAGAAAACACCAAAACTTTTTATAGTTTTGGTCGCTGGTAGATTTTGCAATATTACTGAATTCGTCTGAAGGTTCCGGGATTAAAACATAATTCAAATTACACAAAATACAACCCTACAACAATGACATTTATGAATTGAACCTGTAGAAGTCGAGAAATCTTGGGATTGTCTCCCCCACCCTCTATTTCATGTCCCGCCCCCCACCCACAACGGATTATCCCTCGCCTCAGACCGGTCAAAGCAAAAGTGCCCCCAGAAACTCTCCGGATTATGGTCCAGACAAAAGGTTATTTCGCCTTTAATTGGACCCGAATCAACCCCTAGAAAATTGCCAATTTGCGGTTGGCCAGTAGACAACGAAAAAATTGAGATTTTCTGAAAGTTCGGGGTCAAAGTTCGGAATCTGGTTGCGATTTGGCGGCGCGTTAATACGACCCAGATGCTAAGAAACAAAAAAGTAAAAAAACGGCAAATGCCTGTTCAAAAAGCATTGAAACAGTGATCGAGGTTTTTTAGAACAAGTTGTCGGAATGCATGCGATAATGCAGGATCTGTTATCGCGTATCTTGTCGTATTCTATGGTATATCTTCGTTTCGTAGTGTAGCGTAACTTTCAGTAAAAAGGAGGTATCGTACCCTACCCTACGCACTGTACCGTTTGTGGCGCATCACGAATACCGTGTCGTAGCTTAGCGTAGCGTACCGTAGCGTAACGTAGCGTAGCGGAGCGTAACGTAGCATACCGTAGCGTAACGTAATGTACCGTAGCGTAACGTAGCATACCGTAGAGTAACGTGGCATACCGTAGCGTTACGTAGCGTACCGTAGCGTAACGTAGCATACCGTAGCGTAAGGTAGCGTACCGTAGCGTACCGTAGCGTAACGTACTGGACGGTGAGGTGAAAGAATAATTCCAGAGCGTAACCGCCCAGTAATTCCAGAACGTTATTTTTTAGCAGAGAGTTAAATTCAATTCAAAAACTTTCAAAATCATGAAATCCAACAGAGCACGTATGTAATCCCCAGCCATCCCCCCACTTTACCCTTGCACCCACTTCAGCCATAAGCTCCCCGAAAAATCATCCTTTTCCTAAAGGTGTAGCCTGAAGTGGGGGTGGATAAGTGTTTTTGCGTTTTTTTTTTGTTTTTGGCATTAGGCCAGTAGCAGAAGAGGAGAGGAACGAGAGAAAAAAAAAGAGGAGAACGATCACTATAATGGCCTCCAATGAGGGGTCCTAGAATGGCATGTCCATAGGTGTTCAGTGGAGCGGGGCGGTTTCCCTGGATCAGGAATTAATAGGAGCGTCAAAAAACGCATTAAGTTTGGTATTTTTAGTTTGAGCATTTCTACTACTAGGTAATGCTTTTAGTTTTAAAGGGACCGTGACAGGCACAATTTTGTACGACGAGAAAAGTATCATTACCCTGCATTGATAGACGCCAAACTTTAGTGACTTAAAACCACAATTCCAGCACCGTAATTTGGAGCCACCTGGAATCGGAAAGTGTTAGAACCCGGAATTCCTAGCACCCCCCCGAAAAGCTGGCTCACAAAAAATGCCCGTAAATTCTACCTGGAATGACCCTCCCCTACCCCCGCCGTGGGCTGCGCTCTAGTTTTCTTATTCCTTCTTTTTTTCTCCTTTCCCTTCCCTGTTTGGGCCCCGCTGAGAGCCCGAGGCTTAGGGCCAATTCTGCCCGCCCCCCCCCCCGACGTGAGCCAGGTGCAAAATGATGCTAATTGGGGGTAGACACGCAATAAAACTATTCAAGTGGTGACGCGACGTTTTCGAGACGTTCGACTTGGACCTGAGGGTGAAACTGGCCGTTTTAAGTTGACGGGAGCTCTAGAAATCCCGACATTTTTGTGCCTAAAATACACGCGTCCCATTATGCAAAGAGCAAAAAGCGGCCCTAAAAAGGAAAAATCTCCGGTTCCAAGAATCCCCCAGGGGCCCCTTCCAAGGTTTCTACACCGGACGCGGAAGCAAATTTTTCACGACGAAGGGCCCTTAGAGGGAAGGGGGAGGAGAAGAAGGGCCCAAAAAGTAGAACAAAGAAACGAGGAAAAGGAGGAAAAACGAATGGAACGTTTGCAGGGGTTTAAAGTGTAACTTGAGAAGTTTAATACGTTAAATCTTTAATAGCTTTCTTTTCGCTGACTTTTTCTCTCCCTCCCTCTCTCACTCTCTTTCTCTCTCTCGCTCTCTCTTCCCCTGCCATTCACTCTCTCGCTCTCTCTATCTCTCTCGCTCTCGCTCCCGCTCTCTCTCTCTCTCTCTCTCTCCGTCTCTCTAAAGCCCTCCAGCTCTCTAGCGCTGACTTTCTCTCTGTTTCTCTCGCTCTCTCGCTCTCTCCAGCCCTCCCTCTATCTCACTCTCTCTCTCGCTCTCTCCTCACCTCGAACTTGTTCGGCCAGCTCCGAGTCGAGCAGGAAGTCGTCAAGCTTGTAGAATCTGCAAGATTCCGGATTTTCCGCTGGATTCTTACTGCTTAAAGGGCCATGCAAGGTAGAATTCTAGATTTTCTGGCTAGTCGGAATTTCGAAATTCGAATTCGAAACGCGTACTTTTCATGGCATAACTGGTTAAGATGCCGTCGCTACGGCCGCGCGTTGCGTGTTGCGGGCGCAAAAAAAATCGATATTGCTGGAAAACCTGGAACCTGGAAACCTGGAAAAGCTAGTCTCCCCCCGCTAACAAACCAGTTCCCAAAAATTCCGCCAACCTCCTAAAGACAAACGGCACCGCTCTGGCGCCATTAGTAGCATTTCGGCGTCTCAGGATCTGTAGCATGGGCATAAATTCGGGATTTTCAGGCACGGCCCCGAATTGTATCTCGGCATCGGGCAACAGATTCTGGAGCATCGGAAATTATCCGCCCAATACCGGCGGGTATATTTGGCCAAAATGGGATGGATCTTTCGCTTCCCCTTGGGGGTCCACAGCGCCCACCAATAACACATGCATTTCCGAATTCCGGGCGGAAATTGGGCGGCGGAAAGGGAGGGAAAAGGAGCGAACGATCGGAAAAATCGGAAACCATGGAATTTTTTGGAAACTATTGTTTCAATTAAAAAAAGTCCAAACGTCAGAGGACTTTCTTTTTTCTAGTTAAAATATAGTTTTATTTGACTGAAAACAGTATTCAAATATTTCCTATTAAGTTACCAGACATTTCTAGATCAATAAATCCTCCTCCCCCCGATAATGCAAAAGAACCCGATAGGGCAAGCGTGGGAAGCTACGTATGATACGTCATTAGACGCGTTATGCACTGCTCCGTAGCTCGTCTTCAAGTATCATGCAATAATAATTTGGTCGCGTATCTTTGTCTGTGTGTGTGTGCGGAGGTCAGTTTCGAGGCTCGATTTGAGGGCCTTCCCGTGTCCAAAACGCCCTAATTCTCCGTCACCCGGGGGAATCGACCCTCCTCTTTCCGATGGCGTTTTCAGAATCCCGATAAAATACAAGCTTACAAAGTTAAAGCCGGTTTTATTGATTTTTAGGGGTCCGGGCAGGCTAATTTGCATAATGTGAAAAAATACAAATTTCCTCATTCATGCCAGTTGCACTCGCCCGTGTGGTCGGCAGAGGGGAGGGGTCCGAAGGACCCGAGTGATCGGAAAGTCAAATTCATCATGCAAAAACCGCATTCCAGCGCCCAAGGCCCGCGAAGCGGGTTTTGGGCGCTGGTCATGCAATAAATGCTTCAATGCTAATACCACAGTATGCCCAATACAGAGGATTTATGCGAATACAAAAAAAAATACAAAAAGAAATGCAGACACAACTGGGGGGCGAAGAGATGAGGAGAGGCCCATTCTCGGGTCGAAAATCTGGGGGCGATGTGGGCTTGGCATGGGGGTAGAGATGATGAGCACGAGGTGATGGTGGTGCTCATCGACGAGCCAGGGTAGGATGGATAGATGGTAGACGATCAGCGGCGGCGCTGGGAGCGGCTGGACGAGCGAGTGCGGCTCGAGCGGCGGCGAGAGGAGCGGGACTGAAATTAGACTGTACGGGAGAAATTGAGGGAGAGCCATAGAGTGAGAGAGAGAGAGAGAGAGAGATCCCTACCGGAGTGGTGCTGGCCCTCGATGACGTCTGGGCCCGCTCAACGTCTCGATGGTGCAACTCATCACGCAGCGCCTCCACGTACCTAAGCGAAGCATTTCGTATAGGTCGTGCTCAAAATCCCTTACTTCTCCTGACGGCGCGCCACGGCGGCGTCGGCGTCACGAAGGTCCTGCTGCTGCTGGGCAGCGTGGCCGAGGCTAGAAGTTGACAGCGTCACCAACAAGTACACAACTCACTAGATTCCACAAACGAAGCAGAAGCAGACAAAGATGGCGACGGCGTAGACGAACAGGAAGGCGATCAGGACTAAAACAGGGCGCGTTGCAGGTCGGGATCTCAGCAGAAACGCAAGGATACTACAAGCACTTACCGGCAAGGATGACGAAGCTGCTGCGGGAGAGGGCACGCTCGTCGTAGTTCTGCGGCTCGGCATCGTCGGAGAGGAGGAAGACCGAGGAGGAGAAGGAAGAGGCAGGCTAGAATTTGACGAATTGTTAAGCCCAAGCTCGCTTAAGCTAAGCTTAAGCTAAAGCTAAGCCTAAGCTAGGCCTAAGCCACCTAAGCCAATCCTAAGCCGCCGAAGCTAAGCAGAAGCTAAGCCAAAGCTAAACCTAAGCCAAGCCTAAGCTAAGCCTACTCACCAGAAAACGTGGCAGATCAGAGGAATGGACTTGAGACTTGTCGTTGGCCAGCCCCAAGCAGCGCGTCAGGTTGACGTCGAAAGCGCGGAGAAGCGGGTGGTCGATTCCGTCGAGTACCTGGAGAGGGTTACGGTAAGAATATGACAAAAAGGTTACCTTCTCCCACATGGGCTGCCAGGCGCCAGCAGTGCCCGGGCATTTCTTGTCGAGCTCGTCGCGCAGGCAGGCCATGTATCGGGTCGAGGACCTAGGGTACGGTAGAGTACACCACACAACTAGCTAGACGTACATGCAGCTGCTGCTGGTGTCGGTCCAGCAGGTGTCGCGTAGCTGCTGTGCGCGGTGCGGGTCTTTGGCCAGGCAGGCCGTGATCTTCGCAACTAAAAAAACCAACTTCAACCACTTTAAAGGGAATGCAAAGTCTGAAAATCGACGCTTTCGGTATGCCAGGTCTCGACAATTTACTTAACCGTAAAGCAAAGCGGAAATCGGTAAAAAGTACGATACCATCCGGGTTGATCGCGTTCCCGTTGCACATGGCCTTGTCGGACATCTCCAAGTAGTCCTGCGCACACGCGCCGCACGTCAGCAGCGTCTTCTCTTCGGCGGCCGAGCGGCTGAAAGACCATTTATAAACTGGAGCTGTAGATGAACTCCCGGCCGGTGGTGCCAGCCACTTAAACCACAAAACCCAGCACTAAAACGCACTTGCACATCGACGTGGCGCCGATCACCCTCAGGTCGATGGGCCCGCTGTGGATGATCTCGTCGTGGTGCAGCACACCGGCCTGGGCCTGTCCCTTCAGCGTCTTGTGGGCCAAGCAGTCGAGTGGTGGGATCTGTGATTGGGAGAGTTCTTCAAGAAGTGAGAACTTGCTGACCTTGCCGAGGACGGGGCAGTTAAAATCGCAGATGGTCGATGGATCGATGCGGGCAGGAGGGGATGGGCGAGGGTTGAACAACGAGGCCGGGAAGTTCAGCTGACCACCGCAGATGTTCCACACTTTGTGGGCGGGGCGCTCGAGATCCGTCTGAAAAGGAAAGGGCATAGCCGCCTAGGCTCGGCTTAGGTTTAGGTTAGGCTTAGGCCTAGGTTAGGCTTAGGCTTAAACTAAAGCTCACCCCATCAAGGAACAGCCGCACGTACTCGTCGCCGGCGCCCGGCATGCAGGCGTCGAACACGAGCCGCTTGCACTCGATTGACTTGATGTAGTCACTTAAAAAAGTGTTTTCGGAAGAGCCAGCTCTTCTCCACCTGCAGTCCCAGGGCGATCGGTAGTCTTGTGGCTTTTGGAATGGATGTGATGGATACATCCAATCACAGCTGCGGGCCCGCTGCAGCACCACCGGATTCAGGAGACAACGATGGGCGATTTGCTCTGAATTCCAGACTTTGAAGCGTATCTGAGCACCCATACGTTGCATCTTGTTCCCCTCGGTCAGCCGGCAGAATCCGAAGTCGATCTGCTGCAGCACCGACGCCGAGCACGGGCAGTTCACCTCGACGTGCTCCTTCGCGCTGAATTCATACCGGTAAATTGTAGCTGAACATCTCGACTGACTCGCAAATCCATTGGAAGCGCAGCTCGGGGCGGGTCTCGTACGACTTGAGGAGGGTCTAGAAGATGAACATGAATGAGTCGGGAAAGATGGGCATACGGCGGCCGGGATCTTGGTAGAATGGTGCATCATGGCGTTGATGGTTTGCTCCTTGATGCATCGGCCGACCTAAGGAAGAGGAGTTAGCATGCATTGCCGCGTAGCGTTTCGTATATTTGCGTAGCTATGCGAATCGTGGGTAGACTTAGCGTTACGTAGCGCTACGGCGCGAAACGTAGCGCCACGTAGCGTTGCGTAGAGCTAAGTGGCGTTGCGTAGCGTTACGTAGCGTTACGTAGCATTAGGTAGCGCAACATAGCGTTTCGTGGCGTTACGTAGCGCTAGTTGGCGCAACGTAGCGTTACGTAGCGTTGCGTAGCGTAGCGTTACGTAGCGTCGCGTAGCAGCGTTACTTAAACTTGCGAACAGGTGAAAAAGTGCTTACCGTAAATAGTCCATCACTGGCCGTGTTGACGCGCGCGCATCGGCTGATCTCGCTGCCGCTGCCGACTAGAAAAAATAAGGTATGCTAATTTAACGACGTGTCCTACACGGCAAGTAGGGTCCGGTGAAGTTGTGGCGGCAGACGCCCTCCTCGCGCAGCTCCTTCAACACCTCGGCCGAGCACGGGCACGCCTTGACGACGTCCGGGTAGCGGCAGATCATGCGCTGGCGCAGTGCCCTCGACGCGGAGAGGAGTTGGGCGGCATCCTGAAGAAGTTCAGTCCCGTCAATTCAAAAAAGATACCTGGGTAGTGTTGAGTTCCTTTTGCTCAAAGATGTGCCGCGCCAGCTGGCTGATGAGGCATTTGGTGATCTGGAAAAGTGAAATTGGCTTGAAAGGGAGAGAGAGAGAGAGAGAGAGAGAGAGAGAGAGAGAGAGAGAAGAGAGAGCATTCTCTTACCTCGGCCTCTCGCTCGGGCGTGAACCAGCCCGCCTCGCATTTCCCCGGCTCGACCGACATTGCATGAGCAACTAATTTGAATTTGGAAGAAAATTAGAATTTGCATACCGAGCCCAGCAAAGCACAGCACCAGTTGGAAGACGTTCATCTCGAAAGAATGATTGGTTTTCTAGCGATGCGGGGACATCGCCAATTATGCTAATTTCTCCGATGCTAATGAGGATTTTCACTTCCGGTTCCGGTCCATATCACAGTCCAATAAAAAACACCACCCTCTAACTCGCCGCAGACGTATCGGATCGGAATGAGAGTTACACCATTCGAAAGCCCTTGAAACGGCGAATTTGCTGCAATCTTCAAAACCATGTTTTTCTTTAAACCCGTTATTTTACAAAGCAATTAAAACATTAAGGAACGGCCTCTGCCTCGAACCCGAATTTCCTTGCGTAATCGGTTACGCATTACCTTAGTGTACCAGTGTAACAGTGTAACACCTTAGTGTCACTGTCCCTTTAAAATCAAATTACATCGCGTCATCGTTTGGAAAGTCAGGGCGTAATAGCTTAAGGGTTTCTAAATTTGACCGTCCCCCTCCCTTGAAAACCGAATTACCTCGCGTAATCGGTTCGAAACCCGAGTTTCACTGCCTAATCGATGAAGCTTTTTACGATTTTACTGTCCCTGTCCCTTTAACAATACGAAATTTGTTGCGAATAAAGAGCTTTACGCTCTGCATCTATTCTCATTCTCTGCGTAAGAATTGGCCCCTTCTCTTCCCCTTTAAATGCTCTTAATTTAATCCGTGTTTTTGTGCTATAAAAAACAACCACGAAAATCCCAGTATAAACCTTTATTCTTTTACATAAAAAATAGAATATCAAAAAAATACGAAAGAACCATGTGTTTTAATTGTTTTTAATTCCAAAAAAATCCAGCAGCAGCAACGACGTCAATCGGTGTATTTTGGAGTCGAAAGAAAAGATCAGCAGAGACAGAGAGAGGGAAAGATGAGTGTGAAAAGCAACGGAAATAATTTTTTCAATTCTTAGAATTAGTTAAAAGTTAAAAAATTTTAAAGGGATTGGCAAGGGAGCCAAAAATCTTTAACTTTCCCTTGACTGCCCCTTTAAAATGTGCCCCGGCTAAAAATCCCTAATCGTCGTCTAATACAAAAATCACGAAAAAATAAAAGATAAAACTCCATGAAAAAGCACAATTTAAATGGCCGAAAAAATCGAATAAAAATATATATAGAAAATCACAGCTTGCTATCCCGGCATAAAAAAAACGCAAAAAATCACATTTTTAGAAATTCCAAAAAAATTAAAATATATCAAAAACATTACAGATACTGTATAAAGTATAGAAAACTAAGAAACAAATTTTCAATAATTGAAAACAATTTCAAATTCAATAAATATACCAGCATTGGATCAAGCAGACCTTGGTCGGGCCGTCGGGCGAGTCGGCATAGCTTTCGGCAGGGCGAAAAAGTTTTTAAAGAGACAGTGCCACCAAAAAAATAGGCAAAAATCAAAAGGCAAAAATTCAACCGCTCCGGGGATCGAACCCTCGACCCTTAGCTGGGGAAAATAATTCACAAAATTAACACTACGCGACGATCCCTTTAAAAACCAAGTGAAAATTCCCAGCACTCACCTACGCACTCGCTCGACGCTCACGGGGGGTTTCAAAAAATCACAGAAATTGGGTACGATGGGGGTACTGTAGTGTAGTGCAGCGTACTGTAGAGCATCTACATCACCATGCCGTCATCGATAATTTGGGCATTGCCGGGGGCCACCATGGCTTCGAGCTGTTTGAGACGGGCCATCAGACCGCGGTTGGACATCTGGAATAGGGGTTTAGAAAGATCGTCAGTTATCGATAGCTAGAGATAGAGAGAAATGGGGCTAGAGAGAGAGCGAGGAGAGCGAGAGAGAGAAAGAGCGAGGGAGAGAGCGAGCGAGAGAAGGAAAGAGAGAGAGGGGGAACAGAGAGAGAGAGAGAGAGAGAGAGAGAGAGAGAGCGAGCGAGAGACAGAAAGGGAGGGAGAGAACGAGAGATACTCACCTCCAACTGCTTCATCTTATGCTTTAAAGCCTGATTCTCGCTAAAGTATATCTGCACCCTCTGCTCAAGCGAGTCCATATACTCCTTCCGCTTTCGTCGAGATTCTTGCGCGGAGAGCTAAAAAAGCGAGGTACGTAACCTTTTCCCTTAAACCAACCTTATTCTTAATTTTGCGCCTGACAATCTTCAGCGCTTCCTCTTCAGTTTTTGTCAGCGGGAATTTGGTGGGGATTGGGTATCCCTCTTGGACGAGGGTTCGCTTCTCTTCTGCCGATAGCTGGACACACCCGTGGCTGCGGACGTCCTGAAAAAGGGTCTATTAACGCAGGGATGGATTAGTAGCGATAAATCGATACGCCGTGGCTTGGGTTTGGCTTAGGCTTGGCTTAGGCTTGGCATAGGCTTGGCTTAGGCTTGGCGGAGGTTTGGCTTACGGTGTTATACGGTTTTTGCCTTTCCAGTCGCTTTAAAGTACCCTACCTGGTCGGTGATCAGCTTCTGGCGGACGGCCATTTCGTGCATTTTGCTGCGTGATCGGTGTTGGGCCTGGAGGGCTGTTAGTCCTTCGGTATCACCGTCAGAAAGCGGCGGAGATGGGGATCGGCCTGAAAAATCTAAATTAAAATTTGCATTTCTCTCTTGCTCTCTATCTCCTCACGCTCTCTCTCGCCTTCGCTCTCTCCCTCCCTCTCTCTCTCTCTCACTCTCTCTCTCTCCCAATTTTACGATTAGTACCATCGTGCTAGTGCCAAAAACTTATTCCCAAGACCAAAAACCCTAAAAACAATACCATTTTCCTCAGAAGAATCGTCGTCCTTCGATTCGTACGGTTGATGGTGGCGCATCGGCTGGTGGTGCAATTGTGGGGACATGAAGAAGCCGCCGCCCATCCCAACGGGAAGCATGCCGGCTGCAAGTACATAGAGATGATGGGAAAATTTTTTTGTGCTTTGGCGTCTGCCGTAATTCGTTTGTGATTTCCTGGCTCTATCCCTGAAAGTCCTGCTTAAGACGCCAAGTCAACTACGGTGATGTACTGTGGACAGATACGGAAATTCGTGCTACCGTTGCGCCCGTAGTTAGGGAAAGCTTAACTAAGGATTTTTGGCTGGAATCCTTCTCTCGCTCTCTCGCTCTCTCTATCTCTTTCTCTCTCTCTCTCTCGTTTTTCTTCCAAAAATTACCTGGATGGAGCTGGCCCTGGGCGTGTTGGGTGTGCTGAGAAAAGTGGGAAACTGGTGGTAGGGGGCTGTCGCACATCTAAAAAAACAGAATTTTGCAGATGATAAAATTTTATCTCACTCTCTGACTCTCTCTCTCTCTCTCTTTCTCTCTGGCTCTCTACCGCTCTCTCGCTCTCTCGCTCTCTCTCTCTCGCATCAAAATCCACCTACCGATGGCAACGATCCCTGCGCCGATCCAACGTGGTGCCCATTTTGTATCGGAAATCCGAACGGGCTGCTAAAAACGCTGTTTTTTACCGTATTTGATATACCCAAAAAACCTATTTTAAAGGGACAGTGCCAGCTAGAGTTTCATACCTGCTGCTACTCGCCGGCGAGTGGAGGAAAGAGGCGCTTCCGGAGAACGGGTTCACGCAAAGTGGCGAGTAGAATTCGGCTCCGAAATCCGTCTAAAAGCGTGTATTTATGGAGTTTGTTGCTGTACCTTGATGTCCGATGGGGAGGACAAGCTGGACGACGGGGAGACTGAGGTTGAGCCGTGGTAGTCTGAAAACTAGCAGGTTTGAAGGGTTTTGTAACTTCTGCTCTGTTTTTCTCTCGCTCGCTCTCCTCGCTCTTGCTCCGTTTTCGCTGTTAGCAATGATAGGTTTTGGCTTCTTGGCTTAAAGGGAGTATGACTATCAAGCTCTTTCGCTCTTTCTCTGCACCTCACTCATCTAGGGCTATTTCTAAGCACCGTTCTCTCGCTTCCATTGTATTCCCTAGCTCGCCCTTAGTCTCTCTCTCGCTCTCTATCTCTCTCTCTGGCCTCTCTTCTGTCACTATCCTTTAAAAAAACCGTCCCAGCTCTTTGTCCGAATGGCCCCAGAGTTCTTTCCAGAGACGTCATAAACTCTGCGTAACAACCCTCACGTCTCTATGTATATTTTGACAAGGCAGAGATCAGCGTCAACAGGCCTGGGGTGTAAAATTGAGCACCGGCCCCGTCGCAACTATCTCACTGCAGCCCCCCCAGAATCTCTCTCTGCTTCCAGCGATAAGCCCTTCTTGTTTTACGGCAGCACCTCCAAATTGGGACCACCGGCTAAAAGAAGTGGGGGGCATTTTTAGGGATTCTGATTTATGTTTTCACATAATTTAACAAGAATGTTATACTAAAAATATATTATCATTAATTTTAAGCAAAAACCAAAACAGATTCAGCTAAAAGGTTCGAACCACGACCCTAAGCTTGAAAAACTAACGCTTTACCGACTGAGCTAGGGTGAAGAGCTCTAGTGACTTCCTGGGCGCTTTAATTTCTGGTCCAACGGTTTCAGATTGCCTCATCAGACACTATCGCCCAGATGCCATGCTCACAGCCCGACCACTACTCTTAAACAAATAAAATAAATGAATCGCGGCAGTCGGGGAATGCCCTTGAAGTGCTGAAAGAGATAAAGAAGTACAAATATTGCGAGAGGGAGAGAGAGAGAGAGAGCGAGAGAGAGAGAGCTTACTAACGTAAACGCCGAAATCGACCCGTTTGGCCCTTTTTAGCGGAAAGTCGTAGGTTTGAAGTTGCGTAATGGATTAGTGCACAAGGAAATCCGTAGGTATTCTTTACTAGTTCCTTTAATGCTACATAGTACTAACCCTGAGCATGAGCTTAGGTCTAAGCATTAAGCCGGAGCTTAATTCTAAGCCGGGACCTAAGCCAAGCAGAAGTCCGAGTCTAAGCCCAAGCCTGAACGAAGTCTAAGCCTAATGTAAGCCGAGCAGTGGCCTAAGCCTAAGCCCGAGCCTGAGCCTAAGCTAAGCCTAAGCTACGCCTTGGTCTAAACCTTACTTTACGCCTTGAAAATTAAGCCTAACTTTCCAAGCACTCAAGTTGGCCAATCTCCAAGCGAGTTTCTGTATGCCTCTGGCTGTGATAAGCCGCCCCTTTTTAGACCCAAGCCCTGACGAAGGCGCCGGTAGTGCTTTTGCTGGCCCTATCTCCCCTATTCAGCCCCCAACAAAATATCGATCCACCCGAGATTATGCAATTTATGACAAGCGGAGGGCAGGAACACATTAAGCCTGGTAGAATGGCCAGGGCGCGTCTTTAAAAAGGCGGTCAGAGCGGAGCATCGAGTTATGGGGCGAAAGGGCGAACTCCAGGGGTCAGAATTCTAGGGGAGGGGCCGATACCTGGAAGAGCCATAAAAGAAAATAGCCATAAAAACCTAGGCGTAAAACAGCTATTTTTGGCCGGACATCTGGAAAAATAAAGTCCGATTTCTGAGTGCTACGGCAGCGAAATCCTCGAGATTTCGGTCTTGGGCAAGTAACCCATGCGGTTTTTGCGTCGAGGCATTAGTGTTATACTCAAAAAACCCCTCAAAAGTTTTGATCCCTGGCACGTTTTCACGAACCCGAAAGGTCAAAGAATCGACCCCTTCGCTCGGTCAAGCTGCTCGCTCAGTCATTATCAAGCTGATTCAAAAATTAGTGTAAAATGTTTTTTAGCAGAGTGTAATTGTCTAGATCTAGTCGAAGGGGGGTAGATTTTGTGGTTTCCGATCCATTGAACCTGTCTAGATGAGACGGATTTTCAAAGATCGCATAACCGTCTAGACCTAGTCGACCGCCGGGGTGGTTTTTTGATTTTCCGATCCATTTAGAATAGCTGAGTGGCATGAATTTCTAGCAGCGTGTCTAGATCTAGTCGGCCATCTGGGTCGATTTTTTGGCTTCCACGTCCCTTTAGCCTAGCGGGATAAAACGGATTTTGCAGTAAAGCGCAACTGTCTAGACCTAGTCGACGCTCAGGGTAGATTTTGGGGCTTTCCGGGCCCTTTAACCTATCAGGATAAAGTAGATTTTCCAATAGACGTAACTGTCTAGACCTAGCCAACCGTCGAGCTCGATCGCCTTCCATGTCCCTTTAAAGACAACCACTCACCGGGCACACGCAGTCCCCACCCAGCAATCGGAAGCGGTTTGTGCTCGACAAAGTCGAACACCTTGAATTCCGGGGTGCCTGGGTGGAACATTTCTTCGTCAAAACCGAATGAGGTCATCGAGTAGATGGTCGAATTACGGTAGCCCGGTCAGACTTTAGGAAAACTACTGTATAGGTAGAAGGGGGGATGGAATAAGGGAGAAGCCTTATTCTGATCGGGGGGATGGGCATCGCCTCTCCCTCCCTTCCTTATCTCAATTTTGATTAGAACAGAAAGAGGAGCAGGAGGGGGACGCGACGCTAGCCCTTCTTTTTCTTCTGTCTTTCTTCCCCCCCCTTCCACTGGCCTTGCCCCTAGTAGTGTCGCGGAAATTTTGGAAGGCCGGGAAATGAAAGGGCAACTTTTTAAAGGGACCGGGAAGGTTCAAAAATTGATATGCCTTAAGCTACGATACGTTAAAGATCCCAACGCGCTTAAAATCTGATCCTGTGCCAAATTACCGCGCTTTTGCATTATCGGGGGATTTATGTAGCCCCTAAAATAGTGTTTTCGTAAAATTTCACGATATTTAAGTGGAAAGACTACCCCAAAAAAATTAAAAAGTGTAAAAACCCGAATTGTTGTCGAAAATCGATTTTTTTTGTATTTTCAATCGAAATTATTAAGGTCTAGGAATAGCGAAAATTCGGATCATAAGAAAAAATACCCCCCCTGATAATGCCAAAGCACCGGTTTTTAGATGGTAGACCGAACGAAAATCGTTTCGAGCCCTTTGCTATGGCTAAAAAGCATCAAAACGTTTCAATTGTAAAATGCTAATGCGCATAATTAATGATGATGCTTGGGATTAAAAGAAAATTCAAAAATTTCAGGTTTAAATTTCTAGAAAATCGTATTTAAAACATTCAGCATTCCCCATCGATTTTTCGGCGTTTTTTCGTACTTATCTCAAGCTGCAATTTACAGAACCGGATCTTCGGCGAATCGGGCGCCTTTCAGGTCGGCTTATTCGCCCCCTATCGTTATCTTGTAAAAATCACGGACGCCCGGCGTATGGCTCCCGTTTTTCCGTCTTTGTCTCTACGCGAACGGCCCACTGATAAATTACGCAAAAGGGCCATTCCGGGACAGTCCGCCGAACGTTCACTTCTCTTCGCAATACTCACCCGAAGTATCATCCAATGTCTCCAACGGCTCACACTTCACGTGATCGGCCTGAAAAATTTCGTGGGTTACGGTAGTCCTAAATCTGATGATTCCCCATCAATACGTCACTTTCTGATACCGGCAAAATAGCAAAAAATTTTGTGCATTCTGGGTGATTCACCAAGGGGAATGGCGCATGATTTGGCGCCTTCGAAAAAGGGCTGATTAAACGGAGGTTATCAAATTTAGACGAATCACCAAATTTTTTGCGGCCTCACCCGAAATAGCAATTCCACAAAGTGGTCCCTGCTAGCTTGCCTAGACCTTTACAAAAATTAAAAATAGCAATATCTTGTTTTTCATTTGTTTTGCATGTTAATTAAGCTCAAAATTGCTAAAAAATTCCAATTTTTGCGAAATCCCAGAGTTTCTCTGCTCGCTTGCCTCGATTTGAAAAATTTATGGTTCAAAAACAAGATCTGTCCCCTCATTTCGCTCGCCTGAGATTTTCCAGAATCCCCAAAAATTATCTGCTAGTCTGCCCTCGTTTAAAAAACCTTTAAGTGTATTTATTCTATGGTTCCGCAAATTGTCTCCGCTAGCCTGCCTCTCTTTAACCAAAATCCTGACCTCAATATCGTCATTCCCGACGGCAACGGCTGAAAACAGGATATCCTCCCTCAGCACTCCCCATTCCTCGTCCATGTCGCCGAGAGGAAAGTTACCCTGAAAAAGCAAAAATAATGGAAATTCAAATAAATAAACTTTTCGAACAAAGTACAAAACAAAAATTACATTTTGGTATGGTACGAAAAACGCCGCAAAAACACCTAAAGCCTGTAAAATACCGACAAATTAGGGCATTTAATGGGTGGTTGGCAACGGTTAAATTCCAATTTATAGACAAAACTACAGTACTTGGAAGGCTTAAAAAGGCCCGGAAAATATATGCTTCCGCGATCCAAAATCTAAAGCTCGAAAAGTCTTCAAAATTTACATATTTTTTGTTTTTAAAGGGATCCGGAATTCAGAAATCTACACGGTCATCGAATTTTCGAGATCCATTTCGAAAAATTCCAGACTTGCAAGCCCCTTAAAAACACAATAAGTTCCAGAAATCATCGTCGATGTCTAAATCGCAACCCTCAGTCGGTATACGGTGGCTAAATGGCTCAATTTGGCGGTGAGAACCCGGGGGCCTCTCATTGCGAAATGGGTGGGAATGGGCCAATTGTTGGGGGAGGACAGGCCGTAGCAGAAGAGCCTTTATGCAAATCAGCACACTGTTATGGCAGACCATGGGAATAATCACGGTCTAACAGATCGCGGAAAACGCCCCGATTACGTTTGCGTTATGGCAGTATAATGTTAATGGGAGCGTCAGGGCGGAAAGTTGCGTTGTCTAAAGCCTTTCTGGGGCTATAATTTTGCTAGAATTGGCTCAAATTTAAACATTTCTGGCTTTAATAATATCTAGAAATCGAGTTCTATCCATTGCTATCGGAAAACGCTCAAAGGAATTTAGTTAATCCTTAAAAACCCTAAAAAAAACCCCCCCAAACCGGAAAATTGCGTAGGCCGGGGCCCCCCGGGGGGAAAATGTCTAAAAAAAAAAGGGCCCCAAAAAAAAAAAAAAAAAAAAGGAAAAAAAAAAAAAAAAAAAAAATTTATAACACTGTAAAAATAATGATCAGTGAATTTCAGCCGAATTTTGAAAAGTTGCGCCAAAAGATTTCCAGGAAATGTCCAATTTTCCGGCTCTCCAGGCCCTTTAAAAAAGCGTTAATAGAATAAAGCAAAATACAGCCCGAATTCTAGCCACGGTTATATAGATTCTAGCCTCACCAATGATGAGAAGGGGATTTGAATCCTGGCGGATCGGCCCTTCCCCCCCCCCTCGATTTGGGTCGGGGGGAGGGAGAGAGATGCAGCTGGGCCAACACCCCATCTGTACACCCTATATCCCGACAGCCAGGACCGTCGAGAATAAAAAGGGGGAACCGCCCCGATTAGTCTGGCCCAAACGATTCGAGAGATCCTACATAGTAAATATCGAAATTTGATATCCAATTCAGTCGTTAAACCCTGGCGGCACGGTCCCTTTAAAGGGTCATTCGGGCCAGACCGCTGGGCACGCCCCTGTTTCGACAATTGGCAAGGTAGCAAAAAAAAAAGCCCAAAAATAGTAAAAAAAAAAGTTTAAAAACACTTCCTCTATTTCTCCTAGAAAAATTGACTACAAGAACGTTAGCTGTTCCGTTCGGGTACCCCCCGATAACGCGAAAGAACCAAAAAAACGTATTTCAGCGTATCCGGGATGATTGTGCGGTTCGAAAGCATTTCCGAGGCTGTACAGTGGTGTAATAAGGAGTGGTACGGACTTTCCGAATCGTAAAGAGTAAAAAGTGTACAAGTGTTCTGGACCTACAAAAACATTTTTTAACTCTGCGGTGGATAGGCTCCCATTAATGTGTGATCTACCACCTATGATGAACTTGAAATTCTGGAAGATTTAAATGTTAAATCAACAAAAACTAATTCCCATTAATGCGCCGTGGAACCCTCAAGTTCACCCCCATAAAAAACTGGGGGAACCCCGAAAATTTCGAGAATTCAAAGAAACCGGCCAACCCTCCGAACAAACTGATCAAACAGGTTCCTGGGCTCACTATAAAAAACCGACTGAAAGCTGACCAAATCGAACCCCCCACCGGATGCGCCATTTTTTGCTAGTTGCCGACCAAAAAGGGGATGAAGCCAACCACCGGATGCTTGCGCCCAAGAATCGGGAATAAGCCGGAGCGAGAGAGGGAGAGAGAGGGAGAGAGAAAGCGGGAGAGAGAGCGAGAGAGAGAGAGCAATTCCAAAAAGGGACCCACTAAATCACCGACCCGAAATTGCGGGGTTTCCCTCCAAATAGACCCCCCCACCCGATACCAATTAACACCCAGTTTCGAACTTTTTTGATCCCGATTTTTGGGTGATTGAAATTTGGCGAGTTCCTCTAAAATAGGTCAATTGCTGACCGGAAAAATGGAAATTAGAAAGACGTGAACGGCTTCGAAGAGTTGGTCGTCTACTTGTCAAAAATTACTTAAAGATGCAGTTTCTTGATTTTTCAACACTAGCAAACTCCATTTAACGAATTAAGGGGACGAAAAGGAGGTGGATCCTAGGGATTCGGCCGCAGCCGCGACACGCGACGCATACGTTGCTTGAAACGGTCGACATCCATTACATAATCGAAAGGCGGGCGCAGGCGTTGCGTGTTGCGGGCCCGGAAAATCGAGGAAACTGAACGATACCTATAAAAGCATTTTTTAGAAATTGGCCGCTAAAAAGTGCTAAAAAACCCGATAAAACTCAGAAAGTTTAGAACTATTTCGAGATGTTTCAAGCGCAGCGTAACAAGCTCCAAAAAAGTTATGAAACTTTTGACGATTCCTTGAGCTTGATACCAGGCCCGAACGTCTCGAACTCGCCGTAGTAATTTTTTTGAAAAAATTGAAGCAAGTCCCGCGCATAAACAACGACAAAGCAACGTCACAGAATTTTGGGTGGGGCGTGGGTGTTGGGCTGGAGGGGAAGCGCTAAGCGACCAAAACCGAGGCCGGGGAGCATCGGCCCCGGGACTTGCCGGGCTTCTCCTTTCTTTTTCCCGGTTGCCAAGCTTCGAATTTGGGCTGGGGTGCGCCCCGCGGGCTTTTCGGGGTTTGCAAAATCGCCTAGAGCTAGAAGGATAGGGAATATTCTAAGTTTCTGGGTGTCAAAAGGCGCTGCAGAAAATTGACGCGAACCGCCACGCGCCTGGCTTCATTTTAGTGCTTGGGAGCGCTAGGACTGAAAAACCGCATAAAAATAGAAGCATCGCGACGGCGACGCGTCCGCCTAGAGCTACAGCAGCTGGGATGTGGAAGCGTAAAAATAGCCGCAGCAAAAACGCTGCTAAAAAGGGTTGCAACGCGACCGCAACGCGCCTCGCTTCATTTTGTGCCGCCACTGCGACTGGATAACCGTATAAAAATAGCCGCAACGCGACCGCGACACATTCGATCGCAAGATCACGACAAGCTTACAAATTTCTTCAGAAATCGATAGTTTCAATACCTAACAACATAGCGCTCCACTGTACGGTAAACGCCATAGGGCCACTTTTTTCGCCTAGCTCCCCTGTACGCAGCGGCGTCTCGCGGAATCCCAATGATTTCCGGTTGTCCCCCTGCCGCTCTAGGTTCCACACCGGAATTCCGAGAGGATCCCGAATTTGAACAGCCGCCCCTGAATTTCTGGAATGCGAGATAGGGGAAACGGAATCGAGCGGAAAGTAATGGAAAGGGATCTGCCGGAAATCTACCTTTCACCCTAGATTGATTAATCTTTTTGATCTCCAAGGGTTTTTACAGAATCCACGACACGCTACGCGCCCGCCGTTGCATTGCGTAATGGATTACATGGCCCTAAAGCCACGCGACAACAACGCGACAACCTTATAGACGCCGAACTGTGTGCGGGGCTGGCCCTACTCCAAAAACAAAGCAACCACCATCAGCAACACCAATAAAGTGCAAACCAGGGCAAACGGTTCGCTGCCGCGCGCGGAAAACCTGAATTTACGCCGGTTTATACTAATTGCGGGGGCGCTGCCCGCTTCGACCGTAACACACACCAAGGGGGATTAGCCACGGTCACAGGCATCACCTACTGCATTCACGGAATAGCGCGGCAAAAATTGGGTACCGGGATTGGGAAGGAAAAGCTTCGAAAGATTCTCTCTCTCTCACTCGCTCTCACTCTCTCTCTCTCTCTCTCTCTCTCTCCAGCTCTCTCGCTCTCCCGCTCTCTCTCGTTCTTTCTCTCTACCGCGCTGACTCTCTCTATCGATCTCTCTCTGTCTCTCTCCCGCTCTCTCTCTCTCTATCTCTCGCTCTCTCTCTCGCTGTCCCTCTCGCACTCGAGCAGCAAAGAAATTAATATCTTAGATTTTGAAAACGTTTAGCGTCTAAAATTTGCGGAATTGTTGGCCTAACAGGGTGCCGATACGGGGAATTTATGGCTGGAATTAGATGAAAAGTGATAAGGCTTCTGTTAAAATGGACGATTAGACTAAATCGCACTCATCTGTGCACTCTCTCTCTCGCTCCCTCGCTCTCTCTCTCTCTCTCCTGCTCAAATAAAACAAGTGAGTTTCAACGCAAAAATCGTAGCAAACGGGTCAATATGGAGAATTCGAAAATCGGAAGTAAAAATAAATGTACTAAAGAGCAAAAATTGGATCCACGACATCTTGGAGACGTTCAAGCCAAAACATCCCCGCCGAAAAAGTACACGCCGCGGATCTCGTATACAAAAACGAAATCCGACAACCCGGAACAATGAAATGCTGCAAAATGGGCAACGATGGGGGGATTATTTGGCTCGGGCAGCCAAAACAAATAAAACCGAATCAGCCATGCGCCGGAATTGGGATGGGCAGGATTCGAGCTGTTGCTAAGTTTCCGGTGGGGAAAACGCCAGAATATCGACACTGAAAATGCCGGCAATCAAAATCCCGACAGTCAAAATGCCGAGAATTAAAACCTCGAGGGCCAAAATACCGACTTTTCCGATTTTTACAGCCAAAAACCCCCGAAGGCTGTCATTCCTGCACGCTCAAATGCCGATAGGAAAATGCCTAAACCAGAATATCGACACCCAAAATACCGACACTCCAAATACCGACAGGTAAAATTTCGATAGGGGAAAATCCCGACGTGGCGAACTCTGGCAGGCCAAAATATCGACATACCAACAGCCCGACCAGCTAAAATGCCGATGTTCTGAAACATCGAAAGGCCAGGATATCGCAATTTCGTTCAAATTAAAAACTCAATGTTGTCGTCGAAACCGCGGGATTTCCGCTGGGGGAATTTGCTCTGTCGGCATTTTAGCTTCTGGAGATTTTGGTTGCCGATACTATCGTTACCGAGATTTTTGTTGACGGTATTACAGCTATCGGCACCCTGAATGATGTCGGTATTATGGCCAGATTCAATCGTAAGCCTAAAGCTCTAAATTGCAATTTATCAAATATCGATTTTGTCCTTCAAGGACCTGAAAACGTCGAGATTTTTCGCTGAAGACGAAAACTAAAAGCAGCCGAATTCTATAAAATAGTTTTACAAAATTCTAATAAAAGAAAGTAAGGCCCTTCTGCCCGATCGAGCCCCTCAAAAGCACGAAGGAATTTGTGTGCTCTCGCTTATCGCCCTGGCAAATGTGCACTAGGCGCTCGCTCGGGGGGCCTCCTCTCCTGCAAGCAAAAGCTTTCCGTAGCAATCCGCGTGGATTGCTGGCCTTTAATTTTAAAAAATGAACATGACAAGATATATTAACAATGCCAATATTACTAAAAAGATGATTTAAAAAGGTGAAAAAAATTTCTATAGCTTTTTCTATAAATTTTTCGAAGGGAATCCCAAGCTTTATTATCTTAGGATGTAATTCTTCTAATAAAAAACAAGGAACCATGTCTAAATTGTTTTACTACCCGAAAAAGTACAAATTTTGTTCAAAAAAAAAATACCCAAAAATACCGATTTTTCGACCAAACATGGTAATTTTTGACAATTTTTAAAATTTTTTGAAGCTTGTTAAGTAAGTTCTCTACTTAAAAGCTAGCTACATTTGAATAAAAACATGATTAAAAGGCCGACAATTAGACAACTAGCAATTAGAAGCTTTATAAATTTTTATTAAAAAAACAAACAAAAAATACGCTTTTGGACCAAAAACTGTGAATTTCCAAATGTTTTAAAAATTTTAGAAGTTTTTTGAATGGATTGTCAGCTTAAAAGCTAGCTAAATTTTACTAAAAACACTATTAAAAACCTGCTATTAGACTCCTAGATATATCTCGGCTTATAGGAAAAATAGCGCCTCCCCGATAATGCGAAAGAACCAAATAATGGTTGTTACACTAAAAGACATGGTTGGACTTATAGGGAAATCCCCCCCCCGATAAGGCAAAAGCTCCATTGAATTAATTCAACCTAACGAAACGTAAAGCTTTTTCTACTGTATTCTTGCGAAAATTCTCTCCTTTCTTTCCACACATAAAATCGTCACCATGTCCTCCCCAAAACATTCTCACACCTCCAAAACGCGGCCGAAATTCGCTTGGGACTTTGCAGCAGGGCAACGCCCAATATGTGTGCCCAGCGAGATAAGGAGAAGCCTTCCTGGGCTTCAGGCCGTTCTGCACATCACCTACGGGCAGGCCCAAAGTGTTCTTCTTCCAACCACCCGGTTCTGTTTGCCCGATTCGACTAACTTTCCGGCGGGGCGTGATGATGAGATCACGTAATGCCCGCGCTCCTAACAGTTTTGCTGATAAAACATTATCGCCAAAAAGGGGTGCGGCGCTTTGGGCGGATTTGCTAATAACCTTGGAAGGTGCTTATGCAGTATCGGGGGGAGGGCATTGTCGCGGGACCGAAATTTAACTACATTTAAGTGAAAAAAGCAAAATTAAAAATTTAGAAAATACCTTTTTTGAAAATTTGGTCGAAAACTCGATATTTTTTGCCATTTTTTCATCAAGGTTTCTAAAGATTTGAAGTTTAGTAATATAAAAAGAGCTTAGAAACACTGCCTTAATATATATTAAAAAATCGTAAAGGATAGCCTCTGGATTTATGCATCAATCAAGACATTTATAGAAAGCGAAAAATTTAAACGGTGATAATTTGAAAATTATAAAATTAAAGATGTAAATTGGCATAATGGCCTTCAAAAGCTAGCAGAGGGAGAGCGAGATAGAGAGAAAGAGAGCGTGGGAGAGAGAGAGATCGACTTCCGGACCTATTTTTCGAGAGCCAAAATCCCTAAAACTCAAACTTAGTCAGCGTACACGGAAAGCGAGCCCAAAAATGACATCCATAAACCCAATAAACGTCGCCCAAAAAGGGGATAATAACCTTTTAGAAAACGACGGTTTTCAAGCGGCCCTTTTCAGCACCCTCTCCCTGCCCGGACCGCACAAAAGCATATTCCCACTCGGAATGTCCGTCGATGCGGGGGCTGAGATCGATGGAATCGACTCTCGGGACTTGGGCCCGGTCTGGCCGAAGTCGGCTCGATCGGCTGCTGGCTGGGCCGAACCGACTCATTACTGGGAAAACTGCGGGTGGAAAGGCAACATTATGGCTGGGAACGGGGGACGAGCCGCTGAATAAATGTCACCGGTGCAGAACCACTGTTGTTCGCGCAAACTGTACAACCATGGGCAGACACGCCCGGGTGGTGATGAATCAAATATGGCCCCAGCCACGCCCGGGGGTCAACCCGGCTTCTTCTGTGCTTTTAGCTTGAAAAGGCACGCTGCTTGTTCTCGAGAAGCCCTCTGCTATAACTCTAAAACTGGTGCTTTTTCAAAATCGGGGCGCCTATAAGTCAAGAAACGCCTAGTAATGTAGTATCAAGTATTACAATAGTGGTTTTAGTAGCATTTAACTATATTTCAAGTCCCTAATTTCTAAAAAAATGTAAATTAAAAGTTTTGGTCGAAGCAAAAATATATTTTTGTATAGCTTAATTAAAATTGATAAAATTTAATTAAGCTATGCAAAAGTATATATTTACGCTCATCAATAGTAAAAAGCCGTTTTGAAACCCTTCCTCTAATCAGACTTGTAAAATTAGCTACCAAGACAAAACAAAAAGTTGATCCCCTGTTAACGTAAAAGAAAAAAAAGAAACAAATTTAGCTATATTATCAGAAATCGGGAAACTATTTAGAACAGCTTGAAAAATGCCTGAAAATTGGAAAATTTGGTCGAAAATCTATTTTTTGTAAGTTTTGTTAAATATTTGCAGTTTTACGTTTAGGAAAAAATTCCTCTACAATATTAGAAAAATGAGATAAAAGTGTCTCTCACCTTCCCGCTTTTGTGAAATAAACTTAGGTCTCAAGTTAAGCGGCATTAAGTTCAGTGACAGTTATAAACAAACAATTGACTTCTTCAAAATTGTAGCCAGTAAAGCCTACTAGCTAGTAAGCTCGCTCAGCAAAGTTGACCTCCGTAGCGGTAAAACGAGTGCAGCTGGCGTTCTCAAGCGCTGCGCCCACCACCATCCCCCGGGGTGTATGTTTATAAAAAGCGGCTGGCCAGCTGCGCCAGTATGCAGATATACTAGCCACCGGCTGATGCGCAGATAAACAATGCCCTGAACAATTCGCTCGGGGCTTTGGGACCATGTCAAAATCGACTAGGTCTTTTTATCTAAAAGTTTGGGACGGCACTGCGAAGCAAAAAATGCTGCCTATAAAAAGTAACTCTACAAAAAAAAGCAGCGTCGCCAACAATGGTATCCGATGACCACCACTCGGGATGGGATCGCTGCGAATTAGTGTCGGCGCGAGGGAAAATCGAGTCAAGAGGCCGTTTCGCAGCCTCCCATTCGCTCGCCGCCTTGACCTCGTAGATGGAGCACATCCGGGGGAGGGCGAACTTTGCCGATTAATATTTAGGGCGTGGAACTGATGTAGTAAAGTTTGCTCAAAGTCAATTATCAACAAGGGATCGAAACTTAATTTGCTGATACTTGTAAGGTTCCATAAAACGCGAGTTCAACACCATGACAACAGCCTGCCTAACCTGCAAGTACTCAGAATCACGTAAATTTAACTAAAAATGGGATAGCTGCTTGTTGGAACTAAAAGCCTACGGTAATTCGGCGCATCCTAGAGCCTCCTCCCGCGGCTTGGTCAGCTCCGACGAGCCGCTAGATCTATGCCACAGATTGGCCGACATTGAGTCCTCGATTCTCGTTTCTAGGACCCGCAGGCTCTTCGGGAGATCCCAATCGGACAACCCGCGAATTCCCTGCCGCCGACCGTGTGTGAAGGATCCCATTCAGGAACTGGGTGAGGGCCGGTTGGTGCATTCCTGGATGAATGCCAGGTGAAGCCGATGGGAAACGCTAATTGGAAGCTCGCTAAATACGATGATCCGGCAAAGTCAAAACATAACTGCAGCAACGACAGCACGAACACCAAATAACGCCCGTCGCTTTAGAAACACAACTGCAATTTTGGCGGCACATTTCAATAAAGCGAAAAAGTTTCTACGATAGCTCTTCTTTCCCTTTTCAAAAATGTCAATTGGGCCCGATGCAGCCAAGCGAAAGCCTCGAAAAACATTTTTCATAATAGAGCAAATCCAATATTGCCCACGCAACCCTCGGGCTAGCTGTCTGGCTACCAAACATCAACAAAATAATTTTTCGAAGCTGGCCACACGACAGAACAAAAACTAATGCAACGCGCAAGCATAAAGCACTACACGCTCAAAATCTGATTCAGGAATCGACCGGCACGCGATGCGATTTTATGTAATGTTCTGCAAACAGGCTGGCCCGTACATGTCGTTAGGCCATGAGTGCGGCATTCATCCATCGGCGTAAGCAGCAAAGTCCTGTGTACAATGTGCAGGTTGAGGCGTAAACAGTTTATTGATAGAGGAAAACTCAACAAGATCGATTTAGTTGTCAGCTGGCACCAATCCATCGCGCTTGGCCAGTCGAAGAAGGCAGTCGTCAGCCTCGCCCATGCGTCGGATGCTGCCGGCGATCGTGTAGCGGGTTACCTGTAAAGAAAAACTACCAAAAGGAACGAATTCGAACCTTTCCGGGGATCATGCGGCCAGTCTCGGGATCAACGTCGACAAAATCCATCTGGATGGAAGCGTGGTCGTTGGCGGCGATGATGCGGTTCGAGGACGAACTGAAAGAGATAAATTATTTCACAAATAAAATAGCGCCATCTCTATTCCCAAGCCGCAACTAGAGTCCAAAACAAACGATAAAAGATAAAGATAAAAGGGAAAATGATAGAGGAAGTTACATAAGCTAACTGAAATTCTTACCATTTTCGCGGCACGTAGAGCTCAACAAGTTCTCCGGCGTCGTTCTGCATGGTTCCCTGGAAAAGAGGAACGTGAATCAGTAAAATTCGAGAATTATCGAAAACGAATGTAAACAATGTGCCGACAATTAGAGTTGAGAGCGAAAAATGTAAAATTTTGCCAGGACGTTTCTGGGGGCTGGCCATCCAGTGGGGGAAGTACCGTAGGCGGCGGGAAGGGAGCGCTTTCGAAAGTCGCTGCAGGAATCGCGCTGTAGGTTGTAGTTTGAAATGATAAAAAGACTGTAAAGCAATAAAATTAAACCTTAAAACTTTGTCTAAAAGGTAAATGGAAACGAGCCGATGAATGATGAATGAATAATTTTACTCGTCGGAGACGGCGAACAGTAAATCTCCGTAAATCAGCAAAATCAAAGCACCGCTTATTCGTTTTCCGACCATTTATTGCGTTTTAGCAAACCGTGCCCAGTACCGTAGCGTCTTTGTCAGCCATTTTCACGTGCGTATCAGCTGTGCACTTCATCATCGATTTTTCCAGTCTCGGTTTGTCCCAAAACTTTAGACTTCCTTTCTTGTAAATCTCTTTCATTTCAGGATATCCGACTCGTGCACTCATTGCTATTCTTTTTTTGGTGCTAATGCACTTGGGGGGGGGCGGTCCGGATTTTGACTACAAGACGCTCCAAATGCCGTTTTTTAAACTCGAAACCTCTGGAAAAGCTAAGCCAAGCCTAAGCCTAGGCTTAGTTTCATACAAACGAAGTCTAAGCTTAGCTTGAGCCAAGCTAAGCTTAGCTCTCAGCTTAGTCCTAAATGACCCGATTTTGACCACCTAAGGCAATTTAAAGGGATGCCGACGGCATAATCAATCGGTTACGCGCTGGAAAGAAAATGTCTCTGCGCCTCTCCCCAGGGCGCACTCTCTGTCCTGTTGGCTACTTGCCAATTTGTTGATGGGGGGGATCGACACATGCCGTCGGCAGCCCTTTAAAGATCAATTTAAGCTTAGCTTGGGCTTCGGCTTAAGCCTAAGCGTAAGCTAAGCTTAGTTAAAGCTAAGTTAAGCCTAGGCTTAAGCAGAAAACCAAGTAGCTTAAGTGGAGCGTCTCGTTCCCCCTTACTACCAATTTTGGACTGCCCCCCCCCTAACTGCATTAGCACCCTTTTTTATACTTGCACCTTTCATTATTCATTCATTGGTTTCATATTACATTCGATTGATTCTTTATTTTTTCTCGTTATAATTACATCCATTTCAGATGCCGCCGAAAAAGCCGGCTCTCCACACCTTGGCACCTCTAATGCCGAAAGGCACGCCCCTGCGCGACACTGGCACGAAGAAAAACTATTCGATTGGCGAGCAGTTCGCCACTGGAGGCTTCGGAAGAATCTATACTTGCAAAGAGGTTCGCGTTTGCTCTGTTTATTTCACTGGCATTTTTAGGAAGGGAGTAGTGCCGAATTCTGCTGCAAGGTCGAGCCCAATGGGAATGGCCCCCTCTTCACAGAAGTCAACGTCTTCCTTCGGCTATTCAAGGCGGACATGATCGACTCTTACAAAAAGACGCAAGGTATCGGGCCCACAAGCTACCCTCAATTTGTTTTTAGGTCTCAAAAGGCTTGGGCTTCCCTATCTCGTCAGCTCTGGCGTCTTCGAGTACAAGAAAGAACAGTACCGGTACCTCATCATGCCAAAGTACGCGACGTCACTGGAGGCAGCCCGAGAAAAGGCCTCGACATTTGACGGAGAAGCTTGTTTGAAGATCTGTCGCCCGATACTGCAAGCTCTCGAATACATGCACTCAAAGGTAAACGTTTGTAAACCACTCACATTTTATTTAGAAGTACGTTCACGCTGACATCAAAGCAGCGAATATATTACTCGAAAATCCGCGTGATGTTTCGACTGCGGTCTTGGTGGACTTCGGCTTGGCGCGAATGTCTGCTACGAACGTGGAAAAACCGGATAAGAAGCGAGGTATTTATCTTCAATTGCTTTCACCGTTTTTAGCACATAACGGGACGGCTATCTTCACTTCACTCGACGCTCACCGTGGTCTCCAGCCATCATATCGTGGTGACTTGGAGATTTTGCTCTACAACATTTTGTTCTGGTTGACCGGTGATTTGCCGTGGAAGGTTCAGTTAATCGATCTTCTAACATTGTATTATAGAAATACGAGGATGATCCGAATCGTGTGATGGCAGAAAAAGAAGTCTTCGTAAAGAGCCTCGATGCCAAGCTGAAAGCGCTCACGCCCGGTTGTGACTCTTGGATCAAGGCATTATTCCGTCTGGCTCTGGGCACTGATTACGCGAAGGGCATCAATTTCGGCGAAATTTACAAGGTCGGTTCAATCTTTTATTTCTCAGATGTTTTTTAGATCATCGACAATGCTACGAAGAATTCTCGCACCAGCCCTCTGAAGGCGAAGACTGCCGCTTCATCGCGGCTTCCGTTGAAGCGTGGATCGGCGGACCTAGATGCCGAATTGGAAGCCGAGAACATTTCGACACCTTTGAAGGCCACCAAGAAAGTCAAGCCGACCGAGCGAGGAAATGCCAGCACTGCAAAGAGAGCAGTCCGAAAGAAGGTGTGGTTTTTTTAATTTGACACTGAATCATCCTAGGCGGTCATTGATTCCGAGGAGGACGATGAAACCGAGGAATTCTATACACCAGCCAAAACTACATCACGCAAGGATAAAATGCCAAGTATTGATAGCCATGTGTCGTTTAAAATGCCTTTTAGCGCCCGTTGCGACAAATGGCAACGCTAGAGCAGCGAAGGCCGCGGTGCCGCCTTCGGCTATCCCCACTGGCTCAGCCCTGTCAAGAACTCCCCCCAAGCCAACGAAAGCTCTGCCAAAAGGACAACGTGGCGGTGTCTCTGACGAGGTCAAGTGTAGCCCGGGCCAACTCCGCATGGTAATTTTGCTAACACTTCAAAAAAAATTTTATTTAGATTCCAGGGATGTTGAACTTCGCTCCGAAGGGCCGTCGGACGATCCTGATCAACCAGATCGCAGAGAAGCACAAGCGCAAGGCCCGTGACGTAGAATCGGATGAGGACTGACTACCTACTTGTTTCATTTAATTTTTCACTTTGGATTAATTTGTCTCTCAATTTTCATGTTGTTTTACAATCTGGTTAAAAATCCATTACTTTGATCTCATCGCTAAATTTAATTCACTTCCGGTTGTATGTGCGTGTAATCTGTTTCAATTTATGAAATAAAGTTTTGCCACTTTGGCGTTGGACAACTGCACAGCTATGCATATTCAATGCCGGCAAGCCCGGATACCTTGTCCGGGAAGTTTTCGGGGGTTGGCAGTCTGCAATGCATAATTGTAGTGGGGTGGCGGGCTTTTCAAAAAGTCTACGATGTGTTCTGGAAATCCGGATGCGTTGCGGGCCGTGGTAGCAGCAGTTTTCGCATGGCCGTGACTCAGCGCGCCGGCTCCTCCCCTTTTGTCCTGCGCCCGCCTTTCATTCCGGAGATTCCTTCACGTTTTTCAATCGTCCGTGTGTTGCATTCACTCTTTTGTAGTAGTCTTTTTCAATTAGCGAATGGAAAAAGGGGCTAGAGAACCCCTGGTACCGTCATGGATTCTTTAGCCCGATATTTTTCTGAAACAGTCTTACTGAACTGCCACGGCCCTCGCCTCAAGTTTATCGTGTTCCCCAAATTCAGCACCACCATGCGCTTTTTGCTCTTTGGAAGGGTCAGGTGACCGTCGAAATGAAGTGAGCCACCGGTCGTTTCCCCATATCGACAACATTCTGCCCAGTCTTGCAATTTGATTTGACGGCCCATTCCATCAACATATGCCTCTTTGCCACTCATCGATGTGGCGGACGGATGGCACCTCATTTTTCTGGACCGTGTCGATGATTTTCTGTGGCTACTGTCCGTCAGAATGCTGCTTCTCTAAAGTGTAGCCGAGTAATTCAGTCGAGGCTCTGGCTGAAATTTTTTGGTCTTGCACAGCCACGCGCTAGTAGGCGCAGGCTTGGCAAATTGCTTATTCTTTTTGCGCCCTTGCCTGCGCAGCAATTTTTATTTAACTCATTTAGCTTTACGCTAAGCTTTTATTCTTTAAACTTATGATAGAGGATTCGCAACTTTTTCATGAGTTTCCAAACCGTCCCGCCCGCCGAAATCAATGCAATGGCCTCCCCTCACAATAACACAGCCAACAGCGTTGGCCCCCGAAACTGCTGACACACCGCCTTGAGGTCGTCGGCGCAAATAGGGGCAGACCGTTTTTGATGAAGGCGCTGGCAGGAGGGCCAGCTGATAAGCCCGTCATGCAATCGCCGCCCTTTTATGCTTGAAGCGAGGGGGTGACGTCCGTCGGCACCGTGCCTTTCTTGATTCACCAATTCACCAAAAATTTCATGGGTTTTATTTTGTACCAGGGGTTGGGCGGGGGTTTGCGCTTGAAAACCAACTTTTTTTAGGATCTGATTTTTCAAAAATAAATAGTGGCAGTGTTTCTAAATGGTTTTTACTCGTCTTAAACGCTAAATCTTTCCAAAATGAGCGAAAATACCGATTTTTCCGCCAAAAAAGACGATGGTTAACCAAAATTTCGAATTTTTCAACATATTTAAACTTTTTCAGTTTTCTAGTTTCAGTATAGTTATATATTGTTAAAAAGACTATCAGAACACTTTCTAATAAGTTGCTAGGCATTTCTAGAGTTAGACAAAAATTCGTTCCCCCCGATAATGCGAAAGAACCAGGGTTTTATGACTTATTTATTTGTCCGGATTTTTTCGTTAATAGACTAAATCTCGAACAAGTCGGACAATGAGCGGACAATTGTCAGCAACCCAGTTCTTGCCAGCGTGCCCTCCTCGGTGGAGCTATATTCCTCCATGCAGTAGCTGCCTCCGGGGGCCACCGAGAGGTCATGCCCCCCCCTTTTGGTATGCGGTTTGTGTGTGAGGGCCCCCGATGGCCACCTGCCACTGCTCCTCCTCCTCCTCCTCCCCCTTACAGTGCCCCTTATTTGGCATTCGTCCATCTCTATCCATCTATCCTCCCGTGCCCCCACTGCGCGCGCCGCCACTACTCACAAATCCTCTTTTTGTGCATGCTGCCCCTGGCCCTCCTCCTCCTCCCCTACTGCCAATCCAACCAATCCCATTTGCCGGGATCCGCAGCCGGCCCCGCCTCGCTTTTGGTAGCTTATTTTCAAAAAATCTGCCGTTTGGCGGTTTACGGAAAGGTAATACCGAAATTTTACGCAGTGTCTTAAAAATCGGCCTTTTGTGATTTTGTTGCCTAAATTTTACCTAATTTTTTGTAAAATTCGGTTTTTTGTACGTCGGCATTTCGGAAATGGCCACTTCGGTGAGCCAGGCCGTTGAAAAATCGGCATTCTCCTGCATTAGCGGTGATGGAAATTCGGGATTTCGAACGTCGTCATCGCAGAAACGGCATTTTCCTGCGAAGCTTTTGGTAAATCGGCCTTTCGCACGTCGGCATTTCATGAATTGAGGTTTTGATGTTACGGGCGGTGGAGACAAAAAAAATCGGCATTTGGTTTTGATTTGATTTTTATTTTGGTTTTGATTGATTTTGCGTCGTCAAAATTCGATATTTCGGGCCGGGATTTCAGGATCCAGCTTCATAACGAATCTGGGCTGTAAAAAAAATCGAAAGCTGAATCGTTGTGGCGATAAAAATTCGTTATTTTTAACGATTCTGAGGGGAATTTCAGCCCTTCACTGGTCGGTATTTTGAAAAATTAGCGCTTTTCGTGATTTGCCGTATTTTTAAGAGTTTGTTGCAACCAGCCTGAACATTCGGACTATGAAAATCCATCGGCGAGCAATTTCTGGTCGGTTTCGGATTATTTGCGTGGCCTGTGGGTAGGCGATTCCTTGACTATCCTATAGACTATTCCCGGTATTGTCTCTCTACCGTGATCCGTGCTAATTCAAAACCATTGGCCGTTCAATGGTTACACCCGGCTTTGCACAGACGCCCCCTCCCCTCGGACCGTATTCAAATCCCTGGTCCCGTCCGGCGGTTTCAATTCAGAAGATCGGCTCAAATGGGGGGCTGGGCCATTTGGCTGGTGCTATTTGTCGTGGTCTTCCGGTGGGCCCTGCTGCTGCTGCTCCTGGGCGTAGTGTGTGTGTGCCCAGCTTGGCCGGGAGCTCAACACTCCGCACGGCGCGCTCGCGCCTAATTTCACACTGCGGCGGTCGTTGGCTGCCAAACAGTCTCGCCAACCGAACTTTTTTATGTAGGTCTAAAAATGCCCAGGAAGTTAATAGAAGGTGTTTTAATAGGGTTTTTAGTAATCCATAACTATATTTCAACTAGAAACACTAACTCAAAACGTTTTAAAATATCGAAAAGTCGACATTTCGGTTAAAACTCTACCTTTTTGGGTCGAAAAATTGATGTTATTGATGTTTTTAATAAATCTTTGTAAAGTTTTCACGTTTAGGAATAGTAACAAACCATTTAGAAGCACTGCCACTGTTTATATTCGAAAATGAGATCCTAAGGAAAATAGTTGGTCCGTCAGGTTCTTTTGCATTAGCGGGGGGGGGAGTGCCCGCCAAATGCAACTATATTTTAAATAGAGAAAAAAAAAAGAAAAAATGTTTGACAACTTTTTCGTAGAGATTTTGGGCGAAAATCATCAATTTTGTTTGTTAGTTGCGTTCAAATCCTTGGTGTCACGGTCCCTTTAAAGGGGGCGGAGCTTGACATTTGCCTTGAAAACGCTTTCAGCTCCAGACTTGGCACGTCAGACGCTCCTGATAAATGGATAGGTATCCCGGCGGATCAGTGTGTATGTGGATAGGTTCCGGATCTCTCTCTCTCCTTCTCTCTCTCTCTCTCTCTCTCTCTCTCTCTCTCTCTCTTTCTCTAGCTCGTGGCGGTGTGTGTGAGTCAGCTGGCTGTCTCAGTTATCTCCCCCTCAGGGCTCCCCTGTTGAGTGCCAGTTTTTCGAGCTCGACCCGGTGGCGCTCACCTGTGTGCCATGTGTATTTGTGCGTGTCGTGTGTGTGAGCTCGAGCTGCTGTTGATGGCAATCAATCGATCCTTTGGGCCCTAGGGGTGGGGGGGGGTAGTGGTGTTGAAACGGTCGGGCTCAAAGTCATTAGTTCCGCTTTGAAACCAGATTACGATTGGTCAATTGAATTGTGGATTATCAAGAATCAAAGTAATATGCAAGGCATGGCTATGGGTTCTCCTTTAACGTTGCCTTGTCATTTCCTTTAGAGGGATGGCCGGTTAGCTGGGTTTTTGGAGGATTTTCCCAGATTAAAGGGGCGTTGCAGTCCGAATTGTCAAAGTTCCTCTTCCCAATTAAATTCTCTCTCGCTCTCGCTCTCTCTCTCTCTCTCTCGTCTCTGTCTTTCTCTGTCTATCCCGCTCAGTCTGTTTCTCCCTCTATCTCTCTCGGTCTCTCTCTCTCTTTCTCTCGTCTATCCCTTTATTTATCCCTCCTTTACTCTCTTTCCAATTCTAATTTTCTCGCTCTCTCTCATGATATATCGCAAACTCTTGCTCATTCTGGCTTTCTCTGTCTCTCTCTCTATATCCGTCGCACTCTCTCTCCCTTAAGGTCCCTCTCCCACCGTCCCTCGCTTGCAATGTTTCTCCCATCATCTATAGCTCTCGCGATTTTAGGTGCTACTAACGGTAACCTCGCCTTTAAAGCTCACACTTTCAGGCTCAACTCATCAAACCACCTCGTGCTCCACTTCTGTCACGCTCCCTTGAAACCCCGTCATCACCTTTAAAGCTCTGCCTGCTGATCAGTCTCATCAATCGATTTCCCAGGGGCCAAGGGGCAGAGGGCCCCCCTTGGGCCCTTTGCTGGGGTGGAGTGCTTTTCTCTGTGTGTGTGTTTGGGGGCAGTGTCTCCTTGTCTTCTCTCTGTGTATATATGTATGTTTGTTTGTATGTCTCTGCTTCTGTCTGTCTATCTGTCTGTCAACCCCTCTCCCTTCCAACCACCACACCGCGCCCGCACCTTGTGTCACACTTTTTCCAGAACGAAGAAACATGTTCCGATCGGTTTCTCTAGCTCTAGCTGTCTCTCTCTCTCTTTGTCTCTGTCTCTCTCTCTAGTTGAGAAGAACCCCCTGTTCGCGTCTGGCACAGTGACAAGAAAAACGCGCCGTCACCCAGCCGATTGCTGCCAGTCGACCCCGTCTATTGATTGCCTTATCACAACCTCCGGCTGGTCATTAGCGAACTACGTGACTGCACATGGTTTTCTTGCTATCTCTCTCTCTCGCTCTCTCGCCCTCTATCTCGCGCTCCGGCTTTCTCTCTCTCGCTCTGATTTTGTCTTGCTATTCCTGTGCGTCTCTTCGGACCTTAAGCTTTTTATTTTGTTAAGCGAAGAGAATTCAGAATTCACGAACTCCCAAATTTCCGCAAGGATCTCTGCTAGCTGCCCCAAAAGCTAGCTTGATTTTTGCATTGACAGCCCCTTTAAAATGCTTATCTTGCTTCTTGAAAGCTGCATGAACCCAGTTTCCAAAATCTGTATCCCACAACGATTTATCCCGTCGGCGATCGGACTCAGCGCCCCAAACGACACCTATACGTTGTGCGCCGGCTGCAAGTTCAAATTTTTAAGCCTTCAATGTCCCTTTAAACTAACTTATCATAATTCTCAAATCGCATAGCCACGACCCGATTAGACAATGGGGGTCGAGTGCCACGGGGGGAACGGTGGCTTATCTCTGGCTGTCTGTATCTCTCTCTCTCTCTCTCTCTCTCTCTCTCGCATCTAAAGGACAGCCAGCTGGATCCCCGCGTAGTCCCCTTTTAACCGTAGCGCACAGTCCATCTATAGATCCTCGTCCCCCCATATCTCGGGCGATCTTGACCGCCTTCCCGAACCTGCGTCCACCTCTTGCTCCATCTCCGCCTCCTCCTCTTCCTCGTCCTCCCCCTCTGGCGTCGATCCATCGATCCGTCGCCCCGAGCACGACTTTTCAGGCTCACCTGGGATTCTGAGTCATGCTCCTATTCACGAAACTGCGCCTAATTTTGGGTAATTAGGTCTTGGATCTGTGCTCCCTACTCTTCACGCTATTCGATGGTGTTTCTCAATTTTTGGCTTGAGAACGAGTTTTGGAACGTATTTTTTTCTCTGTCTCTATCTCTCTCACTCTCGCTCTCTCTGGTTCTCGGTTTAGCCATCTTTCTCTCTCTCACGCACTCTCTAGTTCAGGTTCTCTTTCTCGTACTCTTGCTCGTTGTCTCTCTCTCTGTCTCGCTCTTTCTCTGTCTCTCTCTCTCGCTCTTTCTCTCGCCATGAAATCCACTCCATATAGCACGCTTTTTCGACTTTTATGTCCCTCCTTTTTTGCCAAACCTGGGGGTCAACCGAACGCCACCCCCAAACGCGGGTAGTTTTCGCGCGGAAAAATGACGACCACCCCCCAAAAAAAGCGTAGGTAGAGCAAGGCTGCTCCCAGCCGGCCATCCCGGGCCCGGTGGCATCAAGGTCGAACAACCGCCCCAAACCGCCAGGGCCAGGTGCGCCGAGCGGCGCCACTTACCAAATGTCGACTCGGAAATGGCAGCCCGGAAGTGGGTTACGGTTTAATTTCTATTCTGAGGTCTTCGGGGCATAGGCTGGCATATCCGGCGAGTTCGAGCTGGTCGGCCGTTCTGGTCCTTTCACTGCGTAATCGATTATAGACCGTTCCGGGCTCAGAACAGCAGATTTTTGTCTTTATCAGGTTCAGCCGATGAATTAGCTATTTTAAGAAAGAAAAGGCCGCAGATCCGAAAAGTCGCTAATCCCGCAGCCGTCCTGAAATAATTCCGATTTTCCGGACGGCTCTCCTGCGCAACAATGTGTACGTCTCTCTCGCTCTCTCCCGCTCTGTCACTCTCCCTGTGACTCTCTGTCTTTCTCTCGCTCTCTCCCTCGCTCTCTCTCTCTCTCTCTCCCTTCTCATCCTCAAAACAGATCTCCACTTAGGATCGATCGTGTCCCCCCATCTTCTCCGCAATCATTTCTTCGGGCCGATTTCGACCCGCTTCTCTCCTCCTCCCCCTTCCACCTCCAACTAATGTGATAAGGCCAAGGGCGAGAGAGCACCCGAAGTGAAGAGAGCCGAGAGATACCAAGAAACGGAAGAACACGAGATAACCCCCCCAATTTTGGGGGGCCGATCCGAGATTTCCGATCGCGGGACGAAACCTCCCAAAAAATGCCACCCACGCCCAGATTTCGGGCGTTGCGCTGCTGATTGTTTACCACTTTGAGATGCGCTTTGAGATCTCTTAAATCGAGAGTAAGATTTGACTTCACCGCCCCTTTAAAATTCGCCGGAGGGCTAGGGTTGACATTGCGAAATTCCGGGGCGTTTGATTACCCTAGCGACGCATTTCGTAGCATGGCTGGTTTTGAAGGCCCTGACGCCAATATGGTGTGAATTGGTGTAGCTTGTGGTTGACTGCGGATGTTTGGTTTTCTCTCTCATTCACTCTCTCTCTCTCTCACGCTCTCTCACTCTCGCTCACTCGCTTTCGACAGGTCTTGTTTTGGCAAAAATACCAATTTTTAATGCCGCTCTGGACTTCCGTGAATCATGATTTGCCTCAATTTATCTCACTTTGCCTCCCCCTCTCTCTATCTCCACCACTAGCTCTCTCTCTCTCTCTCTCTCTCTCTCTCTCTATCTCCCTCTCGGGCCTCGCTTGCCTCTTTTTTACAGTCTTTCGCCTTACTTCAGCCGTGTTCATAGAATGTACGCATTTTAATAATGAGAAAACGTGGTTTTCTCTATGTTTCGTTCCCCTCTCTTTCTCTCCTCTCTCTCTCTCTCTCTCTCTCTCTCTATCTCACCTTTTCTCGTTCGATCTGGATCTCGCACCTTAATCATCATAATCGCTTCGAAGTACTTTTCAAACCGTTTATTTTTTCTGGCAATGTCTGCCTCTCCCTCCATCTATCTCTCTCGCTCTCTCTCGCTCCCACCCACCATACCATTCCCGTCCAACCCCTTAGGAATTGCCCCCCCCCCCCCCCGGGTCCAACCGAAATTGGGGGCACCTGCTGCCGTGACATATGGGTCTCTTCCGGGCCCTCCTCTGAGGTCCGCTTTTTAGACCGTGACCCCCTGTATCCCCCTCTCTCTTTCTCCTCTTTTCTAGGGTGTCCACTTCACTACTCGATGCACACCACCAATTTGGGCATCACCCCGGGAATTGGGTGTAGCGGGGGGGGGGGGACATACATGGTACTTGAGCATCCGGAGGGTGGATGGGCGGAAACAACTGTAAGTTAGGCGCATGGCCACGATGGGCCTTTTTGAGGGATGTTACTGTATTTAAAGGGAATCGGAAGGCAAGGGGTATTTTTGAGAGCGGTAATCAGCTATAGTATGCTATTGCAATTTGCATGGCGATAACGAGAGAGAGAGAGAGAGAGAGAGAGCGAGAGAGAGAGAAACAGAAGGAGACAGCGAGAGAGAGAGAGAGAGCAGACACGGACATTAGAGAGGAGGCGAGGAGAGGATAGAGAGAGAGAGCAAGAGTGAGTTTTTCGTCCCCTTGCAAGCTAGCTGGCACGATCCCTTTAAATCCGCGACCACCCGTCCCGATTTCCGCTCTCCTCCTCCTCCTTCTCCTCCTGCCCCTCTCAAGGTCACCCACAATCAGTCATCGATCCGTACATGTTTCGGGATCATTTCAATCCCATCTCCTCCTCCTCCCCTTCCACTTCCAATCCAATCCCATCCAACCCATCGATCCGTTCCATTCCCCAACCAACAACCGAAATTTCGGAGCGCTTCGCGCTGACCGGGGGCGCGCGGGGGCGCCGGCAAAAATCGGCAAACGCCCGAGAACCAGTTTCTGCCCCCCACACACAGACGAACACGATGGGGGACAGGCGAGGGAGCATGAAATGACAAACAGCAAAGCAGATGTTTTTGAGTTTTTTGCATTTTTGGAAATGGATTATCAGTTCATTTCCGCAAGAATCCCTGCTAGTTTGCCTTGCCTGTTTGGATGTAAATTCACGGACAAATTATGGTTTTCCGTTCTTTTTAGTCGCTCTCGGTCCCTTTAGCCCTTCTTCGTCGGTTCTTTTAGTACATTTTGGTTTCCTCAATAGCTCTCGGCTAGCTTGCGTGCTTTTTTAGCTAAAATTTTTTTGCCGTAAGCCTCAAAATTAGGCTTCCAGAAATTTTTTCCAGTTTTTTGAAGCGATTTTTAATGTTTTTTATCGAACCAATTTAGCGCGATCCAAAGCAAAATTCTTCCCCAATAATCCTTGCTAGCTTGCCCAATTTTGGTACAGAGGATTTTTTTATACAAATTCGACCTCCTTGAATTTTTCGTCGCAGTGAATTTTTCTGAAAAACAACAAGATAAACGACAATTAAACGGATTCATCGTTCCAAAATTATTTATTTAGTTGGAAAGCTTCAAAAAATTTCAGAATCCCTGCTTCGGCTTCTTAGTCCCTTCAAATCCACGTAACGGCCTCCATTCCCGATATATCCCCCACCCTAAAATTCTAGAAGGCTTTTGCTTGGGTGGGCAAGGTGTGTGAGGAGATGTCCCCCTCCATGCCCGATATCTACCCCTCAATTTTTGCCCCTCCATCCCCCCTACCGCACGCACAAAACGTCAAATTGCCGTTCGGCCCCCTGGACCTCTCCCAGTCGTCGTCTCGTCTGACTGCTCGGCCGTGGCGAGGGCTATTGGCAAGCACCCCGATCTCTCGCTCGCTCTCTCTCTCTCTCTCTCTCTCTCTCATTCTACAACGCAAAATTATACGAGCCGCTGGGCCCGGGCACCCCTGTTGGATACCGTAATCTCGGGTAGTGATTCTCATGAAATTTCAATTTGATGGACTGGTTTTTTCGGGTCAATTGGGCCAAGGTCAGCGAGATATCAGTTGTTCTCTTTCTCCCTTGCTCTCTCTCTCTCTCTCTCTCTCTCTCTCTCTCTCTCTCTCGCTCTCTCTTTCTCTCTCTATCTGACAAATCATATTTGTAATCCATCATCTAATTTTCGTGCCTATCCTGCTATGCTTCCGGCAAATCTGACTAGCAGAGATTCTCAGGGAAACCTGGGTGATTTGCGAAGGACTGCTCGCAGCGAATCTTTAGGAGCAGAAGCTCACCTGGAAAAGGCCAAAATCCCGACATCCAAAATCCCGACATTCAAAATGGCTGATTAAGGGGAAGTGGAATCTAAGCTAGCGTCAGGAGCTTGTCGGGTTTATTGTCGAGATTTTGGCCGTCGGTATTCTGGTTGTCGGGATGGTGCTTATCGAGATATAGGCTGTCGGCATTATAGCTGTCAGGATTTTCGCCGTCGGGATTTTGGTTGAAATTCCACCTAGTGGCTAGAGGTGAGCGTTGAGAGCACGACTTTTTCTGCTCATTCTTAACTGTTCTGATCCGACCATGTATTTTGACTTCCCGTCCCTTTAAGCTCGGAGTCACCGACACCTCAATCCCAGACAAGCTTCTCCACCGCAATTTCCGTACTCTCCGTCAGATTACGGTACCCACCGCGCTAATTTACACAAACCCCCGGTTTTTCTAAACCCCGCGCAATCGGGTCCTGAAATCCACACCACATCCTATCCATTCTTTGCTCCCACACAGTTTAGAAAGTGCGGGATCGGGATAGGGGGAAGAGGTGTGGAGGATGCAATATTTTGCTACTTGACAGGGGCACACATTCGGGACCTCACAGGGATGGGGAGATCGAGAGACCGTATCTCTCTCTCTCTCTCTCTCTCTCTCTCTCTCTCGCTTCGATACCCTCAGGACACGATCCCGTACTTCTCCATTTAAGGATCCGAACCCCCTGGGGGGATCCAGTTCTCTATTTGAGCCCGCCCTCCCCCACCGCCCTTCCCTATTTGAGGCCCTCCGGTGAGAACTCTGAAAAAACGGCACTTTTTGTGCTTTGCGGCAAAGCGCTAAAATGCGCGTGGCGAGCTACAGTACCTGAAAGTCCTCGAAAAATCGCCAGCAATTTTAAAAAGCAAAAAGCTCGTTTTTTTGCTGGCACGATCGCTTAAAATTGGCTTACGACCGAGAGCTTTATGGTATATTGGCACAAATAACGCAATACGCAACGAACGAGAGAAACAGCGAGCGCGAGAGAGCGAGAGAGAGCGAAAGAGCGAAAGAGAGAGAGAGGCAAAGAAGAGAGACGGAGAGAGCGAGGGAGAGAGAGAGGAAGAGAATGAGCGAGATTGTCATTCGAGGAAAAACGAAATCGAAAACGCATAGATTCCTTCGTAAAAATGAGCATCTCGGAGCGTTTGAACACTATTTGTCGTCCTCCAACTCTAATATATCAGCATTTTTTGGCCTAGCCCTAACTTTCGACTGCCCCCAAAAAACCAGGCGCCGTTGCTCCGGTGCTGTTAGCACAATCTTTGGCCCGATCTTTTGCACCTCTCTCTCTCTCGCGCCCCTGGCTTTCGTGACGGTTTGTGGGCCCCGGGGTCCCATTCCGTACTTTCCAGATTGCACCTCTTCCCCCGTCCTGACAGTCCGCCCGTAGCCCCCCTGAGAGCGAGAGAGGGAGAGAGAGAGAGAGAGAGAGAGAGAGAGAGAGAGAGCCAGAGAGACAAGAATACGGACTGTTGACCTCGATCGAATTTCTGGTCCAACCGGGACACAGGTTCCGATTACAACCGCCCTCCCAGAAAAGGCAGGGCGTAAAGAGGAATCGCGCGTAGCTCCCCGGAATTGGCCAGACCCCGCCCCCTTGCTGAGATTCATAGACTACCAAATCTGGGCTCTGTGATCCTTGGCCTTTTCTGGGCGTTTAGAATCCGACACGCTTAATTTGGAGGGCTAGCACGCCCGGCTCGGGGCCTCCGGTTAAATACCCGAAAAAAACGAAAGATCGGATGAAAGCCCGTTAGAGTTACTTGCGTGTTCCTTTAAAACCCTCCGAGGGCTTTTAAAGGGGCTTGGGTATATGTTTTTGCTATGGATCTAGCGCTACGCGGAGCGTTAAACGCGACACGCTACGCGTACGGTAACTGTTCCATCACAGAGTCGTAATCTATTACCGATGAGAAATACCGCATGCTGCTTTCCTTTCTCACTCGTTTTAAAGGACCTTTGAAGGCAAAAATCTATGGATTTTGTGGTTTTTAAACCCGGAAAACGACGTACTGACGTCCTAGCCCCATAAGAATTTGTTTATTCTTTTTCAAAATATTGGGTGCGTCCGCTAAAAAATCCACAAAACCGATTGACTTTTTAGAAAAACTTCATCCTATTAAAACGAGTCGCAGACTGCCTTCGCTACCCCTTTAAAACCAACACCCACTCTCTTTTGTGATGATGGCGGCGGCGACGAGTTCGACATGGTGTGCCCCCCCGGTAGAGAACTAGTCCCATTAGCCTCTGACACATCGACCCCCTTCTTCTGGTATTGACCGAAAAGGCACTGCTCCTGTGCAAGGTCTCCAGCCTTTTTTGCCCACCCAGTACGTGATTTTGAATTTGTGATTTTTGGCGTTTAAATGGATTAACAAGTTGGACTTATTGATTTTTTTAATTTGCAGCAAAATCCGGCGTTTTTGATGACGAAAATGGACTTAGAGACAGCACTTTTTAGCGGTATTTGGGAAAAAAACGTAGCGCCTTGAAAAAAGTGGGCGTAAAAGTTTCTGGTTGCGCTTTTTTTGAGCAACAAACAGTATGTCTCTCTCCCTCTCTTTCTCTCCCGCTCTCTCGCTCTCTCTCTCTCTCTCTCGCTCTCTCTCTCTCGCCACACTGTTCTTTGCCTTCCCGACCATTGTCCCCATTCACCACCGCCCGAAACTTCACCATCCCTGAAATGGGAAATCCGATTCCGCGCGGCTCCTAAGTACTCGTTTCTTGGTTGTGTCGCGGAATGGGAAGGGGGGGAGGAGGGGTTTGGCCCTGTCTCCTCCGTTGGCCCTCCCCGAATGTTTGTCCTGTTTTTCGGGCGGATCGGAAGATCGCAAGTCGGGGGACTCCCCCTACCGGGTTTCGCTCGTTCACACTCGATATTTGACCCACGCTATTCACACGTAGGCCAGAAAAGGGGGGGGGAAGCGAGGGAGAGAAGGATGTTACAAAAAATCGTGGTATTTGGGATTTAGGAAGCTCTATTTCTCTCTCTTTCTCTTTCTTTCTCTCTCTCTCTCTCTCACTCTCTCTGATCTCTTTTTATAGCTGTTAATCACGTTTTCTCTATTTCTTCGCATTCATCTGCCTGCCGGATGTCGTTAAACCGTGAAAGTACCTTAAAACCCGTAAGTTTTCTATCTTTCTCTCTCTCTCGGTGTTTCTGCAGCTTTCTCTCTTTCTCAACCTCTCTCTCTTTCGCTCTCTCGCTCTCTCTCGCGCTCTACCTCTCTGAACTTCCCAAAACGATTCAAGTACGAACGAACGAAAACAACTCCGAACCAATTACGACATGAAATTTGGCACGCCGCGTAGTGATTTTTAGGCCCCACCCCCTTAAAATGACTTTTTCAGTAATTTTTATGCTTCTTAGCCTTCAGATACTTTTCCGAATGTTGCGTAACTATACTATTCCCCGTGTTACACCCAACTACAAGCCTCCAAACATCTAGAAATCCCTGTTCCGCAATGGGCCTGTGCACACATCCACGAATTCCAGTCATTTTTAAGCTTTTTTTTAGCCTCCACGACATGAACACGCCTTTTTGGGTGCAAATTTGGCCTTGATGTATAATGTGGATTTGGTTGTTTTAAAAACCGGAAATTCGTTTAAATCTTTGTTTTTCTCTCGCTCTCTCCCGTGCTCTCTCTGTCTCTCTCACTCTCCCTCTCTCCACGCTCTCGCTCTCCCACTCTCCCCTCTCTCTCTCTCTCTCTCTCTGTAGCTCTCTCTTTCTCTCTCTCTCTCCATCTCCCTCTCTCTCTCGCTCTCTCGCTCTCTCTCTTTTTAGCTCTCTCCCTCGCTCGTCATATAAGAATTTCCATATTCATCTCCCATTTTCCAGATGAACGAAACGGCCGCCCGGTTGATGCCGCCGGTCAGTGGGATCGACCTGAATCGGTAGATTTTTAAGGTTAAACTCGTTTGAAACCTTAGATTTTCAATTTTCTATAATTTTTTGATGTTTTTTTTTGGTTATTTTAATGGCTACTAATTTTATACGCAGCATTTTTAGACCCTCCGGCTCCCCGATAGACCAGAAACCGGCGAATGTCTGGGCCAGCGGCGCTCAAATGTTGAACGTGAGTCGTCTTTGGGTTTTTAAAAACTCACAAATTTTACGACGCTTATATAAACACAAATATTATCGATTTTTCGCCAAAAAAAGCGCATTAAAATTCTAAAATTTGGGTTTCAAAAATTGTTTGAGATTCAAAAAGCCAATCAAATTAATCGTTAAACTGTAAAAATTTAACGTTGATTTAAAGTCGAAAATTATTTTTGTTGCATTTTATAAAAGCGTGCTTTTCCAGCTCTCCCCTCCAGCCGGCGATCAAGCCGCGATGCTCGGCATCAATTCCGAACCGATGCAGAGCAGCTCGGGGGCGATGTCACGCGAAAATGAGGAGAGCTGGGCCTCCGACCTCGACAAGGTCAGTCCAAGATACCTCCCATTAATGCGTCTATTCTTCAGAGTGGCGACGACATCTCGGGTGACCCAGAAGGAGTGTGGTCTGCCGACATCGAGCAGGCATTCCAAGAAGCCCTCAACATCTATCCGCCATGTGGGAGGAGGAAAATTATTTTGTCAGACGAGGGGAAGATGTATGGTGGGTGGAGTATCGAGTTTAATAAGTTTAATTTACATAATTGTTCTTATCGATTTTCTCCATTGGTGAACGAAATTTTCCTTGACTTCACAGTCCCTTTAAACCGGGCCATACTGTCAAGGAAGCTCAACTTTTTACTTCCGAATCCCATTTTGCCGTAAGGCTCCAATTTTACATTGCGTAATCGATTACGCCATTTAATGGCGGCCAGGCCTCGCGTGCTTTATGTATTTTACCATTAGTTCCGGAAGCATAAAAAACCCGACTTTTGCCTCCAACGGCCCTTTAACCCCTAGAATTCGACGGGCCTGAGCGGCTATTAGTGCGTAGATTTTCTAGAGATTTCTCGTCCCGTTAACGCTATCTTAATTTAACTTTAACGTTCCCGCTAAATTTTTTGTCAGACTTGTGCCCATAAAATCTTAATTTACATCCCGGCTTTCGCCTTCAACGGTCCTTTAATCCGGCCCGACGGGGCGACTATTAATGTGCAGACTTTCCGGAAGTAGCTGCGCTCTTGAACGCTATCCGTCCATTTAGAGCGACGGCCATTAAAAAGGCAATATTCTCCCCAAATTGTTGCCTTCCACGGCCCTTTATTATTAAACTTTTTTTGGCCGCATTGCCGCCTATTATGATCCATTAATGTGCCAACCATCAAAGCCAAAAATCCCCAGCCCGACCGTTGCCTTCAACGCCCCTTTAATCCCACCCAAATTAGGCAGCGGGGCTAGGGAAGTTGTTAAACGCACTTCCCCAGTAGGAGCTGGCGGCTACTAGAGGTTGTGTTTGTGTTTATAAGACAGAAGCTAGCATTCGGGAGGGATGATGAGGGGGGGGACGGGCCCTTTAGAAGACCACCGCCTGCAAACACCAGGATTAGCCCTTAGGGCACGGGAGAGAGAGAGAGAGAGAGAGAGAGAGGAGAGAGAGAGAGAGAGGGGGGGGGGAGAGGGGGAACTGTTGCACACACCAAATGGCCCCTAGTAGCAGCTGGTGGTGCAAGACATGGACATGAGGGATAGTGAGAGAATTTGGGGGTCTGAATTAAAGGGGCCGACAAGGCATGCTTGTGAAGAAGTCCACATTAATCACCGCTAGCCTGCCCGTTATTTTTACCAGCAGAGTTCATCACTTGGTGAAGCTCTTTTGGTTGATAACATGACTTCAAGGCGCCTTAAGATCTCCTAGCATCCCTAAGACTCTTTGCTAGCCCGCCTCTGGTTCAAATAAATCTTAAACGCCCCTTTAAAATACAAGGTCCTAAACGTTCTCTGCTAGCTTGCCCGGTTTTCGAGTCCTCAGCAATCTCTGCTAGCCTGCCTTGCGTGGTTTTCCGCAAGGGATCTCTGCTAGGCTTCCGCGTTCTGTATCCTCAAGGATGTCTGCTAGCCTGCCTCGCTCGATTTTCCGCCAGTGTCTCTGTTAGCCTTCCTCGCTCTGTATCCTCAATGATCTCTGCTAGCTGCCTGCCTGGCGCAATTTTCCGCAAGGGATCTCTCCTGCCTCGCGTGATTTTACGAAAGGATTCCTGGTAGTCAGCCTCGTGGCTTTTCCGCAATGATCTCTGCTAGCCTGCCTCGCGTATGTTTCCCCAGTGTTCTCTGCTAGCATGTTATTTCACATGATTCCCTACGAATATATGCTAGCCGACCCCACGATTTACCCGACTCCTCAAAGATCTCGGAAGCTTGCCCCCAACTCATTTTTGGCATCTTATTTTCTGGACAATGCCGGCTGCTCGTGGGTTTTTGTGAAGAAGCTCTGGTGAAGCTCATGCTCTTTCTAAGAGCTTCACCTTGCGAAATCCGGGTATTCCCACCCCAACCTCTTCTTCCCTGACTACCGTATCTCCACCCCCGATCATTGCTATATTCAAAAAATGTCTCCCTTCCTTCCTCCACCCCCTGACAAGAGTTGATGGATGCTCAATTTTTTGGGGGCATCGTCGTTTCGTCAGATTTGGGCCCGCGATTTGTGCCCCACCAGGGGGCGGCAGATGGCCCTTTATGGCACGCACGCGGGGGGATTAAATATGCAGCCAGGAAAGGATGGAGACACGGAGCAATGAGTCAAAAAATTCCTGTTTAAAGGGACTGTGAAGTCATGAGCAAATTTTGTCAAAATTTCGGAGAGTTCGAACTTGAAAATCCGCGAAAAGTTACGAAGAAAATCGAGTAAAAGTCGATTTTCAAGGACCCGTGAAGCTCGTGTATAATCTTTCCAATAAACCACATCGAAATTTCCAAAGCAAAAACGTTGAACAACGTCAATTTTTCAGGCCGAAACGAGCTGATCGCACGCTATATTAAAATACGATGCGGGAAATCGCGGACGCGGAAACAGGTAAAAATTACTTTCCTACGGCTCAGACTACAAAATTTCACTTAGACTACAGACCACAGACTATAATTAGAGTTCAAAAATAACTCCAATAGACTCAAAAAATACAAATATCCCGAAAACCGATTTAAGAGCGTTTGTAGTTTGCAGTCTCCTGAAGTTATCATGGACTACAGATTACAACTACAAACTACAGGCTACAAACGGATCACAAAACTACAGACTACAAACTCGAAATTTTTGAAAATTTTCGTCTTTCGAAGGTTGTGGTTTGTAGTCTGTAACTTACAAAGGCCACACAAAATCGCCCCTTTAATTCACGGACTACAAGTTGTTGCGGCAAACTACAGATCCATAATCATGACAGGTTACAGACTACAAACCCAAAAAAATCGGTTAAACCTGAAAAAAGTTGACTTTGTGGTTTTTGGCCTGATTACGATAATTAAATACACCATAATTTATGAATTCGACGCCCCTTTAATCCCAAAAATATTCCAAAAATTTTAGGTGAGCAGCCACATCCAGGTGCTCGCCCGCAAGAAGATGAGGGAGGGCAAGGGGATGAAGGTGAGTGGATTACTGCAATTCTCAATTAATCGATAAATTTCAGCATGACCCCGGATCACCACAAGGCCCCGCCTCCGCCCCTGTTCATCTACCAACCCCCGCATCGACGGCTTCATCCACCTCGCCAAGGGACCCGATCAAGCTTGGAGGCAGCCCCGTGGCTCCAATCGATAAACCAAGCAATCCAGCGTTGCCTACGGTAAGTAACGCTTAATAGGACCAAAAAGCAAAAGGTTTGTTGCGGACGGGGTCGAACTCGGATAGTAAACCTGAGAGGCAAGGTCACTGCCCACTGCACCACAGGGACCAAACCTTTCTTGAGGGCTTAAAGCAAATTTTAATCATATCGTATATTTCTGGTGCTTAGGAAAGTGCCGCTTGGTTTGTGATTAATCGCCTAGCGTAACTGGTTATACGTAAGCGGTATTTCTGCGTAGTTTACAGTATTTTTTTTGCAAAATTGGCGTAAATTAAGCGTTTAAAAGGGGATTTTTAGTCCTAATAACACCAATTTTCAGCACCCCCTGATGATGCCGAATCCGATCACGCCCGAGCTGGACAAGGGCATGCATCTACAGCAGATTAGTACGTTTTCTACCATGAACGGGGGTGTTGTAGTTGGTAGCTTGTATTTTATAGTCTTTCCATTCAGTCTTAAAATGAACTAAAAGATTTAAATTGAAATGTAATTACTTTTCAGCGAACCTTTTCCCCCACCCGTTTCCGTTCCTCCCCGGAATGCCCTTCCCCAATGGAGCATTCCCCGCGGCGGCCTTCGGGTGAGTTTTTGAGTGGAAATCCTTCCTGTCACTGGGCCTTTAAAATAGGAACGTTATTTTTGCAGTACCGACCTCTACAGCAGCCTGGCGATGATCAAGCCTGTCACGCCGCCCGAGGAGACCACCCAGAAAGTCAGCTATCTCGCGTCGAAGCGATTGGCGCTAAAGGTATGGAACCTTAAGTCAAGCCAAGGCTAAGTCAAGCCTAAGACAAACCTAAGCCAAGCCTAAGCCTTGCTGAAGTCAAGCCAAGCCTAAGACAAACCTAAGTCAAGTCTAAGCCAAGTCTAAGCCATGCTTAAGTCAAGCCAAGCCTAAGCCAAACCTAAGTCAAGTCTAAGCCAAGCCTAAGCCATGCTTAAGTCAAGCCAAGTCTAAGCCAACCCTAAGCCATGCTTAAGTCAAGCCAAGCCTAAGCCAAGCTTAAGCCAAGACCAGGATCCTTAGCTTACCTCTTTCTTTAGGACTTCACCGCCTACGTGGAGCACAATGGCCACCGGAAGGAGATCCTCAGCATCACCACGTCGGTCGATGGCGATTTGACGGTTAGTTTTAATTTTTTTTAATTTTTTTTTGCAGCGTTAACGGTTTTCAAATGATTTATACTTTCTATTTTCCCTTCTAGGACATCCCTCTGGACTACCTGAAGGAATACTTCCAGGCCGAGATGCCGCGACTCCGAAAAGTCACCCCCGACGCCCTGTTCCTCGTCCGCGGATGGGCAAACCTCGACTTTGATGTGAGCATTACAGAGGGCTTGCTGTCACCATCCCTTTAAAAAACCATCGCCTAGCGTGTGCGTCGTGTTAATTTTGGAAGCGTAGCGCGTAGAAGTACAAACGCGAAGCGCAGCCAACGTGCGTAGCGCATAGGTAAATCAGCCGCCATACGTACGCGACGCATAGCAACATGTACGTGACGCATCGCGTACTTACTGTAGCTGGAGCAGCGACGCATACGTATTGCGGCGTACTACATGATTTTTCTCGATATATGAAAGTTTTTTGCAGTTAAAATTGCCGTAAACTTCTGCGAAACGTAGCGATCGACCCTCCTCCCACAGTCCCGTCAAAACCGCTATTTATTTTTCAGGAGGACAACTCCTCAGCCATGTATGCGGTAGATGCTCACTATGCCAGTGCCGTCCACTATCCATCATTACGGGTACGGACACTCGCACTCTCCTTCGGGAATGCCGTCGTCGAAAAGGATGAAGTATGAAAAAAGTATTAAAAATATGCAAATCTGGTCCAGGAAATCCCCGCCTCTCCCACCACCAACGCCTTCAACGGCCAATACGAGTATCGGCTGGAGAAATCGGAATGGTTAGTCGATTTTTTACTAATCAAATTTTTACCGTTATTTACAGTAAGAAACAGAGTACCGTAATCATACACTGACGTACTGTACATTGGAGCGTACCGTATCAAAATTTAAACGTATTTTTAGGTGCCAATGGCTGGTCTTGTTCCTCACCCAGCTGAAAGATTTGGAGTCGAAGACCGAACAGGGAGACGTCCTGAATAACTTCAGTGTGTTGCAGGTAAGAGAGAGAGAGAGAGAGAGAGGGAGAGAGACAGAAGAGAGAGAGAGAGAGAGAGAGAGAGAGAGAGAGAGAGAGAGTCCAATATCATCGCATTTTTTAGGAAGTCCGCGGCATCAAAGAAGACAAATCCGAAGAAACCCTGCTCGTCTTCGGCCTGTTAATCGACATCGGCGCCAACTCGTCCACCTTCTTCAAGCTCACCCAAAAATAGCTCGACTACCTCCTCCTCCTCCTCCTCCCCAACCTGCCATACTCTACACACCTCCTAAATTATCAATCCAATTTGCATTTTTCGGCCTTCTCCCCCTTCCTCAACCCTCTCATCCACCCGATTGCATACGAGTCCCGTCATGTTTTCCGCTATTTTGCCTCTGGCCCCAATTTTTTGAATTTTTTGAAGTGTTATGGTGAGATTAGCTAAGATTTTGGTGATCATTCTACGAGGTGTTTTTTTTGCGTGGAGCGATAGGTAGTGCAGCGTAGCCTATCGGAAGTTACGTTTAGGCTTAGGCTTGGCTTAGGCTTGGCTTAGGCTTGGCTTAGGCTTGGCTTAGGCTTGGCAGTTTTGGCTTATGCTTGGCTTAGGCTTGGCGTAGGCTTGGCGTAGGCTTGGCCTACAAAAATTAAACCTTAGACAATTGGCAAATCGCCAAGCCTTTTATTAGCCGGGCTTTTCTGGTTCCTTGAAAAGCCAATTATCCCCATCCAATAATCAGGTAGCCCAGAAAATCCACAATTATCTGCCTTCAATCGTCATTTAAAAACTATTCATCGTGTAATCAATTATGCCAGGGAAGTTCATTGCCAGCTGGCTTCAATGGTCCTTTAAAAACTATCAGTTAAGCCAAAACCTAAGCCTAGGTCGTAATCTTTTGTAACCGATTATACTTGGAAAAGCAGAACACCGAAAATTTGCGATTTCTGATCTTTGAAAATCCATTTTTTTCCGCTCCGATCGTAACCTACCGTACTCTTCCGTACACTCCACGCCCAAAAAACACCTCGATTTGCATTTTTTAGCTTGGATTCCCCCTGCCCCTCCTCGATCCATTTTGTGCCACTCAGTCGACCAAAACTTGTCACAGAATTTGCGAATTCCGGCAGCCGTCTTTTTTTGGCGCGTAGCCTCGCGGAATTTTTTTAGCTCGTTTTTATCGATTTTCCCCAGCGCCGCCACATACACCTCGCATGAACATTTTCGCTTCAGTTACCCCCACCCTCCTCGAATCCTACCATTATTTTCGTCACCGCGACGCCCCACTACGCGATAGTCCTATAGCCAATGTGCATTTTTCCCGCTTTTAAGTCCACTTTTTTGATGTTTTAAAGGGACCGGCAAGGCACGGTTCTAGATTTGGAGGTATGGATTTCTAAGGATTTTCTCGAGACCGCGACACGCAACGCACGCAGGATTTTTCGATTGTTTTGCAGCGCGTTACGTGTCGCGGAAGGGGGCGGTTCTCCGCGTTGCGGCAAGTGATGTCAGATCCCAGGCTTTCCATTGCGTAATCGATCAACTGTCTTTTCCAGCCGGCAAAAGGGCCTGGTTGCGTGTCACGGCTGTTTTTCAGACCCGCGACACGCGACGCATTGGACCCTCAGCCGCGCGGAAAAGGTCGTAATCGATTACGCACTAAAATACGAGTGTATGCGTTGCGCGTCGCGACTGTGGATTAGCTTAAGATTTTCCAAATCCACGACACGGAACGTGCGATCAGTTGCCCTCTTGAAACGCTCGAAATCCGTTATGCTACAAAAAAACTAGCCGGCGTTGCGTCGTGCGTACTGCAAATTCCGTAGGAAATCCATAACCAACAAATCCATTGCCATGCCTTGCCCGTCCCTTTAATACGGTACCCCACAGTCAAACCGCCACCTACCCGAATCCGCCGTGTGTCATTTGTCATTTGTCATTTTTTTGTGTCGTGTTGCGTTCCAAATTGCCAACGTTTCTGGTGTGTTTTTTATTATTGAGCCCTTAGAAGAATGCTGGAAAATGAATGGATAAACGGTTCATTTTAAGGCATTGGTTACAACTACAGCTTAAAAATACAAAATATAACTCAGAAAATGGCAGCGAGAGTGTTAGAGAGCGAGGTAAAGAGAGCAAGAGAGAGCGAGAGAAAGCAAGAGAGAACGAGAGAGAGAGCGAGAGAGAAAGAGAAATAGAGAGCGAGAGAGAGCAAGAGAGAGCGAGAAAGAGAAAGAGTGAGCGAGAGAAAGATAGAGAGCAAGTGAGAGCGAGGTAGAGAGACCAAGGGAGAGCGAGAGAGAGCAAGTGAGAGCGAGGTAGAGAGAGCAAGAGTGAGCGAGAGAGAAACAGAGAGAAAGCGAGAGAGAGAAAGAGAGAGTCGAGAGTGAGGACGAGATAAAGCGGGAGAAAATGAGAGAAAGCGACAGAACGCGAGAAAGCGAGAGAAAGAAAGGGATAGATCCGAAGCAGCGCGATTACATTTGCGGCAACCTAGCAGAGATTCTTTGTTTCCTTTCGAGGCATGCTTGCAGAAACCCTTTATCCAGATCCTTGCCAACTTTTTTGTAAGCCCCTTTCCCGCAAAAAAATCCCAGGGCAAACCATTGAACCGGCGAACATGGCGAGAGCTCCACTCTTTTCTTTCATAAATTATTTCATTTGTAGACAATGGCCACCCATCCCACACCACCATGGAAACACAGCACGGGTTATGCGTAAGCGGCGTCAACGAGCCCCTTCCGCTTCTCACCCACCGCTTTTTCTGTTTTATTTACAAAACATTTTTTTGTTGCGCAATTTTGGAAGGTCTAGACCCAATATTTCAACGTTTGGCCTCGCAATTCCTTTAAGAACGAATTTTTAGATTCAGAACATCGATAAATTCGTAAAAAATGGAATACCGTTTTTATAGATTAGTTATACCAAAATTTTTGAAAACTTAGTCCGAATATTCAACGTTTTTCGCCTTCAAAAACCCTTTAAACACAAAATTATTTCTTTAAAATAAGGAGTAGCTGGCTTAGGTTGAGTACCTTTTTAACATTTTCAATTATACGCATCCAAGACAATTTTTTTGAAATCTAGAAGCAATAAGGTTTTTGCCTTCACAAATTCTTTAAAGACGAATTTCTAGATTCAAAATTAACGGTAACTTGCAAAATTAAAATACCGTTTTTAATATTTTTCATCTTAATACGTTTTAGTGAAAACTAGGGCCCCGAGCCCGGCCAACCGTACGTCAAAATGGCCGTCGGCTTCTTCACCGGCATGAAGCATGTCGCGTACGATTTTGCCGTCTGGTCGACGGTCGCTGCCATTCCGCACATTGCCGATGCGAGGACGAGATGGAGTCGACTGTTTTGGGTGAGAGAGAGAGTGTGAGAGAGAAAAAGAGAGAGAGAGACATAGAGATAGCGATAGAGAGAGAGAGAGTGAGAGAACCAACGAGATTGATCGATAATTTTGGATTCGGTACATTCTAAGAGCCAAGGCAAGCTAGCAGCGACCTCTTAGAAAGCAATTCCTGCCGCTCGCAACTATCATGGCAGGCTAGCAGAAATTCCTAGCGAAATGCGATAGAGTGATATAGGAACAATAACCTAATAACTACAAATTTCAGTCAGGCTAGCAGAGTTTCCTAGAGAACAAAATCATATCAAACTTTTCCAGTCGCTCGTGTTCGCCATCATGATGTTGGTGTTCCTCGGCGAGGTGTTCTTCATGGTCAAAAAATTTCTCCAATGGCCCACGCAGATCGATACCGTCATCTCCTATTCGCAACTTGTGAGTGAACATTTAAATCTTTCATCTTTTTCAAAAAATCTTTTCATCTTCTTCAAAAAATTTTTCAAATCTTCAATTTTTAAAGATACTTTACCAATTCAGCCATTCCCCGCAGTGACGATCTGTAACCTGAACCCCTACAAGTATACCGTCGTCAGCAACGCCGCGAATACACGTAAATTCACTTGCCACTGCCCCTTTAAAATCTACGAAGCCTTCAGAATTCGACCAAGTGCGCGCCTTAATAGCCGCGTCGGTGAACGCGATGAAGGACAACTACCAGCAGAGCTATAGCGGTGGCACGGATCGTTGGGGAATTCAGGTACGGTAGTTCTTGCCTTAAAAGGACTTGCAAGCCAAGTTATTGACGCGTTAAAGTTCATCTACAGGACCATGGGCTCTTTTCAGGCCCTATGGGACCAACCGTACGAGCTCGAGACGACGATCAAGGACTCGCTGATCATCGAGATGGCCGCGTTGAGCGATGCGGATCGAGTGGGTTTTGTCCGTCTTCAAAAAACCATTTTTAGCAAGCCGCCCTGTACGGCTACGACGAGCTGGTCACCGAGTGCACGTTCAACTCGAAATCTTGCAGCGGGTGGGTCTCAAAAAATGGAAAATTTGCCCAGTTACGGTAGATTTCCGAGTATAGCTTAGTGGTTTATGTAATTTTTCAATTTTTGCACCGAAGTTCCGGATTCATGCCTTGACAATCCCTTTAAAATCTTCGGATTTCGGAGTACGGTAGATTCGGCTTTGGTTGACCTTTACAGTCCCTTTAAAACCGGCGTTCCCTTTAGCGTCGACTTCACGAGCTTCGTCGACCCGGTCTACGGCGCCTGCTACTCGTTCAACGGCGCCGGCTCCTCGGATAACGCCACCTACCAGAGCTCTCGTGCCGGCATGCGCTTCGGGTTGAAGCTGCTAATGACTCCTACCGTACCCTGAGCTATTCTTCTTAACACTAGTGCCTTTTAGCAAACCGAACCTTCCGGGCAGGCCGACGTTCTGCCGACTACGCAACTGTCCGGGGCCAGGGTTTCTGTACATACGCAGGTAAAAACGTGGAAAAGCTGCTCTGTTTTTCTGGTTGATTTTTCAAAAAGTCATAACAAATTTTTCGCAGTCCAAAAAATCATAGAAATTTGAAGAAAAATGCCATTTCTAGGGAGCTTTCCCATCCCTTGAAGGCTCGGCCATCAGCGTCGGTGTCGGCTACTTGACTGCGGTCTCGATTTCAATGGTTTGTCGAGCCTTATAGGGCCTTTTCCCCCAAATTTTCCCTGCTAGCTTGCCTTCTAGAATCTTCAAAATTACGTATAAGCTTAGACATCCACGAGCCGCATGAAGAGCCCTTATGGAACGTGTGTCGATCGAGAACCTTCGAGTACAGACTACTATCAACAGTACCTGTACTCCTTGGAAACGTGCTACTTGGGGTGCAAGCAGAGGTGATTGATTAGATCTTTCTCTGGCCTCTTTGTAACCTCTCTCTCTCTCTCTCTCTCTCTCTCTCTCTCTTCTCTCCTCTTCCCCCCCCCCCCCCCCCCCCCCATTCCCAGTTTTTAGATACAACGTCGACAAGTGCAGCTGTGCCCACCCCCGATTTGCATCCGGATCTGGGCAGGCGATTTGTGACTATAATGCAGGTGGGTTGAAGTCGGTTAGGCTTGGCTTAGGCTTAACTTAAACTTGGCTTAGGCTTAGCTTAAGATTTGCTAGGCTTACCCTTCAAAATATCATTTTAGTGGCCTGCATCCAAACCCTGAAAGGAGATCAACTCAGCGCCACCCAGAAGAATATTGACGCGATGACGGTATCGTATTCTTGGGGCGATACGGAAGCTAATTTTTTAGGATTGCTCCTGTGCCCCTCCATGCGAACAAACTGGCTTTGGAACCACGACTTCGCTGGCCGCCTTCCCCGCCCTCAGCTATTACGTAGCTGCCGATTCGTCAGCTGCAGACGCGGTGGGTGTTTTTCCTATTTCCTGAATAACCTTTGCTAGCTATCCCGAACCTTCATATTTATTCATCCTTGAAGTTTAACCCTAGATTTTTGAGTTTTATAAATGATTACTGCTCGTTAGATTCCCCAAAAAAACTTTGCTAGTCTGCCCGCAATTTAGCGCTTCCACTAGGAATTGATTCTTTCCCAAAATATTTCTGCGAGACTGCCCGGGCTACTTGATTCTTTTAAAATTTCTCTGCTAGTTTGCCTTTCAGCCAGGATACCCTTAATAATCTTCTGGAATTCCTGATTCTCGTGCCATTTTAAATGAACTCTGCCAGCTGCTTGACCTCCTGATTTCCTACAAATCTTGGCTAGATTCCCTAGTGCTTCGATTTTCTCCAAAGATCTATGCTAAATTGCATCCACGTAATTGGATCTCTGACACCATATCTTGCATCCATTCATCGTAAACAATTTCGCTTATATCGTCCTGTTTTCCCAATTTCCCTGAAAAATCTCTGCTAGCTTGCCCTGGGTTAAGGGTATTCTATAAACCCCTGTCGGGTGCTCATCAGCTCATCAAAATTCTGCTTTTCCTAAAGGCTCTCTGCTAGCCTACCCCTCCCGGGGTTTCCCCAAAGAATTTCTGCTCCCCTCCTTACAGCTTATGATATTTTTTTTTTTGAAAGCCCCGGCAGATGATAACCAGTGACGCAAGCTGAGTACTGGCTAAACCCCGCGATTATCTCTTGACGAAAACACCGGCGGTGCTTTATAGGGCAGCTTATCCCCTCTGTGGAATGTTCTGCCATTTCCTGCCCAAATTAAGCCGCTTAGTCCGCCCCTGAAAAAAGGGCGATAAGCTTCAGGGAAGTGATCAGACGCGATCAGCGGAAGGGATTGATCCTGGTTTTTGGTGAGGGTTTTTTGAGGTAAAAAAATGGGGTAGTAATTTTTAGAAATACTTTCTGGTTCTCTCTTCCATTCGCTCTCTCGCTCTATCTATCCCTCTCTCTTTATTGTGATCTCACACACTCTATCTGGCTGACTATCTCGCTGTTTCTCTCTCACTCACTCCCGTTCTCTCTCTCTCTCTCTCTCTCTCTCTCTCTCTCTCTTTCTCTATCTCTCGCTCTAAGATCTCTATCCATCTCACACTCTCTCCCTTTGTTTCTCTCCCCCTTCCTCTCTTTTTCTCTCTCTCACTCTCCCGCTGTATCACTCTATCGCTGTCTCTCACGCTGTCCTTTTCACTCTCACACTATCTGACTCTCACTCTCTCTCTCTTTCTCTATCTCTCTCGCTATCCAAGCTGTCCAAACCCCTTTAAAATTTCAGATCGGCTCCTGCCAACCGGGCACCGCCCAATTCGCGGGAACCGGCACGAATGCCTCAAAAGCCGAGGAGTGCCGAGAGTGGTATGCCCAGAATTCGCTGCTTCTCCAGGTTGATCATCTACTTGGTAACCACCTAGGACCGTATTTTAGGTCTTCTACGACTCCCTCAACTACCAGCACTACCAGGAGAATGCTAATTATGGTGTACGGGTTTTAGAAAAAGCCGACAGTAAAAATCCCGACAACGAAAACCCCGTGACTTTGACCGTCGGGATTTTGGCTTGTCGGGATTTTGACCTGTCAGGATTTTCTCTATCGAGACTATTGCTATAATTCACTTTCCAGATCTCACAAGTCCTCAATGATCTTGGTGGCCACGCTGGACTCTGGTTAGGATTGTCGATTATTTCGGTTGTCGAGGTGGGGTCTTAAATCTTTCAGAGTTTTTGGCTTCCTAGGATCAAGGCAAGCTAGCAGGGATCATTTGCGGAATTAGATTTTCTGACAGCAAAGATTTTTAAGTGCGTAATTTCGGGTCAACTAGCAACGACGATTTGGGGGGCCTCCAAAATTCGCAAGATCTGGGAGCAGGCCAGCAGAGATTTTTAACGATTTTCAAGCAGAAAATCGAGGCAAACTAGCAGAGATTCATGAGGAAACCGATTTTCCCAGATTTGCGGCCTCTTCTGCGTGCTTTGCCTCTACTGCTTCGGCGGCCGGAAGAAGCTCATCGACCCGTCCATGCTGAATAGCGACCCGAGGATGAGGGTACGGTAGCTGATCCAGGATATAGGCAAATTTTCAGGATTTGGATGACCTAAAACACGACCTCGACAATATGGAGGCCGACGATAAGCAGAAGGAGGCGCAGGCTGTAAGTTTCTATAGGAGCCTATCGGAAAATTGCATTTTTAGGCGGAACAAGCGGCAAAGGAGGCCAAGGAAGAAGCGGCGGCGGGAGCAGCAGCTATGGCAGCGCCTAAATAATTGTTATGATAAATAAAATAAATCAAAAATCGGGTTAATGCACGCAATATCTATATGTTATAGGGCCGGTAAGAGAGTTTTGGCCATCCGGTTTTAGGGTTTAAGTGGACGATAAGGACCCGTTGAAGATTAAAAATTAGTGGCAAAAACCCATTAATCTAGCGCTGAATGTCATACCACGCACTTCCAAAACCCTTTAAATAGACGCTCTGTTTTTCAGTGCATAGTTATGTTTTAGAGGGGGCATTTTTTTCTCCAAAAATGCCCAGTGTCTATCGAGTTTCAAAGGAACGTTCTTTATTGAAAACAATTTCCGCATCCCATGAAAAATCCGAAATTGCGGAAAAATTAAGAAAGAGGAAAATTTTAAAAAAGTCCACGCCGGGAAATGACAAAACGGTACTGGTGGTCAAATGTGTCATTGAATGCGTCAACTTCCCTCAATGAAGAGAGCATTACTGGCAACCCGCGAGAAACTTAAATTTTTTGATATTTTTTTTTTGGAAAAATGCCTTTATGCGACCTACGTATTTTTGTTACTACACTCTCCGGTCGAGAATTTTGTACGTAGTCTTCTGCCCGGGGACACCCGCCACCACCCCAGCCCTTATCAGCTCTCCAGAATATTTTGAGAAGTCGGCCCTGCTGAGCCTCAGATTTGATAGGTTCACAGGAGCTCCCTCCTCCCCCTTCCTGGGCCGCATAATTAATCTCGTTGATCCCGCTCATCGATCACCAGCCACTCTTCAGCTACTTCTCCAACTCGAAAAAGTGGCCAATTCCTAGAAAATATCTAGAATGAGCCAGAAAATTGGTGAGTCGGGCTGGGGAGAGTTTTAAAGGGATGTGGAAGGCAGAATTGTTCAATTAAACGCACAATTCTACATGTCGAAAGCTAAAAACCATTCAAATTAAGGGTTCTTTTATATTACCGGGGGGGGCCACAATTTTTTTCTTAGCCCAGAAATACATAGTAACGTAATAACCAGTATTTTAATAGTGTTTTTAGTAAATTGTACCTATATTTCAAGTAGAAAAACAAATTAAAAACTTTTAAAAAAAATGAAATTTTGGTTGAAAATCGGCCAGATTTGGGCGAAAATAGCTTTGTTACGTATTTTTAATCGAAATTTTAATATTTTGGTACGTTTAAGAATAGTATAAAACAGTTAAAATATTGCATCTATTTATATTAGAAAAATCCCGTCCTAAATAAGTAGTTTTACTTTTTAACTCTTTTTCAGATCTCTCGAAAATCTTCACCAAAAACAATTTCCTCGTCCAGACGGCGCTACTTGGCCTAATATTTCTAATCGGGCTCCAGTCGCTATATTCCTTGAAAGTAAGTTCCATTTTTTTAGCGCTTTTTTAACGTTATATAGTGATGGATTTTTAGCTTTTCGTCGATGTCTACAACTTGTCCACCTTCAAGCTCAACATTGTTCAGGGGCTATTTTTAGTGTGGAATGCCGTCAACGACCCACTGATGGGCTATTTTCAAGTATTGTTTCTATAGCTAGCTTAGGCTTAGGCTTGGGCTTTTAAATAAATAAAACAAGATTTTGGAATTCTAAACCGATTAAAGCACGCGTTTTCCGGGGTTTTTCGTGAGTTTTGCTTTGACATTTAATGTTCAAAGAAACTAAATAAAATATCCCGCATTATGTAATTAGTTAACCCAATAATTTTCCTTTTTTCCAGGACGTCGGCTGCGGAATCTCGTGGATCATGGACCGGCGGAAGGTGATGATGTACGCGGGCCCAGTCTGGGCTGCCGTTTCCCTCATTTTTTGGTTCCCGCTGTCGACGTCAGTTTTTGACAGCTGAGAAATATTATCAAACTTTGAAGTTCAAACGATCTGCTCGTCGCAATTCACTTCCTGGTCGCCCTATTCTCGTACGACACCCTAATGACGCTCGTCGGGTCGGCGTACTGCGGCATTTGCGTTGAGGTGGGCGCTTTTTTTATAGACCGGTAACCTAAAGCAACGATATAAAAACAAATACGATTATAAAAAGCCGTACTAACTATAAAAATAACCTGCAATCATTTAAGTTGGGCCAAGATCACCAAGGTAGAGTGAATATTGTCGTCCTCGGCGAGATATTTGCCATAATTGGTAGGTTTTTATAACTAGCCAACCAAAAATGTATTTAGCCGGCTTCGTCATCTTTCCGATCGACTACTTATCCGGAAATATGCAGCATCTCGGCATTTTTCAGGTTTGTCCCGCTTTCAAACCCTAAAAGACGCTCGAAATTTTATGAAAACCTTTTGAAAACCTTGCAAAAATCATCTACAGGTCTGCGCCAGCGTCATCTGCGTGATTGCCGGGTTGCTCATGTTCATTTCCGCCTACTTCCTCGATACACCTGAAAATCCTGAAAGTAAAGCCGCAGAAGTCGAGTTGGATCTGGTATTTCCTTAAAAAAAACACGAAAAACTTGATGTTCTTCTCCAGCTCGCAAAAACGGGAGTAGATGAGCCGGTGGACATCTTCAAGGCGCTCGGCATCACATGGGACATCGTGAAGCAGCCCCGATTTTTGTGCCTTATTGCTTCGAATTTCTTCAGGACGTTGCGGTAGGTCGATCGGTACTGGATTGGGGGCTAATTTTTTCGGCTTAAATTTTTGGGTCAAGAAAGTTCATGAAAAGAGTAAAACTTGCGAAAAATCTTGGTTTTTTTTAAAAAATCCTCCTAATTTTCAAATTTTTATTTTTAAAAAAGTTTTTATGATTTATGAATGATTAAAAACTACGAAAACGCTATGAAACTACGCCAAGAACCGCTAAAAAACTTCTAAACTAGATAGCTCCCCGCCTGGCGAGAATCCACCCCCGCTAACAGTCCAGTACCAGGTTACCTTACTTTTGTAGCGCTAGATTAGCTATTACGACTTTTACTAGTTCTACAGCTTCTCTTTTTTTCAGAACCATGGCCAGCGAGCAATTCCTGTTGATGTTCGTGCCCTCGCTGCTGTCCAGAAACGGCTTCATGCCGCTCGGGTCCGTGGAGTTGACCGTTTTCTACATTCTTGTCAGAACACTAGGAAGGGTAAGCTTTTCTAATTCGGTATTAGACGATTCCTACCTTCAGGTACTTTTCCTATTCCTCTTCTACCCAGTTCATCGCCACGGTGCCCACCCAACCCTGCTGGGGCTGAACGTCTTGGCGTTGATCTCGGGCGCCGTCATACTTTTCATCGGACGCGCGGCCTACGCTGCCGTCGCAGTTTATATCCTCGTCGAAAAGTGAGCCTTAGGGCCTAGAAAGACATTAAAATACAAATAAAAACCCGAAATACCCCCTTGAAATAATTCCCAACTTATTGCGTCTAGTACAGCACACTCGGCCGGTGCGGAGCCCAGGGGTTATACCTGCTCATCTGCGGCGAGGTGATCGACACAGATCAAGCGTTGCACAAAAGGAGGTCAGTCCCTAGAATTAATGAAACTGTAAAAGTACCTCTTTAGCTTTAAGCTGTATATATACCTCTTTAAGCTCACCGCTGTCGACGCTGATCTTCACCATCAAGGCGCTGTTCAACAAGCCGGCCGAGCAGTTGGCCCCGATCATTATGATGGCACTACTGGACTTTGGCGGTTATAGCCGATACAAGGTATATTGGAGAAACGATTTGGTGCTTTCGCATTATCGGGGGGGGGGGTCGTTTTATGAAAAATTGAAAAATTATAAATTGGCCCTCCAAAATAGTAGATTTTCGACTAAAAGTAGAGTTATTTAACCTTTTATCCGTTTTCTAAATACTTTTCCCAGTTTAAACACCGGAAACAACATTTTATGAAAAACTATTAAACTGCCAAAGTATGAAATTTATCCCTGACATTAGCTTTTAAATTACAATCTAGGTACCGTGCGGAGCTGTTGTTTCCGCTTCAACCACTAGAATTCCTGTTGTTGATATCGGCACGACACCGGCTTCATTGATATCTAACAACTTTTCGGACCCTGCCAATAGCACAATATCTACTTCAATCATAACAAGGTAAACACGATTACTTTACTATTACCTTTTCAATAGTGACTCCGAATTCTGCGTGGATCTCTTCGAAGCGATGTTTCAAGTGCTCGTGTGGTGGCCGTTGGTCTGCATCATTGGCGAGTCGATCTTCATCGTCATCGACGTGTACTTCAAGTAGGAGGAATCCAAGAGACCCTAAAACATCATTCAACATTTACAGACGAAAAATCGGGCCCCTTCCGTCGATGACTCCGAGCAAGAACCACCGCCGGCACTCTGTATGTTCGATGCAGGAGGTGACAAGGCCCGTTTAGGAATAAAATATATTCATTAGAAAAACCCGGTGGGTACAAAGGGCATGCAGAAAAAAGGTTGTAGAATAGGGATACATTATCGTGAAACAAAACTAACCGACTAGGAATCCGAAAACAAGGATTGAGGCTTTGGGTAGAAATGGACGACCCAAAAATTCATTAGGAATACAAAACGAGTTAGCAATGGAGAAATGTACATCGTGATCTGGTCAATAAAAAGAGGTAATCTTCGAGTCTCCAGGGCATCATCCACGCTGCAACAACATCCAGTCTATCGGCGCGACGTACCGCCGAAACCTGAAAGTGATTTATTAGTCCCTTTTTACGGGTTTATTAAAACGTATGTGAGTGGGGGATAGCAAAACCAGTTAGGTCAAAAACCAAAGACGATATTAGCAAAAAAAGGGTTCTTTCGCAATATCGGGTCATGCGAAATATCGATTTTTCTGCCTAAATGTCAAATTTCTGAACATTTTCTACTTGAATACAGCTAAACTTTCTCAGAAAGGCCTCCCCAAAGGGTCTCAGCGAAAAAAATAAGCCCCGAAATCACGAAAACTCGCTTTCGAAAGCGCCGAAAAAGTTTTATCAGCTAAACTCGGTAAAATGCGGACCGGTGGACTCGTGCTCGCCGTGGTCCGACTCCTGCTGACGCGCCTCCTCCCGCTGGCGCTCGTCCCAGTCATCCGGGGGGTTGAACCAACCTGTCGACGAGTGCATCCCAGAGCTCGACGGGGCGCTGGGCGTCGATCGGTGGCGCATGCTTGACGATGGGTTCGACCTGGAAAAGCTTGGGGTTTGTTGAGCACAAAAAATGGGCGTAATTAGCGAATTGCGCTCACCATGCGTTCTGCGCCCGGCTTGCCATATATCCAGCGGCCGCGCCAAGGCCGGCGCCTGACCAGAAACCGGGTCCTGATGAAGATGAGGCACCACCCATTCCTGAAACATCAATTTCACAGTTTTTAACAAAAAAACACTAAATTAAATTCAGCTTTCGGAAAATGTTGCCATTGATAGCCAAAAATCTATCAAAAAAAAAGCCCTAAACTAAACAAACATTTTTTAAGGCGTTCAAAAAGGTTACGACAAATGCCACGCTACTAAAAATCCTATATTTACTGGGCTTTTATCAGCTATATTTGAAAAAAGGGCTTTGCTCCCGCGCACACTTTCGACAAGCGTAAACAAATGCCTATAAATATACCTTGCTGGGTAAAAGTGCCTTTGTGATGATCATCATATGGTGGTGGTGCTCCAGGCGGCCGGCCATCTGGTCCTCCACCGCCGCCGCCGCCTCCGCCGGGTCGCCATCCGGGATACGGAGGGGGTCCACGTCCTAAAAATTACCATCAACAACCTCCTTGAAAAACCCACCATCAGGCCCCGTGCCGCCTTCACCGTTTTCACCCCATTTTGAGTAGATCGAATAAGCGATGAACAGCGCTATGAAGCCAAAGATGATCAGGATCGGAGAATAGCCCCTAAAAATCTCTAGAGCTCGAAAAATCGACTTACTGCTCGCGTTCTTTCTGTGCCATCCTCGTCTTGCCAGTCCTGTCGCTGTATTCCAACTCGTATTCCAGCTAAAAATCCAAGAACTAACCCACAAAAAATGGCATACCCCGCAAGAACCGTAGAGTACGTAGGGGTCATTTGGGTAATCGTAGCCCTCGCAGCTGACAGTAATCTAAACCCATTTTTGCTAAATTCCAAACAAGCTCTACCCTGCCAAACTCGTAGCGATCATCCATGTTAGCCGTACATTCCCATTGATAGTCGTGCCCGTCGAATCCCTTATTCTGGCATTGCACAATCTTCGGCGTGAACAATCCCTTCGCCGACCCGCCGACGCATTTCAGCTGCGGAACGCCGCTCGAGCGCCTACCTGAAAGTATTTTCATAATCCTTGAGAAGCTAGCCTCACCGGTAGTTTTCTGGTTCGAATGGAGGGTCAAGCTTTGTACATCAGACAGGAGCACCTTTTCCGCGCCATAACATTCTAAACAAAAATCATCAGCAAAAACACTATCGCATACCGAAAATCTGTAATAACACGAAGTAAAGGACCGCTAGTATCCGAGGCCGCGTTTTCATAGTTCAATCTGAAAAATCAGTAGGAATTTTGAGGGCATTGAAATCGCATCGAGAAGGCAGGAGGAAACCAGGAAAGGAAAGCAAGGGGTGCACGTTTCGAGTCATCCTTATGCTGACGGGGCCTAAGCTGTGAATGACGAAATTTTCGTTTAGGTCCGCTTATTGCAGGACGCACGACGAGTTTGCCACTTGACAAATATCGGTAGAAAATAAAAGTAAGCTCCTCCAAATGAAGATGGTGCCATAAAGTTTAGGTTCTAATTAGCTTAAAACAATAAAAATCACGAAATAGCGGTATTTTCAAAGGTTCTACAACATCCACAGCGCCCTTTTGGGTGCTTTCGAAACAGAAACGGTGGCAACCAATCATTCTGGAGCCATATTTTCAAGCTTTTGATAAGAACAAATTGTAAACAACAACAACAAAAAATCATCAGGCGCCCGCCCCTAATTCGCTGTCGTCACCGATTATCCGTGCTTAGTAACCAGGCGGATTTCCGAAAAGGCTGCCAAAAAAGTCGAAAAGCCGTTTATTTTAGTGTTTTATTAAAAAGTTACAAAGTTATTCATCAAAATTATACATTTAGGTAATGCCTGTGGATAAGGGAAGCCGTGTCTCACAACTCGGCATCCTCCTCGAGCACAAGAACCGCTCCATCCGACAAGAAGCCGTCGCCGCTTTTTCTAATTTTGTACCCAGCGACCAAAACACGAGAAATGTGGGTTTTTCAAAGAGTTTATCAACGGATTTTAGGTTTTACTCGAACATCTAGTCAGCACCTCCTGGGAGGCACGAGTCTCAAGCTCCGACGCCCTCGGCGCCGTCCTAAAAGCCCTGCCCCCGGTCGACAGATTGTCGCCAAAAACACGGGTCTTGCCTGAACTCCAAAACCTCTCCCTCCATGATCTCATGCTCAACCACCGGCCGTTGTTGAGGTTAGGCTTGGTTTTACCCTCTGGCTGGCTGGAGAAATGAGACAGATTACATTTTCCTATTTAGCGCCTCGACAAACGTGATCGACGATGGCAGTCGTTTACGTCTAAATGTTCGCCAGCAGAGGGCCCTCATCGATCAGCACCTCGATTTTCTACCCCAACAAACTGGTTAGAGATTGATTGACCAAAATATACCCAAAATTTCAGGCCAGACGTCCAACTCGTTTATCAGCGACTCGGATGTGCTTGCCGAAGGGAGAACTGGCTCCCCAAGGCGGTATGAACAAGGCCAGGTAAGCTAAACATGATTAGTTGTGGAGCTAATTTTTATAGAACTTGGCAGCCGCGGGCGATTTGGTCCGAGAATCAGTTGACGCAGAGCAAGAAGACCCAGATAGTTTGGCCATCAATGAGTTACTGCGAATTCAGGTATGAAAATGCCGATGTGTCCTATACCACGCTTTTTCTTCAGCTCTCCAGACTTGCCGACGAGCAATGGCAGACACGGCACGGTGCCTCCCTCGCTATGGCTACTTTACTGAGTTCCGCCTGGAACCGGTTCGTTCGTTTTTTCCCAGGAATATAGGAGAGCTTAGGATACATCCGATAATGCGCGACACGGCCGCATTGCGAATTCTTCAGGTATTTTTTTTTAAAAGCGACGCTCCGGTGATATAGGTGCTGGCCCTGGACCGCTTCATCGATTTCGTTTCGGGCCGTGCGGCGGCGGCTCCGGTCAGGGAAAGTGCGGCACAAGCCTTGGCGCATTACCTATTCCGGTAAGAAAATGGATTTTTTGCGGGCTCGGAAAATCCGTACTTGAATACGTAAATTTTTTAATAACAAAATTTCAGGGCTAACGAAGAGCGGCGCACCGTGATTCTGCACCACTTGAAGGGTCTACTAGGCATGGATGGAGAGCAGGTAACTAGGACGAAAATTAAGTATAACGTTTTCAGGTCTGGGTCTGTCGTCAAAGTGCACTGCTGGTGATGAAGTATCACTTTGTGATCACGCCATTCGATGACACGTTCTCGCTTTTCTTTGGCTACGTTGTCGAGAAGCTGTCGGATCCGGTAGATGATGTAAGCATTTATTGCATAGCACAACCGTAACCCAATGTTTTGAGGTTGTCTCAACGGCGGTCACTGCCCTCTCGTCACTTTTCGAGAACTCTTCCGTCCAGGAGCGACAAAACACCTTTATCGTCAAAGTTGGCTCGGCAGTCTGGGAGCTACTGTCAGCTGAATCGAAAAAAGAGCAGGTAGACAAAATTCTCGGTTTTTTTATAACTAAATTAGTTGCACTTTGGAATGGATATGCTTGCCGTGGATTTACTCAGGATCATCGAACGCTGGATGGCAGCTGATGAAGCGGTAGGTTTTCCGTTCTTGTTCGTTATCGTGGGGGGACAGATTTCATTTATTCACCCTAACCCCATCACGAATAAAACATAAACACATTTTATGGTGTTTCTACCCGTTTCTGGTTGCCAAAAGCTTATGTAGCCGTTTTAAAAGGAAAATTTTTGGCAATAAAGCAGTTTTTTCTGAATTTTTACCCAAAAAAATGAAATTTTTCGAAAGCTGATAGCGCCTACTAAAAACTCCCCCCTCAAACGAACCAGTACCAAGGTTTCTGTGGACCTTTAGTCTCTCGATTTTTAGACGACGCTTTCTGCCCAGCAACTCTTCACAATCACCTCACTTCTCGACGCGGCCTTCATTTCGCGCTCCCATAAATGTGTCCGTTTAATCGGCCTGGCCACAAAGCGAGGGGTCGCAGCTCTGACGTCAAAAGTGAGCTTCACCTTTTTTGTTGAACTCATCATTTTAGGAGCTCTTCAACATCCTCAAGCAATTCTACCGGATCCTTTTATTCGCGGCTCCAGAGAACTCGCTCGGCATGCTAGAAGAGATTTATTTGACGGCTTTGTGTATAATTGAGAGGTATTTAATGTGCTATTTTCCTTCAAATTTTTCTAGGTATCGCGACGTGCTAGCTGACGAGGATTCTCTCTTGCAGTCAATAGGTTTTTGGATTAGTTGTTTGATGCTGGATCATCGAAGCCCAATGATAGGTAGGAAAAGCTAGCTGGTTTGACGCTTCTTCACCTTTTCAGATGTTTTCACCTGCCATGTGGACGGTGCGAGTAGTTTACGAGATAGGCCTGAAGAGCGTATGTGTAGTGAAGAGGTAGATTTTTAGCTATTTTTTGAGACCTAAGATTTTCTTAGATCTCATTCTTGGATGCGCCTGCCATGGGCAACGTGTACATTACGCGGAAAATTTTGGCCGCAAAATTCCTGGCTCCGTTGCTGATCATACTTTATGGCAGCAAACGAATCGTCGATGGGCAAGATTTGTAACTCTTTCTGGGCGTCTTGAAATTTTCGTTTTTAGGAGTTATTCCATCCAAATGGCTTTGCTCCCCTTCATCCAGTCGAATGCCCTCTATCAAAACCTCGGTGCCGCGCTGCTTTCTAGCGAGTTTGCCGGCTCGTATAAAGTTGCTATCGCGAGGTTGGGAATTTTACAAACAACACGCACTTGAGTTTTTTAAAATTATTTTTCATTATCTAAAAATGTGCTGATTTAGCGGTCAAACCCTCGTGCACCCGGTCCCACTGCTCACCGCCCTCGATGCATTACTGCGAGTCGGGCAGAAGAATTTTGACGAATTGGCAGGAACAGTGGCCCAGGTGAGAAGGTTATTCGGAATTCGTTGCGTCAGAAAAATTTAGGTGAGACCTAATTTTTTAGCCTGATTTAGCTATTTTCAGATGAAAGATTATTTGGAACGCTTAAAAAATGTTATAAAAATCTTAAAGTTTGAAATTTTTTATCCGAAAAGTCGAATCTTTGGCATTTTTTTAATCAAAATTAGAGATGTTGACGTATGTAAAATATAATCTTGGTACTAAAATTAGCTGGCTTTCATGCGGAAAACTTTCAGAAAAACGTAGGGGAATGTTGAGGCATTTGAAATTTGGTCGAAAATCGTTATCTTTTGTAATTTTTACTTTTAGGAATATTAAAAATAGTTTGGAAACAGTTCCTCTATTTATTTGCGAAAGATAGGGTCCTAAAAAAATCTATGGATGTTTATTCGAGGCTTTTAGTTGACGAAAGACTGCAACAACTTTATCATCTTCTGCTGTGGCCGAGGGGCCGATCGGAATGCCGTGAATTCTGATGATGCCAGTATTGAGGAGACAGCAGGGTAGTGTCTTTGAAATTTTTTTCAACTTTTTCGAAATTTCAGGTTAGCTTATGAACAGGCGATGGGCCAGTGCACGAACGAGAAATCTCGCACAGCCATCGAGCAGCGCTACCGTGCGCTGCAAGAGGGCATAGAATATACCAGAGCCGCCATTCGCACGAATACCACGTATTAACTCTTTTATGTGGCATTAAAATCCGTTTTAGACGCATCTACGCATTTGCCGCGTCGACCCTCTTCAGTTTTGGGTGTATCGGTGAAAAATTCACCCCATTGATTCGGCCTTTAATTGACACGATGCAGGTTCTTGAAATTTCTATGCGTTCAAGAGACTTTTTCAGACCGAAGAAAATGAGACCGTTACCGCAGAAGTGTTCAAAGCCGCCGTGCCATTGTTGATTGTTTATAGTGCACAGCGCGCTCCAAAACCCTATGTGAAAGTATGTCGTAATTAGTAATAACTGATGGTATTTATTTAGGTAATAGCCAAGACGGTAGAGCTCTTTGCCTCATGTACAAATCGAGTCCCAGTTGAAACGGGGTAGGCATTGGTTTACTATTTTTTTTTAATTTTACAGTAGCTATGACGGGTCCGACTTTTCTTCACAAATCATATCACTGACGCCAGGACGGGAGCCGAGTTGCACCTCGAAAAACGCCGAGCTTTTTCTGCATGTTTGCTGTACTTTTCCTGTGAGATTTGATGAGATTTTGGTTCTGTCGCATTATCGGGGAGAGGAAAATTTTTATATAAGGCTCGAAACGCCTAGTAACTCAGTAGGAAGTATTTTATTAATGTTTTTAGTAGGATAAACTATATTTTAAAAAGAACACTATTTACAAGCTTTTTTAAAAGTCAAAATGTTGGTCAAAAATCGGCAATTTTTGGTCGAATTTGTAATGTTTTTACGTTTGGGACTATTGAAAAACAGATACTTCCATTATTATTTATTTGAAACACTGGACCCTAAGAAAAAAATCCACCCCCCACCGATAATGCGAAAGAACCGAGGTTTTTGCAACTATCTCATTTTCAGCTTGATCAACTTCCCGAATTTTATGAATACTTTGATCTCGACGCTGACATTAACGATTCGGAATTCATTCTACGGCTAGAGCTGCACAGGGCGCTGTGGATGCGGGTTGGATCAAGATTTTCTGATAAGGTATTGTTAATACTGTTTAATGTTTATTTCTATTGTTAAATTTAGTCAACGACACGGGTGCTCTCCTTCTTGTCATCTCCCCAATCCCACAAAAGACATGCCGCCGCCAAGGCAATTACTACGTTTTTATGCTCATCACTTGTCGACACCCTCGAACGGTAGAGAGGGGTCGGGATTTTTGGGATACTCCCTATTACAGGGTTTACTCTGCGTTGAAGTTGATGGTTGTGAATCTCGAGGATGCCAACGCTAGGCGTGGCGCTTTGGAGACATTGTTATGGTAATTATAGCTTATAACTCGCTATATCACTGCTTGTTTTAGTATTTCGCGTTCGGGTAACCAATTTGCCAGTATCGCCTCGCTGCTGGCACCGCTGGCTTTTCCTCGACTTGCCGATCTCCTACCGGAGGTGATTGGATAAAAGTTTTCGGCTCTTTAGGATTTTCGGTGGAACCTTTTTCCCCCGATTACTGCAGATATGCTATGCCTAACTTCATTGCAAGTTTTGGAAAAGGCTCTATATTATATTTTGTCTATTTTAAAGAAAAAATATAAAACTTAGAAAAGCCTTTGAAGTTTTCGTTTTTTGGTCAAAAGAGCATCGTTTTTGCACAAAATTCGCAAGTTTTTGTCCGTACGGGATTGCAAAAAGTTTAGAAACACTTGTTTTATCCCTATTAGAAAAATTGGTACCTGCGGGAAAAGTTTGAAGTACTCAGAGACCCGAAATTTTTCTAAATTTTGGCTTTAGGTTCGCGATGCGGCCGCCGAGGCTTTCCGAAATTTTGTGCCTATGTTAACGTTGGCCAAGGTACGTTCCCTGTAAATTGATCTATCGTTTATCCACTTTTTAGGAACCGCTCTCAAATCTGGGCCCAGAGCTCCTCACCATCGCCCAGGACAACGCCTCCTTCATCCATGTGCTCTCCCAACCATCCCTTCTCCCCACCGTCACCCAAAATGAAATCACCGAGCTGAGCGGTGATGTCGAGCTGCGTCACTACCAATTGGAGGGCATCACCTGGCTGCGCTTCTTACGTCGCTTCGGCCTCAACGGAATCCTGGCCGACGATATGGGCCTTGGCAAAACTCTGCAAACCCTCGCCACCATCGCCCTCTCAATCACCAAAGGCACCAAGAATCGCCCGTCGCTAATCGTTTGCCCGCGGACACTGATCGACCATTGGCTCAAAGAATGGAATCGATGGTTCCCGGGGTTGGGGAAAGCCATCAAGGGAGAACAGGCTTCATCGAGTCGCATTAACAGTTCCCTGCTCGTTGTCACCGCCTACGAGGATTTGAAATCAACGCGCACCTTTGCCAGCCAGGCATGTCAACTTTTAACGTTATAGCGAAGTTGCGATACGCAGAAATACATTCACCGAAATACAGTACCCCCAAATTTCAGTGCACTAGTTGTTTTCGTAAGATTTGGTCGAAAATCGGGCCTTTTTTATATTTTTTTCATTAGCACTTTGAAGTTTGTACGTTTATGAATAGTGAAAACAGGTTAGAAAACATTTCCGCAATTTATCTTGGAAAAATTCAATCCGAGAAAAACGTTATCCCCCCCCCCCCGATTTTGCGAAAGAACCGTTTTATACGTGATGGAATTTCGGCGTAGGCGTGATGAATTTTCGATATAACGTTAGCAAATCTAGGCATGGAACTACGCCATCCTCGACGAAGGGCACGTGCTGCGGAACACGAAGACGGCCATCTGGCGCGCGGCAAACGAGCTGACCGCCGAGAGCCGGTTGATCCTCTCCGGCACGCCCGTCCAGAACAGCGCTGCCGATTTGTGGGCCCTGTTCGCGTGGTTGATGCCTGGATATCTGGGGGATGAGAAGCAGTTCCGCACCAACTTCTTGCGCGCCATCCTGAAATGCCGCTCGCCGAAAGCCGGCGAAAAGGAGATGCAAGCAGGTACCGGTTCTGGTCCGTTAACGGGGGGAGTATTTTCGCAAGTTGAAAAATCCTAAGCTATTTTATTCAGTCTAGACTCAATAACAACGAAAACACTAATTTCTGATTAGCAAATTGTTAGAAAAGCATTTAAATACTTAAGACTTTTGACCTAATTGAGCTCAAAAAGTCCAAATTGTTCTGTCGAATTTATCAGTTTTCTGAACCTTGTCCATGGAAAACAAAGCCCTTTTATATCTATACCTCCACCCCCGCTAACGCACCAGCACTCAGGTACCGACGCCCTCGCACGCCTGCACCGGCTCGCCCTGCCCTTTGTGTTGCGGCGGATGAAGCAGGATGTGCTGCCGGAGTTGCCCGAGAAGGTCACAATAGCTGGGGTTCGGAACAATTTTCCTTTTTAGATTGTGCAAGATTACGAATGTGAATTGACTGAAGCGCAGCGTACCCTGTACAAATTGATCGCCGACCGGTCGGATTTTTTTCCGCATTTTGCATCTTTACGATCTTTCCAGGTGCACGATGGACAGCGAACGGCTCAATCGAAAACAAGGGCTCACACCGCTGCACACGCTGCTCTCCCTTCGCAAAGTCCTCGATCATCCAAGGTATCGCAAGCTTAAATGTAAATTCTTGAAAATTCAGCTTGATCGCCGACATCATTCCCCGACTCGAAGCGGATACGGCAACGGCTCGTCTCGCCGAGGAAGAAGGCAGCGGCAAGATGGCGGCGTTGGGCGAGCTGCTGACGCAGTGTGGAATCGGCGTGTCGACACCGAGCACCGAGGGCGATGATGAGGTCGAAGGTGGCGTTTCCATCTCATAAATCGGCTTTTCGCAAAATCGATGGTATAGATAGAGGAAATGTTTGCATAATGTCTTACGTATAATGAAATGTATTTTACCAGTTCTAAACAACAAAACCTTGCAAATTTTACTGATAAATGAAAAATATGGATTTTTCAATCGAGACTTAAGCCTTTCCAATTTTCTATAGGTTTGTTATAGTTTTGCTGCTTCAAACCCAGATAATTTTTCAAAAAAAAAAAACGCTACTTGAAAATCTGATATATTCTAATGGATTCTAGATCTACGCGTCCCCCAATTGCCCCACCGCGCCCTTATTTTCTGTCAATGGGTATCGTCGGTGAAGCTCGTGGCTGATGCGCTGTCGCGGGGAACGATCACTGAGCAGCCGGTGGCGCACATGATCTTAGGTAATTATTTTATCGCTCTTTTGACACACCAATTCATTTAGACGGCACTGTGCCTGCGAATGAACGACAGTCCGTTGTCGAGCGCTTCAACTCGGACCACTCGATCGATGTGTTGGTCCTCACCACACATGTGAGTTCCATCGGGTCATCGTAAATATGAGTATTTCCCTGTTTAGATCGGCGGGATTGGTCTGAATTTGACTGGCGCTGATGTCGTCATCTTTCTCGATCATGATTGGAACCCAATGAAAGACTTGCAAGCAATCGATAGGTACGATTATTCTTCTGCCACCTAGAATTTTCGATTTAGGGCGCATCGGTTGGGTCAGAAACGGCAAGTGATGGTGTACCGCCTGATTACCAAGGGCACAATTGAGCAAAAGGTCCTCTCCTATCAACACTTCAAGCGGCACACCGCACAGGTCCGGCACCGCCCGTAATTTGTTTTTAATCAGTTAATTTCAGAGTATCATTGGCTCTGATAATCAAACACTGCAGTCGATGGCAACGGATGAACTGATGACCCTGTTTGCGCTAGGGGACGGAGACTCAGCCGCGAAGAAGTTTGAAAAGCCACCCGACCGAAAGAAGGCGCGAATAGAAAAGGTGAGGCGGCTTGCCGCAAAAGCAATTTTGAAATTTTTTAGATGACCGGAATGGTGGACGACACCAAATGGACGCTGTCAGAAATGTGGGACGAAAGCCAGTACCTCGAAACCAGTGATGTACAAGCATTCGCCCGCGCCACTCGATCAGAAGGGACCTGACCCAATCCTCCGCAATGTCTACCCGATCCTTTCGCTTGTGATTCTTCATATTTGATGATCATGCCATTTATATTAAAGTCAAAAGCTGAACCCGCATATGTAATCACAAGATGGAAACGTAAACAAAATTGAATGGACAAGCGCACAAATTTACAAAACGAGAGGGGGGTTGGTTTGGTTTAAGGATGGTGACGGTGTATTTACTTGCTGGATGCGGCTTCGGCTTCTTGTCGAATGACCTTGTGCCACTTCTGCGCATTATCTAACAACAAAAAAATTGCTGCCAGCAAGAAACCTTACCGAGCATGTTCCGGCGGTCGGCCAATTCTTGTTCGAGTTGCCCAATCAAGCTCTTGCATGTTGCTTCCACGTCGTAGTCCGGATCTTCGACGGCGTGCATCAACTTGTTGAGGGCTTTGGCTTCGTCTTTATGGTTCTAAAGCAGGTTCCAACGCAATGAAATAAAAGCTAACCTCGCGCGCTGTTTGCATGTCGTTGATGCACTTCTCCTCGCATTGCACCATGGCTGCGAGGATTTTCTCCATGACGATCGAGTTGTTGTTCTTTCCGGTCTTGAACTGCATTCGTAATACTTCTTCGACGACCGCCTCCGGATTCGCCGTCATAAAGTCTTCGTCTTGCATTGGGGACAAGTTCTCCCCGTCCTCGCAACCCAATTCTTTCACGCGGTCTGCATATCGTAGCGTGTTCAGCGTGTGTTCGCATGATCCCATGGTTGGGCTGATCATGGCAATCTAAACAATATGAAAATTGTATGAAAAGTTTGATACCATGCACGTTCGTGATTTGTCGCCGACGAACGAATCCCGAAGCACCATCGTGAGCTTCGATTGGCGGAAGGGCACGTGGGAAGAGTTGCGCCCCATTGCACGAATACATTCCTTGAGCGCCAGCAAGCTCTTGTTGATTTCCGCGCCTTCCATTCGCGTCTGGCGATCCGACGTTCCGGTGTCCTGCCCTCGTTCGTTGCCCGCCAGGTCGATCAGGGAGAATTTCCCCCAGACTTTTCCGGCCCTAGGAAATGATGAATATGAATACCGAAACCAATTACCTCCGCAGAATAATCTGGAAGATGGCGTGCGATCGGCTGGAATTGGTGTTGGCTGAAGTGGCGCCGGCTGTGCGCATATCAGAGCCTCGCTTGATGAGGTCCAAAACTTGTTGGTCAGAGGTAACGCTTTCTTCTTTCAACCCGACTACTTGAACCTCCTTCTTCCCATCCTCCAGGACCCGTAGCAGGTTCTTGTTCTTCAGCAAGTCGAATACCTAAAGCAAAATATGCTATAGGTATAGATGCTTACCTTGCCGCCGTATATCTCGAAGAACGAGCAGCCAACTTCTAGGCCCAGCGAACGGAATTCACCCCTCTGTAGACGAAAGACGTCGTTAGCAGCCAGGGAATAAATTCCCTTGGACCAGTCTTGTTGTTTGCCTGAGAAGTCGCCGCCCATCGTGTGAGTTTTTCCTGAGCCGGTCTGGCCATATGCAAAGCACGTCGAGAAGGATTGTTCGAAGATTGAACGGACGAGGGGCTGCGCGGTAAATCTAAACAACATGAAAAGCGCATAGGGCATTATTAACCTGTAAACCACTGGGTTATCCACGTTCTCGTCAAAAGCGTAGTCAAAACGAAACTTCTGGTTGTCGAGGTACTTGGTTAGGTCGACTTTGACTTGCGGCTGATGAACGATCACATGGTCCTGGTTCGGAATGGTGACGACCTAAACCTGGGTTTGAAAAAATTAAACAAAGCCCAACCTCGATATCTTTCTTCGTCAACTCCTTTGTGCTCATTGGGCGCTTCCGCACGCAGACTGAGATCCTGTTGTCGCTGACTGCATCTGTAGGGCGCAGGGGACGAAAGTCGATCTAAACAATAATAAACTCGAGACCAAGAAGCACTCACATTCGACTGATATTCCCGGATCATCCCAGCAAACTGGTAGTTCGGATTGCCGGGATCGAGAGCCTTCTCCTGGTCGCGTGTCTTGCGTACGATTTCTTGTTGGGCCCTCCGCTCCTCGCGTTCTTTCTTGATCTTTTCGACTTCACGTGCGGCAGCTTCGCTCTTGGACGGTTCCTTTCGCACCGTCTCGGGTTCGCGAGACGGCGTCTCTACCATGAAAGACTCGCGCTCCTTCTTAGATTCCCTGACAAGCGGCAGTGTCTTCGGGATCTCCTTCGGTTGCTTCAGCCCCTGCGCCATGGATGTACGAATTTGCTTTGGAGGAACTATAAAATTTACAATTAGCCATCCAAGAAAAGTCAAGGATACCTATTGACGGTTTGGGTACGGCGATCGTACGGCGTGTTGGTGGCTCGGTGGTCGGGGCCGTCTTTTTCGGCAACCATAAGAGATCGTCATCATCGACGACCAAGGCGGTCCTATCGAGGGCGGGTGGCGGCTTGTTCTGCGTCTCCTCGCTGTTGTTCTTCGGGACGAGCATCGGGTTGACGGCGTACAGCTCCTTGAGGAAGACTTCTTTGCCCTTCGTCTCGCCTTGTTCGTACCATTCCACCAAGACCGCGCCCTTTGCGGGGCGCGTCTCGGCGACAATGGCCGAATGGACCCGGCCATCGGAGCGCTTGATCTCGACGTGCATCCCGACCTGCACGCGCTCCATCCTGGAAAAATAAAAGTAGATACGGAAAACGTAAACGCCGGAGAACAGACAAGAAAGGGATTACTAGTAATAAATTCATGTATCTTCCCTGAAAGGGCCTGGCCAGGGCCCCAAGGGTGTTTCGCAATGCAAGGACGGCCTCCCGAAGTGGTCGCAAAAAGAGGGCGCACATCGAAATCCGATGAGGCGCGTGCACCCAAAAAGGAAAGGAGCGACAAGAAAAGCGCGGAATTTCATCATACAGGATGAGACGTACGATCAATTAATCAAAATAAACCTTCTATGGGCAGAGGGAGAGACAAGAGAGAAGATACTTTACAAACAGGTTGCGATAAATGCGAAAAAGCAAGGCACCAGAAGCAAAGCAGGGTCCCGCGACGATTCCGCGACGCTACACAGTTAGGTGCATTTTATCTTTCGTCCCAGGCAACGGGGTCATAGCTCGAGGACAGTTATTTGCGAGAATAAAAAATTGCTAGCTATTTTCCATTTGTATAACCTAAATAATTTTAATATCATAACAGCCGTATGTAGCACGCTTTCGCGCTCCTACAAATAAACCCTTCCGTCAATAAAGGACGGCAAAAAGGGCTTTTTCGGGTAAATAAGTTTTTCTTTGAAGAGTCATAATAAATTAAATGCAAGAGATCAACAATATAGGATTCTTTTTCCGTAAATACAAGGGGGCACGAGAGGGTTGTGAATTTTTGGCAAAATTATGACCCGAATTCAAACAAAACAAGGTCGATTGGGCGAGGACGCGACGAATATGCAAGTGAGAGGGAGGAGCCGCCGGTCATTTTGGCGCGGGGGTTTGAGAAGCGCGTTTCAGGGCTAGCGAGCGGGGCCGAAAGAGGGAGAGAGCGGACAGACGATTGATTGTGGCGCGAACGGGGCGAGCCGAGAGAAGAAAAGAAGACGAGGCGAGCGGGCCCCGGCCGGCCGCCCGGCTCACAAATGCGGATCCGGTCCCGGAAGCGACAAAATGAGGCTCGTTGTTTCGTACTGCAGAGTATTCGTTCAAAAATGTTCTGTTTTTAAAACAATTTATTCAAGGGCATGTTTAACACAGTGCTGCTGGAGCCATGAGCGTCGTATGTCCCTCGTGATCCCCGTAGATGACTGAAAAAAGGGGGTTAGCGTAATTTGAGCAAGATTCCGGAGCGAAGGTTAGAAAAAAAAGGATCAGTTACCTACCACTTAAATTTTTCGTGCAGAATTTTTTGATGAACAATTGAAGAGTTCTAAAAAACGTGCCTAATCAAGGGTAATAACAAAAGGGAACCTACAAGCAGCACAGCCTTCCCAGACATTCTCAAGATTCTCCGTGGTGCACCGGCTTCCCCTGATGATGTGGTTCCTATGGGAGCGAGAATCAACAATAGGTACCGGGCACCTAATGAGCCGTTCGAAGCCCGCCATTTTTGCCCCCCGTTTGCCACGGCTGGTAGGAGAGGCGGGGAAAATTGCCTGGGGCTAGGACCCGGGTCCCAGGTACTGGGTAAATGGGCTAGTGTTTTGCCCGCTGACGTGGGAAGTATTTTTCGAGCGTGCGAGATCGATTTTGACTGCCCAAATGCGACTTGAAAGGCGTTTGCTATCAGAATACCGAAATTCAGGTACTGGACTGTTAGGAAGGGGAGACGAATTTTTCTTAGTCATCCTGTAAGGTCCTATAACAAAATATAAGCCGTTTTTTTCGCTTTTGGCACAGTTTTTAGATATAAAAAAGTAAAAAACTCTAAAACGATAAAAAATGTCGGAATTCCGGCACGTAAGTTACCATAAAAAATCTTGCGTGATCGCCAATGCCACACCAAAATTTCGACATTTTGAAACTTAAATTTCAAACAGCCCTTGAAAGTACCTGATGACCCTTCTCCTGCTTCCATTTGATGTTCACCTTCTCGGGGCACTTCACCGGGTTGACGTTGGCGTTGATCTAGGGAAACATCTCCAAAAATCAGCTCCAGCCAACCGCCTCAAATTCAGTCTGATCCATCGTGTCCAAGTCACGCATCAGCTTGTGGGCGGCGGCATTCGGTTGAACCTATGCGAACACGAGTGAAATGTTAGTGGTCGTGATACCGTGACGCCGCCATGGGCCTCGGTCTGGGCCATTAGGTTCTAAAAGCGGCAGTGGATAGATGCAGAAGAAATTTGTTCTTACCGCCACCGTCGGTTGAGCCAATTTGGTCATGGCGGCGACATTTTCCTTTTTGTCTTTCGAACCACGTCCGCTGGCGCCCTTCTTCTTCTAAACCAGTGGCGGTGTGTTGCCCTCGACGCGTTGTCGTTCATTACCTTATTCTTCATCGACCCTTCGAACTGAAACGTATAGAAATGATTTGCAAACATCGGGAGCCGCCACCTCATCGGCCTTGATCGGGGTAATCTTCGTCTGCCCGTCTTCGTCATCGCTCTATGCGCATTTGTGTAATGTGAGCTCGATCCTACCCTCTTTCGCTCTTTCTAAAAAAACCAAAGTCATCATTGCGCTAAATCGCAATACCCTTGCAGTTGCCACATGGCGTGGCTCAATCTTCTTCTTTACGCGCTTGCCGCTGCCGCTGGTGTCCTAAATTACATTAGCTAGACTCGGAGAGCTCGACACCTTGCTATCTCCAGGATCGTCTGTCTTTTTGTCATCGGCGTCCTTCTATACCTAAAGATAGCAGAGGGGGCCAGGGTGGGGGCCCAGCTCAAGGGCCCGTAAACCCACGACACGACCGCCTTTGTCCTTGCCGGAACGACGGCCCGATCTCTAAAAGGGTTTCCCCATTGGTATGCACATGGGATGTCTGGCTGGCACCAAATGGAAGACCTCGTTGGAAAACCTGCCTTTGTAGTCCCTTCCCCGCTGTCCTTCTGAAAAAAAGAATGAAAATAAGAAAACGTAACCAGAACCGACCGAAGGCATTGGGATGAATTTACAAAATGGTTGGTAAAATAGAAATTTTCTGATCCTGGCGACCCTCATATGGTAATCCAAATATTCATTGTTTGTCTTAGAAAGTACCGCAGTGACTAAAACAATATTTATTAACCATTAACGCAACATTATCAAAATGGCAATTTTTAAAATCCAGCAGCTTACTGCGCAACAATTAATTATCAGGGGAAACAACATTTGTCGAGTTTGTCGAATGAGAAGACTTCTTGCGACGAAGCGTGGGGCGAAGGCTGCGCCGGAACTTCGAGAAACGTTCCCTCAGGCCACCGGGTTCGGTCGCGGCCAGGTCCTGATCCTTGAGCCTGACGATTCCCTTCTCAAGTTGTTTCGCATCACCCAGCGGAAGTTTCAGTTCCTTCCTAAAAATATGTTTTGAAGCTAGATAGAACCCGGAACCTGAGCTCATCAAAAGTGAGGCCAGCGAGCACGGCGCCCGAGATGCGCTCCCTGATGAGGATGGAGACAACGAGGTCGTTCTCGGTCTCGCCGCGCGCCCATGCAGCTACATCGAGGTTCTAAAAATCAATTATACTAATGTTACTCTAACTAACCGTCCACAACTCGAGCGGCAAACCGATGGGTGGACTGTCGGGCAAGTGTTCCATCAGCGCGCAATTCAAGCTGTCCTATAAACAAATTCACCGCCAAAATCAAAAAAATTTACATCGGATCTGGCTGAAGACACTCGGTCCAGCTCCACAACGATCGCTTCCTGCTCACGCAGCTTTCTCTTCTTTAGGTCCAGCGCGCGCAGACGTTCTTCGATTAATCCGTGTTGTTCCAAAATCAGTTGATTCAATTTCTCCTGCTGGCTGGTATGTTGACGCTGCATTTCGGAGAGCCTACATAAAAATCAGTAAAATTGAGACCACCGGAAACTGACATATTGCGTTCTCCCTCGGCGCGAGCCCTCTGCTCTTGCATCCAACGACGCTCGTGCTCAAGCACCTGCCGCTCTTCACGCAGCATCCTGTAATCCTCGGCGATCATCTGCCGTTCCTGACGGATCCTGCGACGTTCGGTTTTGAGACGACTAAAAAGGAATGAGGAAGATCGAGTAAATTACCTGTTCTCCCGCTTGACTTCGACGATTTCGCGGCCACTTTCATTGCCGAATTCAGCGTAATCGTAGTCGTTGCCCTTCGCGTGATTTTGCTAAGCAATTGTAAGCGCAAGCGAAAATCGACATACCAGATGCGAAGCCTCTGAGCTAGAGGCGGTGTTTGTGCTGTGCCTTGAGCTGCAGCGGGATGGTGGGTCGAATTCCGTCAGAAAATCTGGAAACGCGTGAACAATAAAAAAAAACACTCACCAGTGACAAAATTTTGTTGCTGCGACTTGACGCGTCCGGTCACCAGACTTGATACCTTGCACCGGGTGCATTTGTATTCATAGACGAAGAACGGGTATTCCTTTTTCTGTCTAAATCAAGGTTGGAAAATTTCACGTGCACTCACCGCTGGTACTTTCTTTTCGAGAGGCAATCTCCGCAAGCCGCGTGACCACAGTCCAAAATAAAAGGGCGCGAGGGACCGAGCGAGTCGCCATCATCTAAAAAACATATAAATAAAAATTGTTATGGAAACGTTACATGTATTTTGGCAGTCGGGGCACGCAAGTGAGGCGAGATCGGTGGGTGTGGGCTAAAATAAAACGGTAAAAGTGCTACACGACATAAGATCTACCTTCCGCAGGTGCGACGTAGAGATCGTGAACTCTGTCATGTCGGCGAGAAGGTCTGAAAAGAATTGTGAACGAGAAAATCGAAAGCAGGGATCGTTCGTAGCTTGGTAGCGCGACGTATACTAGCATGGAGTATTTTTTATGACTGAAGCTTTAGAGCTTCGTTTCGCTAGAGCTTTTATTGTGAAAAAGTTCCATCTTCTTAGAAGTTTTGCCAAGTGGGTGCAAAAATGTCCAAAATCGCTCGTTTCAGAGAGAATTTTCTCGAGAACCAGAGTTTTGGAAAGGCTTTTCAGCTTGAAGAGGTACCTATCTAGCAGAGCAACACTGAAAATACAAATTTTCATACCTAGAACAATATCTGCAGGATGAACATTCAAACTGCACTCAGCCCAGTCGGCGCAAAGCGGCGTGTGCTTTTGCAGTTGGGCTTCTGCCGAGGCGGCTTGATTGTGCTCGCAGCAGAACGAGCAGATCGGGAAACCGCAGTTGAGCATCAGCGGGAAATTGGAGCTTTCCAGCTGTGTGGAGTCTAAAACAAAAAAGATTGGCCTATAGAAGAAGCTCTTACAAGTCGTGTGGCATCCAGGGCAGCTCAACGATTCGAAGGTGAACTCCATTAGGCCAGTGGGGGTCGGTGGTGTGAATGACATGGCGGATGGGGAGGGGCGCTGGAAAAGATGTATATATTTTTATCCCACCAGGCATCTGCCATGATTTACGGCACCCGAGGCGATAAGGCAAAACTGACACTGTGGAATTGGCTTACAACTAGCCTCAGGCAATGTTTAGGGTATCAGACACTGTTGAGCATTAATAGTAAAATGATGAGTTTTACCCTAATATAAGTTTATGCCATCTTTTTTTGCGATTCCCCAACGTAAAAACTTATAAAAAATTATTATAAAAAACTTAAAAAATTTTACCGAAGCAACGGATTTTGGCCATATTTAAAATCGCTTATAGGATAGGATTTTCAAGTATTTTTTGAAGTTTTCTAGATAGTTTTGTGGTCGAACTATAGCTAAATTTAGCTAAAAACTTTTGAAATAATTGCTATGAGGTGATGAAGCGTATCTGGATCGATAGGATTTCTATTCTAAACCTTTAATTGCGAATTACGATGTAGGAATTGCCATTGCCTTCAACTCTTAGATTTTCGTCGATTCAAACGTAAACCTCTTTAATTCTAGTTTACAGTTCCGTTTTTGTTGAATTTATATAAACCGTTTATCCATGCTCTCAGTGTCCAGAAAGGAATGACAAACAGTTGCAAGGATCACGTCTAACCGGGTGAAGCCTGAGAAATCCGGAAGGGTCAAAATTGAGGTTGAGCGTACAAAGTTAAATTAAACTATCTCTCTTCGGTCGGGGGCTTCCAGGAATAAATTATCGGGGGACCTATAGCCAATGCGCGGCAAATCACAGGCCAACGGGGATGGGTTCAGGAAATATTGTATATTTTGGCGGCAGGAGGATTTATGGTTCTTTAGGATTCCCGGGGGGAGAATTTTTGAGGGGGGAAATATTTTTTTTTTTTGTGTTGGGTGGGCAAAAAAAAAAATAAAAAGTGTTTTTTTTTTTTTTTTTTTTAATTAATAATAATTTTAAGAGAAGAATAAAAAAAAAGAAAAAAGAGTTTAATTGTTGGGAAAAAGGTTTTATTTTTTTTGTTTTTTTTTTAAATATTTTAATAATTTTTTAATTTTTTTTTTTATGTTTTGTTTTTTTTTATTTTAAAAAAAAAAAAAAAAAAAAAAAAAAAAAAAAAAAAATAATCCAAAAAAAAAAATATTAAAGAAAAAAAATATTAAATCTTTTAAAAAAAAATAAAAACAAAAGACCCAAAGAAGATTTATGTTTATTTTTGGGTTACGGCAGTGGGGGGAACAACTTGCAATGTTCGGTTCAAAAGACAATAAATTAATTGTGGGCGCCAGAAGACGATCGGCGGCTCGTGAGGCGGATATTATTATTGCGATGAAAGTTACACGGGGCAGGAAATCAAGAAATGGGAATCGGGAAACGAGTGTGTTCTTTAATTTGATTAATTCAATCGGAAAATGGAACTTCAGGCGTTTTTTCGGTTGTTAAAACTGGTTAGCTAACAACGAGAGCGGTTTTGTGATTTGGGAACTCGGTTTGGAAAGGGCGGACCGTTGCGCGGCTCTCGGGATTGCGCGGGCCTGAAGGCGGCTCTCGACCAATGCGCGGCCCGCCTGCGGCCAATTGCGCGGGTCTGCTCTTTCAGCCGCGCAATCGGCCGCGGACGGAGCAAGCGCGGGCCGCGCATTTCGCCCAGAGTTCATGAAAGTACAAGAACTAAAACTTAGGAAATTCACTTCATTTTTATCTAACTTCGTATAGCGATTAGTTATAACGCTACTTGATGATTCTTAATCAATCTTCAATGATGAGCGTAACAACTTCTATGTGCTGCGAGGTTAGTTTCCAAATACATTACATGTCTACAACCTTTGGGGCTGAAAAGAACGATAAAAGTGAGTTTTTCTTGTGGTAAATGTACTTTTGTTTTAGTTTTTGGAAATAGAAACGATCACAAGCGGCCGCGGCGCCATTTCCGCGACGATCTACCTTGGCCGCAGCACGATGCGCATTTCTGGTTAGTTTTTTAAGCTATTTTTGCTTCAGTAAGATGGGTTTTCTGGAAACGCTACCGCGTTTAGGATTGATGATCCTGGGCAAGGGCGAGCTGCAAATTTCGACCGCCTGGCGCTGGTCGGTGACACAGCAAAAACGCGGTAAGCTGTTTGAAATTATCGAGTTTCTTTGTGAATTTAGGAAAGAGCGATGTTTCTATGGCCCGGGCGTGCGATGGATCGACAGGATATTGGCGCGAGAAACAGGTACGTCAATATAAATTGTTGGGGGCTTTTGCATTATCAGGAGGTCGTTCGTCTGAGTGTAAGTTCTGTCAAGATCTTTTTCGACGAATCATCAATAAGAAAATATGCTTTTCAGGGGTTCTAGTTTTCAAATCCGTCACGACGAAATCAGGTCTAAAATTCAGTCTATAAACCGACAAAGATATATCCTGCCTTGGTATCTAATAATTAGCAAATTTATAATTAATTAAAATATAATTTAAACCAGACCAAACCCAAGCTAATTAGGGAAGATGCCTGTAAGCGATTTTCAGGACATCTTCACCGGGCAACTCTACTCGCAGGATGAAATACCCATATTTCTTCTATGTTCTGTTTTGATTTTCTAATGCAGTGTCGCGATATAAATACAATAGACTCATCACACTTCCTTGCATCGGTCCCGAGCAATAGAACCTGCTAAAAAGCAGGTTTAATATGGAATTTAAACGTTTTAAAGAGGGAAAAGCTAGCTACGGCCCGTTTGCCGCGAGAGCCGCCCTCAGGCCCGCGCAATCCGGAGAGCCGCGCAACGGTCCGCCCTTTCCAGATTGCGCGGGCCTGGGGGCAGGCACATCTCCAGGCCCGCCCTTTCCCCCCGCGCAACGGTCCGCCCTTTCCAAACCGAGAATTTCAAAATGCGACCAGGCGATCTTGTGCAGAATTTTTCGCTGATGAAAACGTTATTTGTAGAATCTGCGAAGTTTCCTTCGTTCCAGATTAAAGCAGTTATACTTTAAGGTATGAAAATTTGCAAAATAGCCCACGACGGCCTATTCAGAGAATTCTCGCACGTTAAAGTTTCATAACTTTTTTAATTTGGTGGTTTCTCCAGTTCTATCAGGTACGTTTTCCTCAGCGAAAAATTCTAGATCCCAGATACATTCTTTTTAAACAAAAAAAAAAAGGCTCATTGAAGCTTGAACCCACTCGTTTCCGGATTCCGGACTAAACACAAAATGAACTGATTATTACTATCGAATGCTGGGCACATTCTGGACCCCAGTTGTAGAATTCGGGGGCCCAGGGCCTTGCAGGGAGGAAACACCGGCAGTTCCACTGCTCGCCGCCGTATTCCGTAATAAATTCGCGTCCGAGGAGTACGTTTTGCACTGTGGGCACATCCACGTTACCCCAGAACAAGTGCTGTGGGCTTTGCATCTGTAAGGTATAGTTCTTTTAGTAGGTATTTTAAGGTGTATTAGCAGTTATAGGTCTTCTAGATACCGGAAGCATTGATGTGGCTGCATGCCCGGTTTGTCCAGCAACACCGATAGTCGATCCATCATGGCCGCACGCGCTCGGGTGGATAGACAATCGTCTGTAACGGTTTAGCGTTTTTGCGATGTTTCGTAGTTTTCACGGGTATTTTCCGGCGTTTTCACAAAATCGGGGCAGAGCTCATTTTTCTCACTATGAGCCCAAATATACCTAGTGTTTTAGTAAATTGTGACTACATTTTGAGCGTAAAAGTGTCTAAAAAACCTAAAAAATGTGAAATTACGGTCGATAATGAGCCGTTGTTGGTCGACCATTAAATATTTTGGTATTTTTTATACAAATTTTTATAGTTTTGACACTACAAATTACAAATTGCCTACAAATTAATTCTTGACAAAGTAAAAACCGTTCAGAAGCAGTTGTTTTACATATAATTTATAGCTTTTTATGTAATTTTCTAGGAGAAGGCATTCTTTTGCATTTTGGTAACCCAAGCTTCTACTTACACGTGCTCTGCTGCGTCATCTGGATCAAGTGCTCGGGCCGTTGGACCATCGACAAGCATGCGGGGATCATCTCGTGGAGGAAGCAACGGTCGAGCAGCGACAGCCTCACGAACACCGACAGCTGAACGGCTTGAACTTGTGGGTATTGCTTTACTGCGAACCTGGATCTGCGGTTGTAGCAGGATGTGGGCACATTTCCGCAACAATGCCGGGGATTCCATCCGGCAACCGGCCATCAGGATCGGGCCGATGTTTTGTTCTGAAAGGGCCCGGTTTTGGCGTGTGTTTTTTTTGATGCAATCTTAAGACGATCGTTAGAACTTAAAAATAAGGCCGAGAACAGGATAGGAGTTATACGGTAATTATAAATGAAAAATGGCGGTTCTTTTGCCTTATCGGGGGGGGGGAGAAAACGTCTTTTTAGGAATTAATTGTCTAAATATAAATAGCGGAATGTTTCTAAACTGTTCTTGCCTAAACTAAACTAAACTATGCTTAAACGCACAAACTTTACAAAATTTCATTAAAAAATACAAAAATATCGATTTTTCGACCAAAAAATGACCGTAATTTGACCAACATGTCGACTTTTTGTAAAATTTTTCAAAGTTTATAGTTAGTTTTTCTAGGTAAAGTATGGTTTTATTTTACTAAAAACGTTACGAACATGCTTTCTATTCAGTTACTCAGCATTTCTAGATTTATATTAAAAAAAATTCGTATATTTGTTTGTATTAAAAAATAATAAAAATAAAACAAACCATTAATGCGCAGCTGCGGCGGGTGGATGGCCATCAAAAACGCCTTGAGCTCCTCGTGTGAACACGGGCAGAACATTTCTTCGGTGTTGGAGGGCCCGTGGAAGATTCGCTCCTATAATTACGCCAAAAATTCGTTAAATGTGTCTATTATAATTAATTTTAATGCAATTAGTCACCTGAAAAACATTCGACCAGGCCGCCACGTAATACGGGTTCACGTAGTAAACGCGTCCAGTTTTTGCCTTAATGGCGGCAAAGTGGAGATCGGTGGCTCGTTGGTACGTCTCGAGGTCCAATGGTGGTTCCGGGATCTCCTAAATAACAAAAACATAAAAAATGGTTTTTTTTTGTACAAATAATTTCGGTTCTTTGGCATTATCGGGGGGGGGGCAGAGCTAATTTATTCCTATGATTCCAGAAATTCCTGATTACGTAAACAGTAAGTGGGTGTAATCGTGTTTTTAGGAATATTTGAAGCAAAAATTTTCTAAAAAATCCACAAAAATTTTAGAATTTTGGTATTTTTATGCATTTTCGAAAAAATCGGCCTTTTTGGCTGCGAAAACTTTGAATATTTCATCTTTTTATATTGTAAAAATCGTATCCTAAAGAAACACATGCCCCCCCCCCGATATTGCCAAAGCACCATAGACTGGAAATAGCTCACCTCGGGAGCGGGGGCGCCATGCAATCGCTCGAGCAACAGCACTTTCACCCGATCGCTCAGCGCATAGTACCTAAAATCGGGAAATATAATTTAAAAAAGTAAGTAAGGAAGTAAACACGTTATTTTGCAAAAATTTGGCGTTTTTAAACTAAATTAAACTCAAAAAGCTACCTGGTCCCGGAGAGATCGATCTTGCTGTTCGGCCGCATTTCGCGGAGGCAGAGAACGAGCAGTCGATTCAATTTGTACCGATCCGCAATCCAGACCTGGGAAAAAAAGGAGTTGGCCGGTTTTATACATAGACACCAACCTTTTCCAAGAAGGGCAGATTGTGGTTGATGAGGAAACATTCGCAACGGTGGAGCAGGCCTTCCATCTAAATCAGTGGTCTTTAGCTTGTCTCAGGCTTGACTTGGCTTAGGCTTGGCTTAGGCTTGGCTTAGGCTTGGCTTAGGCTTGGCTTAGGCTTGGCTTAGGCTTGGCTTAGGCTTGGCTTAGGCTTGGCTTAGGCGCAGCTTAGGCTTGGCTTAGGCTTGGCTTAGGCTTGGCTTAGGCTTGGCTTAGGCTTGGCTTAGGCTTGGCTTAGGCTTGGCTTGGGCTTGGCTTAGGCTTGGCCTAGACTTGGCTTAGGCTTGGCTTAGGCTTGGCTTAGGCTTGGCTTAGGCTTGGCTTAGGCTTGGCTTAGGCTTGGCTTAGGCTTGGCTTAGGCTTGGCTAGGCTTGGCTTAGGCTTGGCTGAGGGCTTGGCTTGGCTAGGCTTGGGCTTAGGCTTGGCTTAGGCTTGGCTTAGGCTTGGCTTAGGCTTGGCTTAGGCTTGGCTTAGGCTTGGCTTAGGCTTGGCTTAGGCTTGGCCTAGGCTTGGCTTAGGCTTGGCTTAGGCTTGGCTTAGGCTTGGTTTAGGCTTGGCTTAGGCTTAGCTCGGCTCAACTTAGGCTTGGGTTAGGCTTGGCTTGGGCTTGGCTGAGGCTTGGCTTAGCGAAGGCTTAGCTTTGGTTATGCGTATGCTTAGGCTCCAGCTCACCTGATAATCATACGCCAACGGGAGCAGAATGTGCACAGATTGATCGTCGATGGCTTTGTAGGTGGGATGGATGCATTCGAGCATCTCCATAATGTGATCCTACACGATAGGGAAGCGTTTCTAGTAACGTAATGTACTTACATATTGGACGTTGGCTAGGATCAGCTCGCGATCCGGGCACTCGATGCACCACGCTCTGAAAAAAAACGAGTATTCCTGCTTCGGGAAACTCTAAAAAGCTTTGTTTTTCGATATTTCGCGCTTCGCCAAAGTCCATATAATTTTTTTCGGGTTCTTTGGAAACAAATTTTTAATTAAAAAATACAAAATACCGATTCAAAGTTCAAGAATTCGACCAAAATTTAAATTTAATTTTTTTTAATGTTTTTGAGATAGATTTATACTCCAAGTCTAGTAAAATTTGATTAAAACCACTATTAAACTACTTCCTTTTACGGTAATAGGTTATTTTGGACATACAAAAAAAATGGGTTCTCTCCGGTAGCCCCCCCGATAATGCCAAAGCACCGTTTTTCATTTTATCCAAGCTTCTACAGCCTTTCTTTGACGTATTCGCTCCTTTTTTTGACAAAAACATCCCAATTTGCCCAGTTTTTCCCCCTAGGCAAAAAAGCTTCGAGCTCCGAAAATTAGCCGGGGCCGCAGTCAGGGGCGTAGCCAGAAAAAAATTTCGGGGGGGGCCCCCAAAAAATTTTTGCAAAAATCTCAAAACATTGCCGAAAAACAGCGCCGCAGGCAAAAAATTTTTGAAAAAAAGGTTGCATAGCTCTACAAATAGCCGTAAAAACGTGAAAAAATAGCGCCGCAGGCAGCAAAATTTTTGAGAAAATAAAAATCATAAGGGTCCCCCCTTATGAAATTTTCGGGCCCCGGCCGATTTCGGGGGGGGCCCCGGGCCCCCGGGGCCGGTATTACGCTACGTCCCTGGCCGCAGTTTTCATTGCTCGGCCGCCATCCAAATTGGTGTGTGTGCTCTCCTTCTCCACCTCCTCCTCTTCCTCCTCCCCCTCCTCCTCATCCTCCTCCTCCTACTCCTACTCCTCCTCCTCCTCCCCTGGTTGGTCGGTGGAATGAGGTCGGGCCCCCAAGGCAGCAGGCTCCCTCGCTCAATTTTCCCATCAGCCCCCCCAAATTGGAGTCCGAGGCGGCCCTAGGGCCCGGGGGTCGGCACTCGGTATGCAGCTCGCACTCAATTAGTTGTGAAATGGGGTTGGTGAGAAATAGGTTAAATGGGGATTTTTTTTTTGAGGAGGATCTCGATTCAAAATTGCAAGCTGTAAAACCTGAGCCTCAGGAAATTGAGCATCAGCGTATGAAACAATGGATTTGTTTTTTGAGCATGAGTTCTGGATTTTTAAAGAGACTCTTAAGGTATGCGTAAATTTCGAACTTTAAGATGTCAGAAAAAATGCAAAAATCCATGATTGTGGGCAGGCTAGCGGGGATTCTTGAGGAATTCAACAGAGTGAGCTAGCAGAAATTGTGTAAGAAACCTTTGCATTTTCTAGGAATTACAGTGTACCCCAGGAATTTTTTATGGACCTCAAATAGCCAGCAAAGATCCTTTAAAAATTCTGCATGGCATTCTAGCAAAGATTCTTGAGGAATCCCGGCCGGCAATCTGGGAAGGATTCCTGGAAGTTGGATCCGGCAAAGCAAGGCTTACTGAGGAACCCGCTAGCGGAAATTAGCCGAGATTCTTTAGGAATCCCGGCCGGTAATCCTGCAAAGTTTCCTGAAAACAAACCTTAGCACGGGTGACCACTCGGAGATGTAGTGCTCATCGACGTAAAGCCGTTTCCCCTCGACCAATAATGGTCGAGTCCGGGGCCCATCCGGTCGAGTGAAGTCGATCGAGATATCGATCGATGGAGCTTGTGCTGAAAAATCGGGACATAACATAGAACTACACTACAACACTATAGAAATTTTTCCGTTTGCTTTTCTGTCTATCTGAGGCTGAATTCAGATGAAAAGGAGCTCGAGCTCAGGTTCACGTTCACGCTTGCACCTGTTGAGTGCGAACTCAAACGGGGACGAAAAATGACGGTTAGAGGGTAAAAACATATATTTTTGCAACTTGGTGGAAAAGTCCTTGATTGAAAAATTGCTGATGGTGAGCCAGGTGGCGCGCGAGTGGGAAATTTTTTGCTATTTGCATTTTTTTGGTGTTATTTTTGTGGGTAGAACGAATAACGATCGATTTTTCGAGTTATGCCCGATCAGAAAAAAAGCATACCTGGATGCAGAGGTACTTCAGGCGGGCGTCCGGAGACGGCCCCGGCCGGGGGCAGTCCGTTTTCTCGGAGCGAGGACAATATTTTGCGGAATCTCGGCGGATGGTTAACGACCTGGAAAATGGCGAAAGTTCCTTAGTTTCCAAGTAGTTTGCGTATTTGAAAACGATAAATTAGGAGAGAACGGCAAAACGAGCAAAGCAAATATTTATGATTTTGGAAAATTTTCGATTCAGTTTCATGAATAGTTCGAGGGCAAACGAGCAGAAAATGCACAGGAATTCGGGAAATCTGTAAAGACCTCTGCAAAGCGTTATAATTCTTCGATAGATAAATTAAGGGGGAACGTGAAAGAGAATATCCAAAGCAAGAAAAGCTGGTCAGCAAAAAGGTCATATTTTGGTAACTTTGCGATGGAGTTTGATCAAGAATCCGGGGCAAACAAGCAGGGACCATTTAGAATTTGAAGAAAAGACCTAAAAACGCCGGAAAAAACGACGAAAAATTAATCAAACTAATATTAACCGAAAAAGCCGATGCTAGTTTTTCTGACTCCGATAAAACACCAACTTGAAATGACTGCCAAGATTTTACGTAAATTCAACGACTTTTTGGAAATTTACTAACCCCATCCTGCACATTATTTCACGCCTCCACTAGTCGCTTCCAAAAAAGCAGCTTCTGACGCAAGTTCCGGCCGAATTGGGGGCTTTTCCATGCTTTTTCAGGCTTCTCCAAGCCATTCGGGGTCTTCTTTCAATCGCCATCTATTCCGGTCTCAAGCACAAATTCCCACGAAATAGCCTGGGGGGGGGATTGGATTGGGGCAGAAAAAGGGGTTGTGTGGATGTGTGCTTCTGACCATCCATAAATTATTCCGGGCAGCCCTTCCGGATGCCGTCCGGTTAATCATGCGTGACGCGCCGAGGTATGGAGAGCGTACGGTGGATGGTTACGGACTAGAATTTAGGAAATTAGCATAAAAAGGGCGATTTGTCGAATGGATCATTCAGATGGAGAGCTTAGTTTTTTTTAACATTCGTTAAAATCTTTCATTTTACGGTTTCAGCTAGTTTTAAAATTATCAAAACGTACCAAAAATGGATGCTCCAGGTTTTTTACTTAAATTCAAGAGAAAGCCGGGGATTTTCTCGGAATTTCAGCCATAATCTCGACAGCATAATCCCGACAACCAAAATACCGACAGGTCGAATCCCGACAGCCAGAATACAGTAGGTGAAAATCCCGACAAGTGAAATTTCGACAAGCGAAAATCTCGACATCCATAATCGCGACTGGCCAGAATACCGACACGACCAAAATCTCGATAACCATAATCCCGACAAAATCCCGACAGATCATCTTTACAGCTTCCTTTTAAACAGCACTTTATGTCGGGATCTCAGCTGTCGGGATTTTCGTTGTCGGGGTTTTAGCTGTCGTGATTTCAGTATTTTCCGGTGTATAAGGAATACCCGAAAAGGGCCCTAAAAGGGCTCGGGCTTAGCGTAGGATAGGCTTAAGCACACAACGATAATTATGCAAATCGACATCCAATCAAATATTTCTCATTCGGCAAGGGCCAACTTTGGTCCAAACTTTGGCCCCACGGCCAGACAAAAATGATGCACCCGAAAAAGGGCCCAAAAAAGGGAGGGGCCCAGGTGGGCCCCAGGGCCAGGGGTCGATTGGGTAGAAGGGGGGTGGGCCCTTCCCAGGGACCAAGTGCACTAGTTGTCGGGTGGGCCCCCCGTGGATGCCATCGTTGGGCCCCCCAAGGGATGAAGAGGGGGCCCAGGGACAGAGGCCAAAAGGGCCCGAATTCCCCTCCCTGTAGGGGCCCGCCAGTTGGGCTCCAACAGCAAAAGAGTCTGGAATCCCCCCTCCACGCACTGCTCTCGCCGCGTGTGAAATCAATGCCCTCGGGGGCCCACACTGGGGCCCTCCCGTGGGCCCCCTAGCCTCAAAAAGAGGCTTCTCCTCCCGAAAACAGCCCTCCTACTCCCCCGCTCCATCCATTCAATGCGCGAGGAAGAAACTTTTGCTGAAAGAGAGAGAGAGCGAGAGAGAGAGAGAGAAACTTTTGGCGATGTATCGTTGATTGGGAATCCGAGGATTGGGGTGGAATTGGGGCAATCTTTAGCCGAAGATACTGTATAAGACAAGACAAAGGTACCAAGAAGCGTTATTTTAGTAGCGTAACTTAATGGCGATTTTCCAAATCTAAAAATAAAAAAGATTGGCTAGGGAAACAGGCAAAAATCGCGATCCCCGAAAAAATAGATATCTTAAAGACATTCTTTTACGGCCTTTTAAAGGCGCTGTAAAGCCCGATTTTAGTAGCGTAATATAATGGAGATTAAGATTTTAAAAATCAATTAAATATGGGTGCACTTGCTTCATTCGGTTTTCGAAAATTCCAAATAAAAGAAGTAGGAAACGCCTTTCAGGCCCCTTTAAGGCCATCCATACCTAAGTAGCACCTTGAATTCCGACTAGCTACTATTTACTCGAGAAGGACGACCACGAAGAAAGATCATCTAAAGGCGTCGGTCCTAAAGGCGTCTGTCTCTCTCTCCCTCTCTACTAAACATCAGCTCCCGCATCCATTTGCATTTGATGTATCCGAGAGGGTGGTGCCTGGAAACGCGAGTCGCCGGAAGTGCCAAATGCCCTCGGGGGGCATCTGTGTTTGTTCAGGAGGAGAAAAAAGTGTCGAGCTCTGTTAGGGTCTGATGTTCATAGAATTATTCCGTACGCCGTGGCGAGCCTTTGGAGGTGCCGAAAAGGTATTATAGACTTGACGAATGGACGCGAATTCCTCAAAAACCTCTGCTAGCCTACCGAGCGGATCCTTAAAAAATCACGGCTAGATTGCCCGACATGCCTGGGCACGCGGGATCTCTAAAAATCGCTGCTAACTTGCCCGAAGCGAGTCTTATAGATTTCTAGCCCCCTAAAAGTACACTATCCCCTTAACGCGTCCCCCAATCACCATTGTGTTGCCTGTTTGTCTGTCTGTCTGTTTGTCTATTTGTCTGTCTATCTGCTCGGGATCTGGTCTCGTAATGCCCCGAGGGCTTTTCCTCAGCAAACACTGCGCGCTTGCCCCCCATTGTTTTTCAAGGTGCTGATGAATCAGCGTGATTTGGTGGTGGTTTGGGATCAGGGGTACGCTAGCAGCGATTCCTTAGGAAGCTGGCAATTTTGCTTGACGAGTCAGATCGAGCAAGCTAGCAGTGTATATTGAGGAATTCTCTCTAGGAAAAACGCTACAGCAGCGCGCTGTTATCATGGCATGCCAGCAGAGGCAGTTGAGGAAACTATCAAATTTAAGTAAGGGAGAACGAGCAGGGATCTTTTAGGATTTATTAGTCCATGGACTGTGTATTACAAGCTGGCAGCGCGGAAATGTCGCAATTTTACCATGGAATGCATCCAACATTTGAAGTCCTCTGCACTACTCGGTACACCCTGCTACATTTCCCTCCATCTCGTAATCCGCCGGTCGACTGAATTCCAACACTCGAACGAAAAGCGACCGACTCGGCTAAGGGAACCAGCTCGCGTGTGCTCATCCGGACGTTCCTCCATTCCCTAGCCTCACTCACCGAAAATGGGGTCCCGAACGGAAAAGAATGACTGTCAGGGGAGGGGGAGTCTCCAGGTAAATGGCTTCGATTATGGCTGACCGGAGGGGGAAGAAAAGGAGGAGGAGGAGACGAGCTTATTTGGACAAGTTTTAGCTTTTCGAGGTGTTCTCAGCTTCCGCAACTATCTAGAAAAGAAAATACGTGTTTTCTGTAAAAGTGATTAATTGAAAGTCGGGATGATGCTCTCTCTCTTTCTCTCTCTCTCTCTCTCTCTCTCTCTCTCTCGCTCGCTTTCTCTCTCTCACTCTCTCGGTCTCCCTCAACTGGAATACTTTCTTTAAAATCGCGGCTGAACGTCTCGAACATCACCAGCTGGGCGGGCGACTTGAAAAAGCCCGAGAGCCGAAATACAGTCAGAAGACACTGTCCATAACCTTCACTATCTCTCGCTCTCACTCGCTCTCTCTCTATCTCATTCTCTCTCTCTCTCTCTCTCTCTCTCTCTCTCTCTCCCTTCGAATAGTCCTCCGTGTGTATGTCCGATGTGCGCGCGGCGCGGGTGTTTATCTGTGCGCCAGAGGCGGGGGGGGGGGGACGAGGGTCTGGATGGAGTCCTCCTTCCTGTCCTTCCCTTCTTCTTCTTCAACCCTTCAGGCCCTCCAGTCACGGACCGTTTTCCGTTTTCCACCCCTGGCTCGCCATATTTTACGTTACAAGTCGGCTACGGTGGTGGTTACGGTATTTTGCTATTTTCAAAGCGTTTCTGCTAACTTGCCCTAAAAAGATTTTGTTAATTTTGGGTTTCATAGATTTTCGAGATTCGTGGATGAGCTTTCTTCACTTTTATAACGCTTATTTGGCTGTTTCTGCCTGAATCTACGTCCCTCAATCGAGCCACAGGCCCGGAAATCAAAATCCAGACATTTAAAATACCGACAGCCAGAAATCCCGACGCACAAAATTCCCGAAAGTCAAAATAGTTGCATCAAGGGGGTGACGTCCAAGCAGCGTCAAGAATATGTCGGGATTTAGTCGAAATTTGGATTCTCGCCTGGCAAATTTAGGCTGTCGGCATTTTCGGGGTCGTGGATTGTGGACCGTTTCGCTGTCGGCATTTTGTTCTCTCGGCATCATAGTTGTCGGCATTTCGGCTGGGCAGCAGTTTATAAGCGCTTAAGGGAGCAAACTAGTAGAGGTCATTTAGCTAAAGTTACTGCTTTTTTTGATTTTCGACAACAAGTTAGTACAAGTTTAAATAAAAGCAAAAGATCTCAAATTACGTTTTTAAGATTTTAGATCAAGCAGACCAGCAAAGACCGTTTGCGAATTGCCCAGATTACTGTAGACCGTCTCGCGAGGGCGAAAATCCACTCGGGACCCGGCCCGCCCCGCCGAGGACATTCTTTGTCCCAAATTTGGCGTTTTTTTGTGTGTGTTGACTTGCTCGCGCCGGTTCCACCCCACAACCACTATCCCTCCTCTTCTACCCCCCGGGATTATTCGATGATCCGGAGGGGGGTGGCCTGCAGGGGTTGAAGGTGTACCAGTTCTACCTCTCTCTCACTCTCTCTCTCTCTCTCTCTCTCTCTCCCACCCTATTCAAAAGCCCGACCCGTCCACCGTCCACGGCCGATTTGCGCCCTCGGCCCGCCGCGTTCCATTCAGCTTCTAACCCCAAATTTTTAGTTTACGGTTGGGCGGGCTAGCAGAGATTCTTTAGGAAGGGCTACGAGGCGGTGGAACTCAGCTAGAATTTTTAAGCATAACCCGGATTTTTGAGGAAATTGAAGGAAGGCTAGCAGCGAACGTTGAGGAAATTGGTGCCAATCTAGCGGAGATTATGTTGGAAATTCAGTAAAAACATGCAGAAACTCTTTAGAAACTAGAGGCAGACCAGCAGCGATCCTTGAGAAAATCGAGGCTAGGATAGCAGAGCTTCTTTAAAGGACGGTCGCAGTCTAGCACAAACTCTAATAAAATGAGCACCAGCTAATGAAATTGGACTTTAGAGTCTGGGGAAATTTTTTAGGAAATTCGTGGCACGTGATGTCGCAGCTTTCTCAGGGCAAGCTAGCAGAGATCCCGAGGAATCTTGTAATTTTGAGATTTTGAAAATTAAGAAGAGCTTTGAAAAAATAGGTTTTTGCTATTTTTAGAAATTAGAAAATTATAAACCAATTTTAATTGATCGTTTTTATGTTTTTATTTCGTGTTTTTTGCGACTGTTTTTTCGAAAAAACAATGAACTTTTTGCAGGGTATGCGAACGGTGTTGGTACTTGGATGGGTGCTGGTTGGAGTGACAGCCGGCCAGTATGACCCGGATTGCAAATGGAGGGATAATGTGACCTGTGGGTTGTCGAGACTGGATTCCCCCCATGCAACTGTCATCACGGTTTATGTGGGAAAATACTGGGCTGGGCAGCGGGGTAGCCGTAACTGGACCTTAGAAGCTGGCAAGGGCCGGCTATACCTTTAAAGGGGCAGTGACAGCAGCGGCCAAAACCTAAATGAACGCTAAAAAATTAATTTTTAACTAAGAAGCGCTAAAGCAGAAAATAACGACAAAACTCGGCTTGAAAGTTTATCAGAATGGCTTTAAACCGCTAAATTGAAATGTTTATCGTGGTAAAATACCGACTAGAAGAATACCGACACGTCGAGATGTTTTTTATACTTTTCATTTCGGAACTATGATCGGCATTTTTAAACTTCAGTAACGATAAGATCTCGACATTTTGCGTGAGTCCATATTCTGGCTTGTCGGTATTTTTGCAAAAATTCAAATTTTTCCAATGTTTGACATCTTGTTAGGAGCCGCCTTCTGTAGTTTCGGGAGTTTCGGTTCATCGGCCTTTTTTGGATTGTCGGTATTTTTAGGTCTTGGCATCGTATGCTTGTCATGAATTTTTAGAACGGCTATCTGGGCTGCAGTTTAAACCAAAAGTCGAAGAATCATGTTATCACTTTGTCGGCATTTATTTAACGGGCGACTTCTTGAAGCCGTTCAGCGGCAATTCAAACCTCTTCCGGCCATTTTTTTTCGGTATTTTAAACCTTAAGAACGATGCCTTCTCGGCAAGCAACGGATTTGTCGGTATTATTATATCGTTCAACAATACGCTTGTCAGCGTTTTAGGACAAATCTGAAAATTTAAGTCTATTTTAAGCCGATTTTTCGATATTCTAGTCCTCAAAAAAAGACGGTCGATCCGTGCCCGCGACCGGTTATTCATTGCTTGCCCACCCCCCAAGTCGAGCCCCCCTATTCATTTCCGCGTGGTCCGCCGAGTGCCTTGACTGACCATTCCTCTTTTCCAATTCTTTTATCGAAAGCGTCGAAAGGGGATCCCTCCCTGTCCTTCTGGGTCTTCTCAGGACAAACAGGGCCCACCTCTGGTTGGGTCCTTTTGAGGGGAAAGGACCCAAACAAACCCACAGTCACTGAGAATACAACAGCATAAAAAGGGAGTGCAGCAAGAACATATTCTTCTGTAAACAAACGTGAAATGGAATTTTTTGCGCTAACGGGAAGTGTGGGAACGAGAAGCACAGTTTTAGAGACAGCGGCACGGAGCCAAAAAACCTAAAGAATCCGGATCTTTTTTCAGGCCGTTAAGGATGCTTTAGCTTGTTAATACGGCATGGCGCACCCATCGAAAACGTTTGATTTTTTGGATTGTAAAGAAAAGCTATTCTAAAAATAAAGGCCATACTCGAAAGATTTCATGAATTTTCATAAGTGGTAATGGCTTAATTCAATAGAATAGCTATTAATGCTTTATTTAAAAAAATATGGGGTAGTAATTAGTTGAAACGACGGAAAAAGTAAATATAAATCATGAAAAATCGTAAAAATATTATCAAGGCCATTTTTAAATGCTTTTTGGGTAAAACCGAAGGAAATCTAGGCTACGGTGTAAAAAAGTATCAGGTTGGAACGAAAGTTCTGTCGCCGAGATTTTGGAAGGCTGGCTAAAATCGTAGATAGCTCCATTCTGGACATGCGATATGTCATTTTGTAGGTCTTGGTCTGAATGGTTCCGGGAGGAAAGTCCTAGACCCCCAAAACCAAGAACGGCCGAGATACAGGCCCAAGAAGATTTTTCAAAAATTACGAAAAAGTGTTTTTGCAAGTTATCTCTACATAGAGACATTTACATGCGATACCTTTAACGCCAATCGATGGCTCTCGAGGAGTAGATATCGATAGATGTTGAGATCATCAAAATTGGACACTGGATGGCCGAGATATGGCCTCTTGAAATTTGGCTCATTTCTTAGAACTTTTCTCGATTTCCCATACATTTCCAAACATTTGACGGACAGGTGCCAAAAATTACCGCTTTATTTTTGGACTAGCGGAGCGGTTTTTGAAAAAATGTATGGGAAATCGAGAAAAGTTCTAAGAAATGAGCCAAATTTCAAGAGGCCATATCTCGGCCATCCAGTGTCCAATTTTGATGATCTCAACATCTATCGATATCTACTCCTCGAGAGCCATCGATTGGCGTTAAAGGTATCGCATGTAAATGTCTCTATGTAGAGATAACTTGCAAAAACACTTTTTCGTAATTTTTGAAAAATCTTCTTGGGCCTGTATCTCGGCCGTTCTTGGTTTGGGGGTCTAGGACTTTCCTCCCGGAACCATTCAGACCAAGACCTACAAAATGACATATCGCATGTCCAGAATGGAGCTATCTACGATTTTAGCCAGCCTTCCAAAATCTCGGCGACAGAACTTTCGTTCCAACCTGATAGTAAGAAACCTGACAAATGAGCATAAATATGCAAATTTCCCTCCTTTCAGCCGTCGACGAGATTGCCCACCACAAATACCAGGTGCTGGAGGACTGCCTCTACTACAAATTGAGCCGAGATGCCGATAAATTGCAAAGTGGGTTTTCTTGGAGACTTTTTGACCTTTTACCAGGAAAAGGCCAAAATCGACCGGGCCAGAATCCCGACAGCCAGAATGCCGACAGCAAAAATACCCCCAACCAGAATTCGGTAGTCAAAATAGCGACATGCAAATAGCTGTTGAGAAAAAGTAACATTCAGAGGTCAAAAATTTGTCAGGATTTTGAGCTGCCGGAATTTTTTCTTTCGGGGATTTTGGCTGTCCGGACTTTGAGTTGTCTGCATTTTCGCCGCCGGCATTTTGGCTATCCAAAGAAACTACACAACCCATAGCCAATAAACTCCATAACCATACCTTGCTAGCCCCTTTAAAATGGCCAATTCTATCGTTCGAACAACTAATTTGAATCTAGGCAAGGGCAACGCTCTGATGCTACTGCCGCCGACAGTGGCCGCCGGGGAGACGCTCGATTTGGAGATCATGGATGTGCAGCTCCGCCAGATGTGGATTGTAAGTAAAGCAGCATCACGGAATCCACTGCCTGTTTAGAATGAGGTCTTCAAGGAGATGAACATGAACGGCTACATTAATTTGGTAGGTTTTTTCCGGCGTGTTGGTTTCCTTGGCGATTGGCTGAAAAAAAGGCTTATGAATTCCGGCTTCATGGTGCCCTTAAATTGAAAATTTTTGGCTTTTTTCTAGTCGTGGAAAGACCGGCGACTCCGCTGGGATCTCGGCGACTACAAGACCGACAACATCAACATCAAGAGCTTTGGCAAGATTTGGGTGCCGGACATCAACTCCGTCAAGTAAGTCATAAAACTAAGCTAAGCATAGACGAAATATAAGCTACGCCTAAGCTAAGTCCAGCTTAAGCTAAGCCAAAGCCAAGCCAAGCTAAAGCTAAAGCTAAGCCAATCGTAAGCTAAGCCTGAGCGAAGTCAAGCCTAAGCCAAGACTAAGCTAAGCCTAAGCAATGCCTAAGCCCAAGCCTAAGCCAAACTAAGCTAAGCCTAAGCAATGCCTAAGCCAAGCCTAAGTTAAGAGAAGTCTTTCCCAGGACTTCATACAAATTCCCTGCTTTCAGCTACCAAACCGCCTCCTCCACCAGCGACTACACCTCATACCAAGGCATCAATGCCAAGTACACCGGCAACATCACCGCCCGACTGGAATTCCGGATGCAGGCGGAATGTCAGGTCGACTACTCCGATTTCCCGAATGTGAGTAGATGATCATGGAGTTTAGGGGTCAAACTTTAGGATGTGAAGCACTGCTGCTTCAACCTGCGTTCCTCATTATACAAATACTACATAAAATACTTCCTCATCGGCTCGGAGCAGCTGAACGTCGACAACTTGAGGACGAATTGGCACATTGCCGACTCGTGGATTAAGAAGACGAATCAGGATGGCGATATTAAGTGGGTTATTGATCTGTTCTCTCTCTCTCTCTCTCTCTCTCTCTCTCTCTTTTTCTCTCTCTCTCCCGCTCCCTCTCGCTCTCCCTCTCACTTCAAACTTCCAGGGCTGAACAGCTCGAAGTCTGCGTCACGGCCCGCCGCAAGTCCTCCACCCTCTCCATCGAGCTCCTCGTCCCAGTCACCGTCTCGGCCCTGTTGCTGATCATTGCCCCATTCTTCGGCAAGTTCAAGGAGCAGGTCAGCTGTTTATATACATTACTGACAGAGTCAAATCTTTTTTTTAGATTCATGTGAAGATGTTCTCCCTTCTGATCCAGTTCCTCTCCTTCCAACTGCTGGTGAACAAGACGCCGCAAGTTGGATTCGGGGAGCACGTGCCAAAGATTTGTAAGTGAATTTTTGGCTATACTAGGTGAGTAATCCCTTCAGACGTCTTCTACGCGTTCACCCTGTCGATGACCATCATCTCCTTAATTATTACTGTCATCATTGCGGCTATCGCCAGAGTGCCGAGGAAGTTGCCGCCAGGTTAGTAGAAAGCGAGAGAGAGAAAGAGAGCGAGAGAGAGAGAGAGAGAGCGAGAGAACGAGAGAAAATAATTTTCAGCGCATCGCTACACCCTCCTTGCCAACGTCCTCAACGCCAACATCTGCTGCGGCATGGAGGAGACCCCGGTCACCGATGGCACCTCGACAAAGGTGGGAATTTCTGCCTTCAATGTTTTGCATCCCCAGTCCTGTTTTCTCTCGCTCTCTCACTCTCTCCATCTCTCTCTCTTTCTCTCTCTCTCTCTCTCTCTCTCTCTCTCTCTCTCCCTGCCACCCTCCCTTTAAAAGCCTCTCCTTTTTCAGGACACAGCCGCTGACTGGCTCCAAATCCACGTGGCCGTCAACAACCTGGTAGCGCTGTTCGTGCTCCTCTTCTATGTCATCGGAGCTATCGTCATCATCTGCTAATTCCCACACTCTCTCTGCCCTCTCTCCATTCTCTGTGATCCCTCCACCCGTGTCTCTCTTTTCTCTAGTCCCTCTACAACACAACACTCATCACACACACCGACTGTGCTTTAATCGATACGGTATCCCCCCATATCACTCCGCTTGTATACATCTTTACACTTACATCCCGCGTGTGTTTCAGCTTTTATGTATATTTTTTTGAGTGCTGGTATAAAGGACTTCCTGAAAAACCGAGATTATCGAGTTGGGTTACTGTCATTTTAAAGGGACTGGGAAGGGTGGAATCAATGGATCGGTCGAGGCCAACAAAGAACCCGGTCAGATCAACCCCAAATGACGCTCAGATTTGTCGTACAATACCGTATGGCGCCGTACTACACTGACTGAGTACGGTGGCTTAGGTGCTCAAGTGTAGTGGGAAAAATCAAGGTTCAAAATGCCAATTTATCGATCTTTTTTTATTATTTCAATCCAAAAATAAACGTTTTAGCCGGCTAGTGCCAAAAGTGTCACATATTTTTACAAAAATAACCGTTTTGAAGGCCCAAAACAGAAACGCCGGTTTCCAAGGCCCAGTTTGTCCGACTTTGCAACTACTAAAGCCCGCCTGGTGGCTGAAATGTGTCCAATTTCCCGAGAGCAGCAGCAAATACCTCTCTCTCGCTCTCTCTCTCTCTCTCTCTCTCTCCTCTCTCACTTGCTCCACATGTGTTTGACTCGAATTCCGCTCGCATCCATTTAACGGAATGGCCAGGCTAAGGGGGAAAGAGTTGTTGTGTTCGACTGCGCTCTATCAAAGTGGGCAGCGGGGAGGGGATGTTTTCCCCCTGCACACACACGCTGGCTTTTCGGTTGTGGGGAGAGAAGGGCTTTTTATATTTCTCGCTCGCTCTCTCTCACTTGTGTACAGAAAACGCGCCAAGCTGACCGGCGTCCCAGCCCCCAGCTCCCGCAAATTCGCACTGACACCTGCGTGTTTTTGAAGCTTCTCCCTTTTCAAAGCCAATCCTAAGCCTACTTGACCTGACTTGGCTTGGAGCGACCATGAATGTGTTTATAGACGTACCTCTGGCCGTTCCCCAAGCGTATATGCTAGCTATCCTCATGGACCTAACCGATTTTGAAGGCTTTTGAGGAGTATAGAAGCCGTTTAAGGCCGATTCGAAGCTGACTTGTCTGACTTGCGGGCGGGTTAGCTAAGGGCAGCTATTAATGCGCTTCAAGGCATACATCAAAGCATTTTCCTGAACCGTCTTTGCTAGTTACCCCACAACGGAATCGAGGCCTTTCCGCGATTTCCAAGTAAACAAGCCATTTCAAGCCACGTTAAAGCCAACCTAGCGTATCTTGAAGCTTTTTAGGCTAGCTTCAACCTCAGCTTTAGCCTCATCTTTTCCAACCCTTTCCAAAAACAAATAATAAATATCGCGGGGAGGGCCAGGTGCGGTGAGGCCCTTATCTACGCCAGTCAGCCCCCAGCCAGACCTCCCCTTTCATGTGACTCACATTTCAATGGCGCGACTGCTTTTCTATATTGTTTTTCGGGTTTCCTGCCTTCCCGCCGGAAGTTGGCATCTGGGAGCTAGAATTTCGCCTTCCTAGCTCCTTTAAAATAGATATGTAATGTTCGCTAGCTACTGGGAAGTTATCGACTTGCTCGCGGTCTTTAAGGTTGAGGAGATGGTGAAAAGTAGAATTCAATTTCTATTAAATATACAAATTCCTCCTGATCTAACCCATTAAATTATTTACAATTTTTTTTAATTCTGTGGTTACCGGAGCCCTAAACAAACTCATCCTACTCTAATCCTTTGCATTGATGTATATTTGTCATTTTTGTGTTTAAAATTTAGCCATTTTCAATACAGTATTACTCAGAAATCTTTTTATTACTCATTATTATTCCTGGATTGCCGGAAATTCGAGAAGAAATCGAGAGTTTTGTTTTTCGGCCCGAATCCACGATTCGTCAATTGGGGGCAGCTCCTGAATCAGAATCGCTTTCAGCCAAAGAAGGGCTTTTTTCCAGAAGAGAAAAAGCCGATTCTCTCCCCTTGTCGATCATCGATTCTGGGCTGTTGCCTGGCTGGCCCACACCAATCCACCCGTCCAGATGCTTTTCCCGCCCGCATTGCAACGCCTCGATTGTACGAGCTTGCTGGGAGGCTAAAAAATTATTTTTGTTTTTGGGTGTTTTCGCCAGATATTTTTGTGCTTGTTTTAAAGGAGCTGGCAAGCGAAAGGTTTCCATGCTTCCCATGGAATTTTGCAAACAATAAAATCTGTCCGAAATAGAAACTACCGTAATTTTTGAGAAATCAGTTGCATGCGGTAGTTAGGCTTATCCTGGTTTGGTGCAAATTTTAATCTATAGGGCCATCTTTCGCTTCCCGGCCCCTTTAAAAGCGAGCGAGGGACGGTACGTAGAGTTACCTTATATTTGGGGCTACGGTACCTTGAGCTACCGTATATTTGGACTTCCTAGTGCGTTTCAAACATTGGGCTACGGTAGATATTGCCGTCCACGTGCCTTTAGAAGTACATTCGCTAGGGTATATCTGGACTTCCCAGCCCCTTTAAAATCCGATGACGATACTGTATTTTAAGATTTTTGAAAATTAGCTCTAGATACCTTTTCACTTCTCAGCTCATTTAAAAGCGATTGAGTGACGGGATTCAGATATCTCGGTGTATCGTGCCTTTCTGGTCCCTTTAAAAGTACGTTAGGGTACGGTGGCCAAGTCCAACCGGAATATACTATACTTATCGGTCCTTCAAAATCCGGATGCCGTGATATACAGCTACAGTTGACTTCCAAGTCCCTTTAATAAGCCGCCAGGATACGGTAATCACGTCTACCTTTCTATCTTGCCTTCCCAGCCCCTTTAACCACCAATTTCCGCCACGCTCCAGTAAACACCGCCAGCTAATCAATGGCCTCAAATCACTCAAAAAGGGAGCCCGATGGGGGGGGCAACTGTTTACCTTCTCCCCGCCACCGGCCGTCAATGCCAATTTGTACTCGTTGCTGCTGTGGCCGGGTTCGGAAAACAAAACAAGACGCTCCAGTTTTTCCCCCGGAATCGATACCGTTAAATTTTCCTGATGTACCCAGAATTTTCAATTAGCAGGTCTGGTTTCGCTTAGGCTTGGCTTAGGCTTGGCTTCGGCTTGGCTTAGGCTTGGCTTAGGCTTGGCGTAGGCTTGGCTTAGGCTTGGCTTAGACTTGGCTTCGGCTTAGCTTAGGCTTAGCGTAGGCTTAGCGTTGGCTAGCTTGGCTTAGCTTCGGCTTAGCCTAGGCTTAGCTTAGGCTTAGCTTAGGCTTAGCTTCGGCTTAGCCTAGGCTTAGCTTCGGCTTAGCATTGTCTAAGCTTAAGCTTAGCCTAGCTTAGGCTTAGCCTTGTTTTGAGCTTGGCTTTGCCGTACTTGGCTACGGGCAGCCTTGGGTTTAGCTTAGGCTTACTGTAAAGTGTTTTTACTCAGGCTGGCGTTTTAGGATGGGAACAAGCCTATCTTGTTCAGAATTTTTTGCTGATTCCGAATCCGTTTTCCAAATTTGCTGCGGACTTCACGTTGAAAAGTCATTTTTGGTCTAGATTAAGCTTAAAAACGGCATAAATTCGGATACTGGCCCACTATTCCCTGTCTGGGTCCAGGTTTTGGTGTGCCCCTTATCTACCCTCTTGAAGCCCCCTTCCCAGTTGGCACCATGGTGCATTGGTAAGCTGTTCGCCTGCCAGGGACAGGGCGGCGGTTCGGTCCCCGCCCTGCACAATTTCTTTTGCTTTTTGCACAAAAACATATGATTTTTTGCATAAAATCGTGCTTTGCCCTCTAAAACCATTACCGAGCCAGTTTTAACGTCGGAGGTGACGACAACTTAAAAAAATAACGCAAAAAATCCAAACTTAGTCAATTTTTTAGCCTAAATGTCGAATAACTTTTTAAATAAAGGTCGACAGCAAATTTGGAAACCAGATTCTGAATCAGCAAAAAATTCTGCACAAGATAGGGTTGGTCCCATTCTAAAACGCCAGCGTGAGTAAAAACACTTTACAGTTAGCATTGTCTTGGCTTAGGCTTAGCCTTGGTTTGGGCTTGGCTTAGCCCTATCTTGGACTCGGGCAGCTTAGGCTTAGGTTAGCCTTAGGCTTTGCTTCGGTTACCAGTCCCAGATGCCGGAAAACAGTTGCTTTGTGGTGTTTTGGCGCCCATTTCCGCCCCATTCCCCGCGTTTCCGACCCCTTTCTCAAGGCCGCTCTATCTCACAGCCGTTGGCTCAAATTTGAATTTCAATTCCAGGACCTTTAAAGGGATACCCAAGGTTTTGGCGGCAAATATATAGTTATGTATTCCGGGCATTACAACCAA
>CATQJA010002709.1:895000-967500 GCA_958295435.1 Mesorhabditis spiculigera
AAGAGAGAGAGAGACGGACGTTGACTGACTAACTGACCGACCGACCCATCAATAAATTCTCGCTAACTGACGGGGCTGACCGTTGGCGGAGGATAAATATAGGCACACCAGAATACCCACAACCTACCAAACGAAAAAACTGGTTTCGCAACGTGAGCAGAAGGTCTGGGTGTCCAGAGGAGCCCCGCGTAGCCGGCGGGTTCTGAGCGTTAACTAACTCGTAGTGCCGTTTTAAAGGGATGGCGCCAGCAGACTGGTCTTTAAAAAATTTAAAAATAACTAACAAGGAGGGGGAAGAAACCTAACAAAATTTTAGGTTTTACCTAAACTAAAACCTAAAAAGTCTAATTTAATAGAACCTGACGCTTTAGTAGCGCCAAAATGACCCAAAACCAAACCCAAATTCTCAAAAAACCCAAGCTAGCATTCCCCGCGCCTTGCTAGGGGCAAAAACATCTCTACTAACCAGGATCTAGCGAAAAAGCTGTGAATGCTATGACTTGCTAGGCCCTTTAAAATTGTCCGTATCCAAGGAATAACTTGAACTTTTTTCTAATGGAAAATCTAGTGTAATTTAGGCTTTTGTGGTTTTGAAACGTACATCGCCTACCGACTACAGTAGCATCTGTCCTTTAGACTGTCAAATACCGACAAGGTTTCAAAATCCAAAAGGTAAGGTGCAAAATCTGATGGTTCTCATGACTTGCTGCATCCTTTAAAATGCTCATCCTTAACGGCGTTAGAAAAATGTTACATATAGCACCCATTGTTTGTGCTCGAAAATCGCGAAAAGGTGTAAAAATGCCGGGGGCAATTTTTGTGGCAGCCTTTGCACGTCACAATATTGTTATTGAATTCCGCTGGACTCCTCTTAACAAATGCCAGGATGACACATGACCAGTGATTTATTGTGTAGTTGTGTGTGGGAGAGCTGCCAACCCGTGGCCGTGCTTCGATTCATCGACTCACCATCCCCTCGTCGACTCGCCGTCCTGAGGGGGATTGCGGAAGAGACTGTCTGTCTGTCTGTGTGTCTGTTTGTATGATGTGTACTCAGTACTCGGTCGTACCGGCCTCGCACTGTCTATCCTTCCCCCTTTCCTCTTGTGGGTTGTCTCCGCTTTGGGGCCCGCGGTTGGCCAGGGCACCACCAGCAAGACCGGTGGATTCGTCGGGAGGTGGGAAATTTGGAAATCAGAAGTTCAAGATTGAAAATGAAACTGCAGCCGTCCGCGCTGCGTGTTCAAACCGTGTCCTGTCCTCAGCAAAATCTACAAAGAAAAAACGCCGAAAATCCCGGACCATCCCGTTAAATACGATTTATTACACACCGGCTATCACAAAGGGATTTTGGGGTCAACAATTTGATTTTATCATTTTTTTAGGTTTTAAAAGGATGGGACCACAAATTTCCATTGCTGTCACCATCCCTTTAAAGCCGATGTTACGGTATGTAAATATTTTCCAGCCGACTAGACGATGGACTAGTTTTGATCATTGCGGTATTTTTGAGATTCTTGGGGCATAAATGCAAGGGTGGAACTTGGATTTAAAGGGGATTAAATGAGATGGGAGGGGGGCTAGGATATGCTACGGTACGTAGGCATACTGCTGACGGGCGGCGCCATGGGGACACTCGTGGTCCCAGAGGCGATTCTCGCCCAAGTCGATGACACGGACGCCTTCGGAGAAGCGGACCTGAAGATGAGCGGGAGAGAAAGGAGAGAGGAGAGAGAAAGAGGGAGAGAGAGAGAGAGAGAGAGAGAGAGAGAGAGAGAAAGGGGGGAGGGGGGGGGGGAGAGAGAGGAGAGCAACAAAACCAACCTCAAGCCTAATCTTCTCCAGTCTAACTTTAGTGTTCGGGAAGCAAAGCTCGTTCGCGCTTTCCCAATAGGTCTTTGCAGCGTGCTTCGGGCAACAGTCATCCTAAAACATAGTTTAATGCACTGTAAAGCGCACCAATGGTTAAAGGATCTCTGCTAGCCTGCCTTGCGAGAATTCACTGTTTTTGCTAGCCTGCCCTCGCTCAAAAACACCCCTTTAACCCAACTGACCTCTTGCGAGAACGATTCATAGCAGCATCGACTGAACTTGTCGGTCGGAGTATCCCCATCCGATTGGCTCTCGTCTTGGCAGCACGCGAACCGGGCCTACACTTGTTTTATGATTTTAAGTTTGGTTTAAATGAAAAAAAACGGGATCAAAATAGCTTCAAGAAATCTCCAGACCTGCAAAAATTTTTGCATACAACACAGCTGGATGGTTGAATTGGAGCATTTGCCGGGGACGCATAGGTCGGTGAAATAGATCCGTTTCGTGCAGCATTTCGAGATGTGCTCGGCGCCGATTTTTTCTTGCTGAAAAGGATGTAGACGTTCAAGTGACCCAAAAGGGAAGGTCCCGAAAAAAAGGGGGGTGCGTCCCGGGAAAAGGCCGCCAGCTACAGTACGACACGTTACGCTTCTGGGCAATCAAGCACGCTGCCAAAAACGGATGCCGGCTTGGAGCGGGTTGCGTACGTTACGCGACAACGTTACGGAAGAGACGAAAAGGGCACACTTGCAAGGAAGGGGTTTTTTCAACTTTTTGGGCGTTATTTCTGCCATCTACCGTACCTGATGATAGCAGACGTCATCCGTATATGCCGAGCACGGGATATTCTCTTCGCCCATCATCTCGAAATTCCTGACCGGCTCCGGGGTGATGGCGAAGGTGGGCGGCGGGGAGGCCCACCACGGTTGCAGGCTCGGCTTTGGGATTTGAGTCTGAAAACATCGGGTTACGGTAGCCCTCCGTCTAATTTCCGCATAGATTTTGAAGGGTTTTTGTGCATCCAAGGCGTCCATTTCTGTCGCCACACCTTTAAAAATCTCTCCAGGGCCCGTATTAACTAGCGATTGAGGTATATTTGAGTAGTAGACAGGCGAGAGAGAGAAGAGAGAGAGCGAGAGAGAGCGAGACCCTCGCCCCGAAAGGCCGGCCGTCAAGTTTGTTGCCCAAACAGTCGGAGGTTGACCCCTGGGCCCCGGGGCGGCCATCGGAAGGAAGGAAAGACCTCAAAGATCGACCCCAAAAACGGTAGATTTATTTGCCTAGAGAAGGAGGAGGTGCGGCCCCGGGCCTTAATGGGTGGGTGGTCAATCAAAAGATCTACATTTTACTAGCCTAAAATAATTGCAATGAAAAAATAAAGCTTCAAATTTACCTGGGCGGGCATCTCGGTAGGGCCGGAATTTGAGGTGCCGAGGAAATAGTCGTAGTCGGCTTCTTGATATTTTGATGGGACCTGAAAAAGGCAGATAAAGAGGAGAGAGCGAGAAAGAGAGAGAGAAAGAGAGAGAGAGAGAGAGAGAGAGATTCTTAGCCCTCTCACGCACCGTCGTCGACACTTCAGCCTTTTTCTGCGGCTTCGCAACATGCTTCGGACTTGTCTGCCAAGTGACGGTTGGCTCTTCGCGTACTTGCTGGAATCCTTCGTCACGCTTCGCCTCGTTCGTCGGTTGAGGCCTTGATTGGGTATGACCATTCGCCATTGGCTGTAAACGGAAAAATTGGACAGAAAAGGGGATGTTGACGTCAGTATTTTGGCTGAGAAAAATAGGAAAACTGGTCTAAGGTACGATCGGCTACGTGTACGGTACCCTGTAAATAGGGTACGTTAAGAGTACGATACCTTCGGAGTACAGTACGGGAATAAAATACGCAACGACTACGGAGCATTGCCCTACGCGTACAGTATGACTACGGTAAGTTAGGAGACGTTTTGGATCGTATGCATGTCAAAAATTAAGGTATCGCGCACCTGTCTCTGCTCCTCCCTTTGCCTATAATTCTGATGCTGCGTCGGCGCCGGAGGTCTTGCGTAGGGTTGCGTAGGCCGTGCCTGATAACTTCCGCTTTTCGATGGGCTGTAGCCGGGAGCGACTGGGCGGTTTGTACTATAAAAATTTACAAAACAAAAACCCAAGATTACCCGGATCTTCTCTCCTCCTCCTCACGCTGTCGCTGACTTTGTGCCTTCAGCCAGACGTCAACCTTCTGAAACAAAATGTTAGTGTTCAAAATCAGGTGGAAAATAGGATCTTAAAGGGAGCGTGACAGGTGGGTGCCACGAACCCTTTAAAGCGCCTTAAATACGGAAGCTCGACACTACAAAGCAACGTAAAAGCGCAAGAAATCAGCGGTTAGTGATAGCGTTTGAAGCAGAAAACTGTAGATATCTCTCTATCTTTCTCTCTATCTCTCTCTCTCTCTCTCTCTCTCTCTCTCTCTTTCTCTTGCCACCTCAAAGCCCTGTATCGTGGAGAAAGCGTAGTTTCTGGCAACCCTCACCGGACCCGGCGGAATTGGTGGCTCGACGTCAGTGTCAACTATCTACATTTTCACTAATTATTAAAACTTCTCTGACTTTCTCTCTATCTCGCTCGCTCTCTCTCTCTCTATAAGTCGCTCTCTCTCTTCGATCTACCCTCTCTCTCCTCTCCCTCTCTCTACCCTCTCTCCCTCTCTCCTCTCTCTCTCCTTCCCTCTCTCTGTCTCTCTCTTTCTCTCTCGCTCGCCCTCTCTCATACTCTAACCTAAAGGGAAAGCAGTCGCAAAGCCATATCGTGATGCGATAATTCAAAGCTTTAAAGAAACCAAAAGGTGAAGATTAATTAAAATACCATTGGTCTAATCGCTGCCATGTTCTAAACTAAACACGTTACATGATAAAATCATTATAAAAATATGGGCCGTAGATCGATTGGACCGTCTCAACATAGAAGCCAAAAATCAACTAACCCTTGGTTCGACGCCAGCATCAGCAGCCTTGCCGTAGCTGCACCAGCCGCAGATTGCGTGCGATTGGGCCGACTAAAAGGAGCTTTTGGCAACTTTTTTGTTTGTCGATGCATTTCCAAAAAATTCCTGCTAACTAACCCTTCAAATTTAGGCAAAAAAGGGGGGTGATTCGCGAAATTTTTGGCAGGCCTTTAAAGAGACTTGGGAGGTAGAAATCCCGCAAAAAATGGCTTCCCTGCTGCTATCTGGTCTGCCCAAAATTTATCCAAAAAATCAGAGTAAATGAGACCGTTACCTTTAATGTATCAATCGTATCGGAAAATTGTCCCAAGTCCGAGCGAGCGGCTGTGATCACGTGCGCCATTCGACCACATCTAAGCGAAAAATTTTGGCCCTAGGTGAGTCCGACTTGTCAAAAATGGCAATCTCGTGCTCCTGGACTCCCAGCTTTTCATAGGTGGAATCGACATCTCGATCGATGAGGACACGCGGGAATTCGGTCTGCAATTTTGGGTTTGTGCTAGCTGTCTCCATCCCTTTAGAGATGGAAAAAATAGGGAGTTAGAGCGGAGGAGAGCGAGAGGGAGCAAGAGAGATAAAGAGAGAGAGAGAGAGAGAGAAAGGGAGAGAGAGAGAAGGAAAGAGAGAGAGAGCTCACCTGAACCTTCCCAATAATACCGTAATTCTCAAAATGCGGCGCCAAGACCGCCACCCGAACTCCGTGATTTGTAGTGGCTAGCGCGGAGAGCCTAAAAAATCAGATTTTTATACAAATTACCCATTTTCGTAAATCTGGTTCTTCTCTCTCTCTCTCTCTCTCTCTCTCTCTCTCTCTCTCTCTCTTTATTAAAACTAAAAAAATTGACCTCTCCAGCTGTTGCCGACATCTGGGGCATTGGAGGGGCATAAAAGAGATGAGCACCAGTTGACCCTGCAAAAAGCGGGTGGATGGGTTTTGGTTTTACAGGCACACACGAACGTGCGCGTTGCGTGGCGCGGAGTCTTCAAATCCACCGCTTGCTCGTTCCTTTATGCCCCCAATTTCCCACCTTTCCAGTCTTGATATAATCGGCGCCTCGGAATACGATAGACGTCGGTGTGCATAGGTCCGTTTTGATGCCCCAAACGGCTGGCAACACGCCAAAAATTAGCGTGGCAGCGAGGAGGGGGGACATTTGAAGGGTTGGGGTGGCTACATGAAGACCTGAAAAAACTGGGGAAATACATATGCTGAAAAATATGGGAAAAAAAGGGCAGACTAGCCGAGAACATTGGGGAAAATTAAAACAAAAGGGGCAAACCAGCCGGGATTGCTCAGGAACTCGCTTATTTTTAGGCAAGATAAATATGGTTTCAGAAATGAAGGAGAAAGGGAGTGAAAGAGGGAGAGAGAGAGAGAGAGAGAACGAGCGAGAGAGAGAGAGAGAGAGAGAGAGAGAGAGAGAGAGAGTGAGAGAGAAGGGTAAGAGGCAAAAAACAGGCAAGCGAAGGCTCAAAAAAACGTTACGGGTGTCTCAAAAACCCCTCGGCATTGGCCGTCTTCCACAACGGGACCAAAATTACCAGTGATGGGGACCCAAAAAAACAGTGCAGCCGAATTCAAGCAAAAAATTGGAAAACAAAAAAGAAAAAACAAAAATAAGGTTAATTGCCGATTCACAGGTTTGACGGATTCGGCCCGAAAGTTAGCAAAAAAGAAAAGGGCGCCTGTTCTACCTGTAGAAATTTTGATTAACGAAAAATACGTTTAAATTGGGCTTTCGACACTTTATTATCGAAATTGCCAAAAACTGACCAAAAAAAGACCATTTTGAAAAATACTCAAAATCCGCATGCTAATTGCGAAAACATAGCCAAAAACAGTACCACGCCTTCCAAAAACAGTTTAGGATAACTTTTGGTTTACAATTTTGCTGAAAATTTGGCTGCACGTTTATGGGTCCCCACCTGGAAGGGCCCCGACCGATGAAGACGGCCAAACCGAGGGGGGGTTTAGGGGACACCTAGACCACTTAAAATAGGAATGCAAGCCAGCTATCTCTCAGCAAAATCTCAAAAACGAAATCAGACTGTTTTAAGAAAAACACCCGACGGCCCGATTTTCATTGCAAAATAAAACAGATCCTGACGCCGATAGGATCAATGATGATGCGAGAGAGGAGGAGAGAGAGAGAGAGAAAGAGAGAGAGAGAGAGGGAGAGAGGGAGATTCCAGTGTTAGAAACAGATACCCGGCTGGCTGTCGGTGTGGCTGTCCCCTCCAGTGAGACTGAGGTGTAATGGACGAGCCCCCCAGAGGGGAAGGGAGCAAAAGGACCCATATGACTGCCACTCATCCTATTTTTTCGCCCAGGCTCACAAAATCATCTTCAGGGCCCTGGTCCAGGTGTCCTCGTGAAGATGGAGATCCTGAAATGGGTCTGGCCGGGTGAAACGGGAGACCGGAGTGAAACGGAAATGCCGGTCGGGGTGGCTTGGAAGGACGAAGTACACCTATAGACGGTTGGTTAAAAAGGCCAGAAGCCTGGTTCTTGGCCAAAATTAAAGGATAGTTACTGTAGAGCAACGTAGCTATTATTTTCCAAATTTCTGGTGGATTGCAAGTACGGAGTACACCTATCTACGGAACTCACATCTACCGAATCCGGGTTTTTTGCTAGGATCTATGGATAGCTACCGTAGCACATTGAACTTGCCATATTTTCGATAGATTCCAGTGATGCATTTTAAATTTTTGTGGCATAAAACGCAAATGAATCATCATTTTAGAAAATCTGAAAATCCAGGGTGTTTTTCCAGAACTCGAAAATTTTAATTTCTTAAAATTATCGTATCTAAAGTATATTAAAACAATTCTTAGACTTTTTACGTATAATTGGCATTTGGTATACGTTACATTAAATTCCTTGGCGGCGCAACGGCTTTATCGTTGAAAACTGATGATTTTCACAATGTTACAAAATTATGCACTTGTCACGTTGTTCTCGCACATTTCATTTGAGGAGACTATTTTTTCGCGAATTTGCTGAGCATTCCATCACTCACCTATGGACGTGACAAGTTTAAAAAACCTTTTTTGAACCGCAGAACTGACCGCCAAGGCTAAAACCCTGAAAAATTAACGCGGGCGAGAATATGCAGATGGTCAGGTCAACGGGGGTCAATCCGATTCAGTGGAGGGCATCCAGGGTCATTTCCCAAAACCACCACATCTTTCCATCAACCACCGAAAAACCCTAGAAAAAAAGATGCATCCTTTTCTAATCTTCCTCCTGATCCCGGCCATTTATTGTGCTTGCGGCACCCCGACCGAATGTCAACAGATCGCCCAGCGATTGGATAAGGTGCGTTTTGTGAAGTTTTTGGGCTTGAGTACGAGCCAATTTTTTGTTGTTGATTTAAGGTAAATTATACGTAAGATGTAGCCTTGCAAGAGCAACAGTGCTTTGTACTTGGGATACCCAATGTTTTGGCGGCAAATATATAGTTATGTATTCCGGGGGGAAAATGACGCGCGAATTTGTGCGGTAATGGATGCCCAGTGCCGCACAGAATTCGGCCTCACTCCCCCCTTGTGCGTCCCCATCTCGACCAATGGCTTGCCACTATGGCCTAAAGGATAGCCCAGGTCTGGAAAGCGGGGGCCCGGGGCCCGCCCGCGCATGGTTTTGCTTTTGAGCCCCGAAAAGGTTGGGTATCCCTTTAAAGACTACCAGAACGATGGAACCGCACTGTCACCCCGAGGGTGCTGCCCCCAAGAACGCGCGAGAGGGTCGTCATTAGTGGTGTCCAGTATTGGGCAAAGACCCTCTGGGGTTTGGGGCCCTCTGACGCCTTACAAACTTGCCGTGGTATAGTGGCGTAGCGCGGACTGTGAGCGAACCATGGCGGGTTCGACCGCTCCGGTGCGCAACCTTGCTATAAACGGAAATAATCGTTCTGGCGGTTTAAAGGAACATCACCTCGCAATTTTATGAAACGACCCCGCCAAGCACCTTGTTTCTAAAGCGTGGGGGCCCCCGTGGGAAGAGGCCTTGCGCCGTCGGCGGTTGGCCATTGGTTTCTGTTCGCTGGCCGCAAGAGGCCTGGTCAACCCCGGACGGCAACGCTTTTGCTTCTTCACGAAAGCTGGAGTTTGATGCTTTAAGCGTAGCGTATCTCTGCTGATAAAGTGCTAGGTGTAGTTAATTGTAGCATAGCGTGGCCAAAGCCCCGAATCGGCGTATTTCCAACACGCGGCTATAACACTAGATTTTCACAAAACAAAAATTTTTTTCCGTTTTCGGATTTTTAATGAACGTTGCAGGGAAAAACGGGCGGTAGGAGATGGGGTAGCCAAAGTTTTGTACGCGTATTCGTCAACGACTTTTTCACACGATTTTTTTGTAGAACTAACCTAGATTAGACCAAGCCCCGACAGGAACGCGCGTAATTTGGGGCGTAGCGCAGCCAAGAGTGAAGCTTGAATTTTCCGCCATTATTCTCAACTATAGTTTCATCTTAAGCATTTTCAGATGAAAGCCGAGATGCGCCATGGGGGCGGCTTCAAAGACCACGAGATGACCACCATGTCTACCACGCGAAGGGCAGATTACAATGCCACCTCGGAGTCAAAGCGCCAGAAATTCCAAGGTATTTTTTAATTTTGCCTTGCTTTATTTTTAGGCCAAACGAGTTAGTTGCCGTAATACGCCTCGTTGCGTTTGCCTACTTACGAAGCATTTTAGCCAATTTTTAAACTTAGCGATCGTGGCCAATTAATTTTAATTATCTTTTATGCAAGTCAACCATCGTAATCGTTTAGGCTCCAAGTCCAACAGCACCGAAACGAGCACCACCGGCCTCGGCGAACGGAATCGACAACTGCGCGAATGTGACTCCGGTGATGGAGTGAGTTGATTTTTAACAGTCCATTCATGGGCGTAGCGGATGCGTAACGGTCTTGCCACAATAGTGCCGCTTAGCCTAAGTTCCCGGTTAGAAAACCGCGGACATGAACGCGCCACGAAATCCGAGAGCCCGTAACGACCACAGATGTCGAAAATTGCGCGTAGCCGTACGGGAATCCACTTCAAAAATTCTTAGAAGACCGCGACGCGACCCAGCCCCTTTAAAATCCATTTTCCAGACCCCCAACTGCTGCCCCCGGGACCTCCTTATCAACCTCGACGTGAGTTTTCAGCTTTGCAAGCAGTACAGTCCCATTTAGCATTTCGACGGCTGGGATTTTGTCGTCGCCCCCAGGGAGATCAACGTCCGCCAATGCGTCGGCGACTGCACCGTGCCGCACCTGCTGGTTCGTTTTTGTTTGGGGGTTGTTTGCCGCAATTGGTACTGGACTGCCAGCAAGGAGCGGTGAAAATCAAGATTGTTTAAAATAAAACCTTTTTGAAAGTTTGTATCTGTTTTATAGCAAAAAGCGGTCCGGGCCCACCGAAGAAAATTTGTTTATTCTCCGCCCCCCCCCCCGCACGGCGGGGGGCCGCAAAAGTCATAGGGAACCGTATCCGACAAAAAAATTTTTAAAAAACCCTGCCTTGTCTGTTCCTTTCAAATAGTCACCAACTATTTGCAATCGAAGCTTCTTGAATTTCTACCTTTTAAGACCACGCGGGAAAACCTTGAGAAGAAAGACATGCTCCATCTCACGCGCAACGACTTCCTCCGGGCCAGCTACGCGGTCGAGGTAAGGCTTTTCCATGGATTTAAAAATATCTATTTCTACTTTTTCTTTTCCATTTCCTAAAGAACCTTTCTCAGCTAGCGCCCACGTGCTGCCACATCGACAGCTACGCGCCGCTCGACACCATCCTCATCTTCCCCAACCAGACGGTCACCAAGTACGTCTTCCACAACGTCGTTGCGCTCAGCTGCTCGTGCTTCTGAGGTGGAAACGAAAGCGCGTGGGAATTCTGTTAATGTTGTAAATTTTTGTTATGCAATTTCCAGAATTTTAAAATAAACTTTTAAATTAGCGTTGGAGCATGACGGAATTTACCAATATGTCCTTTTCCAACCTTTTATCTCGCTCTGACTATTTATTTTTTTTCAAATGGCTCTTGCTCTTTCTCTCTCCCTCTCTCTCTCTCTCTCTCTCACATAACACACTCTCTCGCTCTCTCTCTCTCTCTCTCTCTCACTCCCTCTCTCTCTCCCTCTCTCTCCCTGTCTCCCCTCAGTCTCTCCCCGGCTCTCTCTCTCTCTCTCTCTCTCTCTCTCTCTCCCTCTCGCGCTCTCCTCTTTCTGTCTCTTTCTCGCTCTCCAAATCTCTATACTTTGGCCAACATCCAGCTCTGTCTCCTTCCCCTCACTTCTCAATCCCTTTAAATAATCCCCCCTCCTCCGATCATCCACCCCTCCAATATGCCCGAGAGCTGTCAACCATAGCGGCCCTATTTTTGAGAAGTCCCCTGGTGGGCCCACCCCAGCTGGAGGCCCTTCTCCGCCTCGAGATGGTTGGGGACAGATAGCAGGGGATGAAGTCCGAGGGAAAGGGATGGTTGTGATGGGCTGTGACAAGAGATGTCGCTTTATGTTAAAACACACTCCAACACACCCTCTGGGGGCATCACAAATAGCGCTATGGCTGTCAGGAGATCCTGAAAAAGGTGTATACATGCAGATTGGAAACTTGGATAAGGAAGAAGAATGATGCGGGGTGTCGTGGAATTTTTGGCGTTTTTGGAGTTTTACGTTTTTAGGAGGAAGCCCACGGCTATGGTAGTCTTTAGTGGGTCTTCAAAATGGTGATTTCAAGCTCGTCTCACTATCCAGCTCTCGACTTCGCTCTGTCTCTCGCTCTGTCACTCTCTCTCGCTCTCTCTCCCTCTGTATCTCTCTCTCTCTCATTCGCTCTCTATATCTTTCTCCCTCTCTCTCTGTCTCGGTATCTCGCCCTCTCTCTCTATCTCAATATCTCGCCCTCTCTCTCTCTCTCTCTCTCTCTCTCTCTCTAGCTCTCTATCTATGTCTCTCTCTCCGTCTCTCTATCTGTCTCTCTCACCCTCTCTATCTCTGTCTCTATCTCTGTCTCTATCTCACGCTCTCTTCCTCTCGCTCTCTCTCACTCTCTCGCTCTCTCTCGTCAGGAACATCCCTTCAATCCCTTTAAAAGCTCAATTTCACCTTGTCTTCTTGTGCTCCACCTCATTCCTTCTTGCGGCGCCGTTTTTTGGTGTCCCCCGGAATTCTCGAGTTTCCCGCCCCATCCCGCCGGGTTGTGTGTCGCCGCCCTGCCGTATATTCTCATATTTATGGACTGTAATGTTGAAGTGAAAACAAGAAAGCGAGGGAGAGAGAGCGAGAGAGACAGCAAGCTACGATCTCTTTCTCATTCTCTCGCAGCTGTGGCCCTCAAAAAGGGGCCCAGCTGGGCCCCCTTCTCCGGTGTGGCCAAGGGGAGGAGTGTTGTGGTGGGGCAAAAAACGGCCCGGGGGCTCCATGACTTGGGCCCCTTCGGGTGCTCTGGTCCACTGGTCCGGATTCCATTCGCTAATTGGCCCTTGATCGACCGGAGGTGGGGCTTGAACGACGGCTGGCGCTCCGTCTCGAAATTCTGCTTGAAATTAGCCTTTTCAGCGCTGTTAAAAATTATTTTGGTTTCCGGAGCTCTGCGGGATCCATTTCTTATGTTTTATTTTGTGGTTTTTTTGTAGGAAACATCTTACTGTGGGTTTTAGACGATTCGGGTTTGCGCCCTTTCTACCGTACCCTAGCCTATAGCTTAGAATTTGCCCTGAAATACCGTAATCTTTGGAATTTGGGCACTAGGGTTTTGAGCGTACCGACTCGGATTTTTTGGCATCGTGGCACCGGAAGAATTTCAGTCATAATCCCGACAATCCACATCCCGACAAATGTTGGGCGCTAGTTTTAAGCCTTTTTTAAACAGCTATTTCTCAAGTCGGGATTTTGGCTGTCCGATTTAGGATGCCGGTATTATGGCAGCCGGTATTTCGACTGTCGGTATTTTGGCATCTCGCGATTTAAGCTGTCGGGATCTCGATGTTTTCCCTTGTGGACGATGTCGTAATTAGGAGTTATGTGTAGCTTAATCGTCATGTTTTGAGTTAAACATACTGTAACCCCAGATTTGGGTGTATTTTAGCTTCAAAATCTGCAAAAAGTATTCTTAGCCTAGAATTTCGTAAAGTGTCGGAATCCCGCTTATGATTACACTCAATAACCACCTTCCTTTTTGACCAATTCCCCGAAAAGCCCTAACGAAACCCGATTCAGCCTAATTTGTCTGTATGTAGCGATCATCAATTCCCACCCCATCCCATCCCTAAATGCTATACAATCACATGTCCATGGCTGGGCGAGAGGCGATTTTTACGCGTCTCAAGGGCGCCAACAACCCTCCGGGGCCTATCCGATTTCATTTGGGCCCTCCATCTGGGTCCTCCCCCCCCCAGGCACCACAGGAGCACCAGGGCCCCGTCCTTCCCCAGCCTACCTCGATTGATCCCGCCATTTTAGGGCTGGTTTTCTTGTTTTCGGAGAACGGCAACTACAAAAGTTTGTTTTGGCGCTTGGTGACACATACAAAAATATTTTAAAGGAATGGTGGCACCAAAATCGATTTGACTAGTTTGCTGATTTAGCGAGGTTCTGATCTCCATTTTTGCGTGTTGCAGGTCTGTTAGAGCGCTCAGCGTGCTTAAAGAATCTCTGCTAGCTTGCCTTGATCGAAACTAGGTCCGGTGAAATCTCGGCCTCTTTCTGGCCAGATAAAATCTTGCTGAAGGTTATTTGCGCTTGAGCGAATTTGGGGGTTCCCTGACTTGCTAGCTCGTTTTGCGAAAACTGTATCTATCTATCGCCTACTCTCTCGATCGTTTGCTCTCTCTAGTCTCTCTCTCTCTTTCTCTCTCTCTCTCTCTCTCTCTCTCTCTCTCTCTCTCTCTCCCACTCTCTCTCTCTCTCTCTCTCTCTCTCCACCTCTCTCGCTCTCCGTCTTTATTGCTCCCCGTCTCTCTCTCACTATCACTTGCCGCCAAACCAGCAGTCCAAAAAAACCGGAAACGGTTGCTATAATTTATGGTATACCAAAAACTTTCCCTATCTTTTTAAAATCCATGTCCCCACCCCGTAATTAACCCCCAAAAATTAGTGCCACCCATCCCAAGCCGCCACTAAAAAAGCCCAAAACGATGCCCCCGTTAGCGGGCTATTAAACGAGAAAGGGCACTCATGCTCCCCGTCTGCTAGGAGAAAAGAGAACTAAAAGAGAGCATGAGGAAGAGATGGAGTTGATGGATTATATGGCCTGAGGGTATGAGTGGGGGCCCTTCTCTAGCTTGCTCCTGCCCCCATCTTTTTCGGTATTTATTCTTAGCCTGCCCCTCCACTTATCATCATCCATCCTTCCTTTTCGCACATTCGCATCGTGGTGGTGGCAGCTGTTTTTATTTTTGGTTTTCACACGTTGCTCGTGTTTTCGGGATCAGTTAGTTAGCTTGGGATGGGTGAGCTTAGATTGGGTTTGTGCTTCATTTAAGCCGAGGCGTAGAAACGGTATTTGCTAACTTGCCGGAGAGCGATGGCAATTTTAAGGTTGGGTTGCTGTTTTGAGGTGGCTTTTGCTCTCACACTCACTCTCTCGCTCTCTCTCTCACTATCTCACTAACTCTCTCTCTCGTGCTATTTCTCTCGCTCTCTCTCTCGCTCTCTCGCGCTATCTCTCTCTATATGTCTCTATCTCTCTCTCACGCTATCTCTCTCACGCTATCTCTCTCTATCTCTCTCACGCTGTCTCTCTATATGTCTCTATCTCTCACGCTATGGCCCTCTATCTGTCTCTCTTGACATGGCTTATTGCTTGCTCGTTGTCTATCTCTCGCTCTCCCTCCCAATCGAACCCCAATATTAAGCTGATTGCCAGAAAAATTTGCCCCAATCACATTCCGCCCATGTCTTGGGGGTGTTCGGTTTGGGCCAAGCTGAGGGAGAGAGAGAGAGAGAGAGAGAGAACCAGAAACACCAGCCGACTGATAGTGATTCATCACCTGGGCCTCCCGCTGCTCTCTCTCTCTCTCTCTCTCTCTCTCTCCCTTCCATCCTCATGCCCTCCGGGCCAACTGCAGCCTGCCTTCCCCCTTTAATCCCCGTGGCTGACTGGTCGAGACGTGCTCGGCCCTCATATAAACACATGCTCCTTTGGACATTCCTCTCCCGCTTCCCCATTCGATGGCCCTCATTTCCATATTCACTCATTTACCAACACTCTCAGCACCCCTCATTTAGCACTCACTGGCTGACAGGGGCTATTAATTAGAGGGCTAGGGAGAATGGGTGGTCATTTGCACTTGCAGTTGGGCTACGGTAACTGGGGTGTATTTTAGGCGGTAGACGGGGAAATTATATATCTGTCTCTCTCCCTAACTCTCTCGTTTTACCACTCTCTCTAGCTTTAACTTCATGAGCTGGCGGGTTGTCTTAGAACGCTCCGATGCTCGGAAGAAGCCATAGAGAGAAGGCGAGAGAGAAGGAGAGAGAGCGAGAGAGAGACAATGAGAAGCCTAAAACCGCGCAAATTTCCTATTTACGGCCGGAATTCGATCCTTCTCTCTCTCATCTCTCTCTCTCTCTCTTTCTCTCTCTCGCTCTCCTCTCTCTCTCGCCTCTCTCTCTCTTTGTTCTCACCTTTCTTCCCTTTGGCCCCAAACTAGCACCGTCCCTTTAACGTCGGCTTGTTTTCTCTAGCGAACCCCAGTAGCCAAACCCTAAAAGTCCTTGTGGACAACGGACATTTCCTGTGTACTGCCCTGTCAGACGGCTTCTCCTTCTCATTCTCCTTCCTCGTGAGGTCTGTCTCCAGATGGCTGTCACTCAACATCATCATCCCCTCCTCCTCTTCCTCCTCCTCTGCTTCTCCCCTTCTATCTCCACCCCAAATTGTTTCCACCTAAAAAGGGGGAGCACCACAAATTTTTTGGTGGGGTAATTTCGATGGGGGGCTGTGGTCTGCTGTGGGGCCCATTTCCGCGAATTCCATCTGAATTCCGGGGGTTTGGGGTACGGTAGATGGGTTGAGGCTTGGAATTTGGGATTTTTCTGGGGGCTTTGCTTTGAATTGCTTAACGAGCTTCTTCTTTTCTTTTTTTTAATTGCGATTTTTCGCTCGATTTTCTAGAACGTGATTCGAGGGATTTTGAATGGTGTTTTAGCAAAATGTAGCCAGATTTTAAGTAGATAATCATCCAAAAAACTTTCAAAAGTCGAAATTTTAGCAGAAAAACTTATTTTTTGCAATGTTCCCACAATTTTTGTAGTTTTTTGCTTTCATTAATACCATAAAATGGTGTAGACACATTTCTACCAATATAAATAAAATTTTACATGCAAAATGTTTCTTTCCCGCGACAAACCACCCCCCCGCCTCATCCCCCCGATAATGCAAAAGATCCGCAAGAAACCCCAATAAATCACAGAATTCTGGATTTTGGGTTTAAGTATCCGGCTCCTTTTGATTAATACCTCATGCTCAGCTACTAACGTTTAGGCGCCCTCTCAATCCCTTTTCGTTAATGCATTGTGCCAGTGCCAGAAACTCTTACTCTCGGCTTCCCCTCTAACCCCCCGGCAATAATCTGATTACTACTGTCCATCAGAATCCCCCTCCTTTCTTCGACCCTCCTCCCCTTCCGTCCCTTCAGATCAACCGGCCATCCGTCAGAAAGCGCTTCTTTTTGCAATTAGGCCAGAAGCGGGGCTAGTGGCAGGGGAAGGAGGAGAAGCCGGCCACTTCCCACATCAGCCCCAAGATGCTACTCACCACGCCACCAAAACAGCCGTGGCTTCTGGACGTTGTATGAGTAGCAGTGTTCCAAGGATGTGGTCTCTCTCTCGCTCTTTCTCCCTTTCCCCTCTCTCTCTCTCTCTCTCTCTCTCTCTCTTTCTTCCCTCTCTCTCCTCTCTCTCTCCCTCTCTCTAACAGCCATCTTTTCCCCCACATTCCACCCCTTTAATGGAACCAGAAGTAACCTAGGGGTAATCCGTGCACTCCGAAACTTACAGTAATCCGTCACTCTACCAAAAAAAAAAATCCCCAGCCCCTTTAAGATTATTTTCTCAAAGATCGAAAGGGTGAATGCCAGGGAGGATGTTTTTCGTTAGTCGGTCGAGGAAGGCTCATCATGGGTGTCCGAGTATTCGGTGGGTGTGGGTCCGGATATTGCTTCGGGTGGGCCCTTGGGCCCTCTCGGGACACATATCCATCTAGGAGCGCCTGGCAAAATATATTCCGCAAACGTGCGAACGTCGAAATAAGGGGAAAGTAAAAGTGCGAAGTCTGATGAGAATATTTCTTTCGTTTTCGGGATTTTTCGGAGGTTATCCGTCGTAGAGAGATCAAAATCGTGCGAGAGAGAGAGCAAGCGAGAGAGAGGGAGAGAAAAGGAGAATGAGAGAGACAAATATACCAACTCTAGCCAACAACCGAAAAAGGTCTTCTCAGTTTTGCGAATCATAAAGTGCGGAATTTCAAGAGAATCACAATTTCGGTGTCGAAGCTTCGGTTTCTTCCTAAGAACCCGACAGATCAAAAATCCCGTCAAATTATTTGCCATTCACACAACCCCTAGCCCCCCAAAAACCCGTCGAAAAGCGTGAAAAACGTTCAGTAGTTGGGGTGTGCAAAGTGTCTGTGCCATCAGCCCCCTCTGGTCTTTGTCGTCTTTAGCAACTTTTTCTATTTGTGTACTCATCCACGGGGAGGGCAGCTGGGGGAAGAGGGGGGCCCACACCCACCCACAATCCGTCTGGTTGTCCAAAATATTCGGCTATCAGCTTTTGAAATTTTTATTTTCGTATTGCAATCGATTGGATTACAAAAGCGAGAGAAACAGGGAGAGCGAGATGGACAGAGCGAGAGAGAGAGAGAGGGAGGGGGAGAGGGAAAGAGAGAAAGAGCGAGATAGAGAGAGAAACAAAGCGCGAGAGAGTTGAGCCAGAGACCACTAAAAAGAGAGAGCGAGAGAGAGGGAGAGAGAGAGGGGAGAGTGAGAGAGAGTGAGCCAGAGATCACTAAAAAAGAGGGAGAGAGAGCGAGAGAGAGGAGAGAGAGAGAGGGGGAGAGAGAGCGAGAGGAGAGGAGAGAGACGAGAATAAATGGAGAATTTCCGGCACAAAATTCCTTTCTTTATCTATTCGCCGCCCGATTTCTTAAGCCATTATCTATGACGCACCTATCGAGTTCTCTTACCTCCAAGAACTTGACAAAATTTGCTGAATTTTCAGGAAATTCATGCGCTTAAGTAGCTTCATGCTGAACAAAGTCAGCTAGTTTAAATTTTAGCTTTTTAAACCTCTTAAACTTCGTCCAAGCTTGGCTTCGTAGTCCCTTTAAAATCCACCCTAACCTTTCATGCAATCCACTCAAATTTTTTTCGAATGTTGCAAATGCCAATGGCCCAAGAAGGACATGCCTAGATGGTCCTCCTCCCCTCCTCGCCCTCCCCCGTATAAGGTGTAGGCTTAGAGCTTTTCCCTGCCCCCCCCCTGGCCGGGTAATACAATTTGGGTGTGGCTGGGTCCTCGACGCCGCGCCTTCAGGAGGAGGAGGATGGGCCCCGCCTTGTCTCCTCCTCCTCCTTTTCTTACCCCCCAAAAGTCCAAGCCAGCCACCCAGACCTTTATGGCAGGAATTCATCTGCTTTTTAAGGGCCTTTAGGTACGCTTTGGGGGAGTTGGATTAGGGGAATGGGAGGGCATTTGAACTTTGCCGCCCTGTGTTTGGACTTTAGTTTATTGTCGTAATGGAATACGATTTAGGCTAAAGCATCATGCTCATTCTCTCTCTCACTCTCCCTCTCCCTCTCTCTCTTTTCTCTCTCCATCTCTCTCCCTCTCTCTCTATCTCACTCTCACTCTCGTCTAATCCCTGATCCCCTCCCATTTCCATTCGTTGTTGCTTTTTGATGTTTTTCATTTGCCTCCTTCTCCTTCTTCCCTTCCGGGTGTCCCCCTTCTTCTACCCAATTAATTCGAGTCTTTCCCCTCCCCAAGAACAATCGAAAAATACTCAAAAATGCCAGGAGCCCCCCCTTCCCGTTGTGGCGTGGAATTGACCTTTTGGTCGCGAACGGGGGATGACATAATGGGTGGGGTGGATTAATTAGTTCGTTAAAGGGACCGGGACGGCCGGAAAACTTAGCTTTTTGGCTATCGACGTCGATATCGACGGTGCCCGGTTTTCCATTGCGTGATGGATCACGGTAACTTCACGGAGTTCAAGCGACGGCGCGTTTCGTGTTGCGCTTCCTTCAAAATCCATGCAAAACCTCTAGCAAAAAGGCCATAATCATGCATTCTCCGTCCTCTTATTATCAATGCATCGAACGCAGAGCACCGGCCCTTCAATTGGTGCGTCACGTAGTTAGTATTCTGACTACGACTGGCTCCATTGTAAACCGCTACTTTTTAACGGGTTTCAGATCCCTATTTTTTTGATAAACTTTGCTAGCTTTCGATGCCTTTAAAGGGGCAGGGAAAGCATGGTTAGGGATTTTACGCTTGGATTTTCTATAACTCGTCTTCCATGACGCAATGAAAATCCGGCTTGAGCGTTGCGTGCCGCGGAGCGGTCAAAAGCATAGAGAATCCATAGCCAAAATCCTAGTCATACCTCGCACTCCCATTTAAAAGGTCATTTTCCCCTTAATTTCCTCCAATAGTACATATTTTCCTTCCAAACGAACATGGGCCCTTGGCGGAACGATCTTATTAGAGTTTCAGCTGTTTTCCGGGGTCACCAGAGGACCCAGCGTCCAGAAAGGACCAATTGGATGTCTTCTTCTTGGCTCCATAGAGAGCGAGAGAGAGAGAGAGAGAGAGAGAGAGAGAGAGAGAGGAGAGAGAGGCCGAGCATCTTGTGGTGTGTATCGAGTCTACAATGAATACCGGATGAGTGGGGGAGACCGAGCCTCCTCCTCGTCCTCGCCCTTCTCCGGCCCAAAATGGAGCTGGGCTGACGAATGTCTTTCTTTGGGCCGACTGACTTCGTTTTCTTTCTTTTCCGCTTTTTCTCCTTGTCTTCTTATCGGGGCTGACCACAATCGGCGCGCCTACTTTTCCGGTGTTTTCCAGTCGAGTTGCGAAATTTTCTGGGTATTTTTGGGCGTGCTGGAGGGCGAAGTTATTGTAGGAGCTTCAGGTTTCATGCCCGAGTTTTAGTAACTAATCTTTGCTAGTCTGCCAGCTTTCTGCTCCCAAATGGTTTCTGCTAGCCTGCTTTGGTGGCAAGATATGTGCAAAGCTCAACTTTTTTTGGATGCTAAAGTTAATGTTGCAGCAGAGTTTTTAAATGCTCTTTGCGTTTTCATCTCTGTCTCTCGCTCTCTCTCTCTCTCACTCTCACTCTCTCTTTGATCATTTCTCCTGCATTTCGAGAACACTTAACATAATGATTCTGCCGGCGTCCGGTTGCCCTTTAGAACTTCACGCGTTTAGCAATTACCCCGGTTAACCATTACCAAGGTGCTGCTTTTTTTGCTTATTTTTGAGTCTGGGAAAAAAATTATAATTAAAACCATTATAGTATCCAACCAGCAAGTCCCTTTGAGTTCTTTAAAGGGTTCTCAGACCATGGGTTTTTTGCTATTAGTTCTCTATGGAATCGGCCTCAATGGCGCAACGGAACGCGGGAGCTCCAGTTCTCATGTTCCTTTCAAGTCCGACTCCAGCGTTAAAGACACTGCTAATTCCAACAATAATCCGCACAGCCCAAATCCCGACGTCCCGACCTAAAATCCTGATAATCGATGCCGTAATCTCGAAATAAGCTTGACGCGGTTTCAAAGGTCTTTTTCTTGAAAGCTATTTGCATGTCGGGCGTCGGGCCTTCGGGATTTTGGCTGTCGGGGTTTTCGCTATCACGATTTTGGCGTCCCCCCACTCCCGACCAAAAACCTTCCGAAAGCCTCAGTTTAGCACGTTACTTTGCGTCTGCCCCAACCCCCCGGGAGTTCATTATCCCATTTCGCGAAGTGTCTCCCTGTCGAAAGGGTTGGAGCGGAAATTGGCTCCCGCCTCGGGGATTCCCATTTTAGGGCCCAGACCCCAAAACGACGATGAGTTGGACCCCACGGTGGAGCGGGTCGGCCGCACGGCAAGAAAAAATGGGAGGCCGCGCCGCGCCGGTGGGGGGAGAAAAATGCAATTATCTGCCGGGCCCTCCCAAATCGCATATACGCGCATGGCTGCCAGGGGGGGGGGGAGAATTTGAATTTTGTCCCCGAAGCAGGACCCCGAATCGAGGCACGACATAAAGAAAAGGTCTTCGCATTTTAAGGGAAGTGGCAAATGTCGATTTTTTGCTATGCATTTTACTTGTAGTTTGCCGCACTCGCAAAACGCATTTCAGTACGAGGATACGGCAAAATTCATAAAATCCATATCCGTGAAACGGTATTCTTGGCTTACAAGTTCCTTTAAAGACTCTTTTCATCGAAAATTTGAAATAATTTATCGAAAATGCGCTTCATATTCACACTCGCTCGCCCGCTCTCTCTCTCTCTCTCTCTCTCTCTCTCGCTCTCTCTCTCTAATTCTCTACCCCCCCCCCCCCCCCCCCCCCCCCCCTCCCCTCTCTCTCTCTCCCTTGTCGAACTTCCGGCACTGATTCACAGGTCACGAAGCCAAAATATCAACTCCCAAAAACCCCAAATACCTGGCGTAATGAGTCACCACCCCCCGTATGCTAATGTCGATTCAATTGTTGCGTGTTGTCCCACGCACACCTCGACGGCTACATTAGCCATCTCCGGCCCATCCGAAAGAGGCTGTAGAAGCAGTGAATCATGATGTGACCCACGCCAAACACCCCATCTCCCCCTGATCGATTATTTGACTTTCTCATCTCCCGACCGGCCATTGGGGCCAGGGAGGAATGACTCCTATACAACAAGGGAATTGACCCTTGCACACACAAGCGATAAGCTAGATAGTTGCCCGGTCAGGGCGATTGACCGGGGGCACAAAATAGCAAAGAAATGGGTTTGAGGGTTGTTTTTCTTTCGGGGTTTGATCACGTTTTCTCCCTATATTTATCTCGCTCTTCTTCTCTCTCTGTCTCTCTCTCTCTCTCTCTCTCTCTCTCTCTATCTCTCTCTCTTTCTCTCTCTCCCTCTCTCTCTCCTCTCTCTCTCTCCCCCTCCCCCTCCCCCCCCCCCCCCCCCCCCCCCCCCCCCCCCCCCCCCTACCGAAAATCATTTATATTCTATAGCTTCTCGCCAAAAACCAATATCGAGCCTTGTCCTTCAAGTTTCGATTTCTCGCGAATATAGTCTGGGTTATAATACCGCTTTATATACTGTATTTTTGTAATGTTTTAGCTGAATTTGAAGCACTACCTAGCGCAGAAAAACTATAATTATTTAATTGTTGGATAAAAGATTTTTTTATAACCTTTAAAAGAATTTCAAACAAAATCTCAAAGCCCTAATGCCGACAAGCCAAAATACCGACATGCCAAAATACCGGGAATTCATGACACTAGTTCTGAAACGCTTTTTAATCAGGTTTTTGCGGATCGGATTTCAGCCGTCGGGATTTTGACTGTGGAGATTTTTTTCTTGCTTTTTGTCTGAAACGCTCACTCCTGTGATTACATATACGCTGGTGATTTGTAAAATGAGAGTAATAATTAAATAATGGATATTTTGGACGTAAAAACACTCCATTTTGAACGAGAATTCCGCTCCAATTCCACGGTATCAATCGCACCCTTTCCTTTGATCCGATTTATACCCCTAGGGCATATTCACACCCTCCCGCACCATCCCCACAACTGAATCACCCAGATCTGATGGGCCCCGAGGGTTTCCCATTCCAATTCCCCAAGCGATTCCAATCGATTCTCGGTATCACCTGTTCAGCTCTTCCCTTCCGCTGCTTCCATTCTTCTCGCTTCCGATCCACTCCTCCCCCTCCCTCTAATTGACACCTTTCCGCCTATTCGGCACCCGGGTTTATAGCCATTTATGGGTCGGCGAATCCCTTGCCAATTCGGTGACAAGCCACCCGCATTTTCGACCAGCTCGCTTTTTGCTTGTTTGTTTTGGGGGGGGGGGTTGTTGCAAAAGTTGAGCTCGACCGGGCGCCTTTTTAAAGCATTTAAAGGAGGGACGATAGTAGGCTTACCTGTAATAAACGAATAGACTTACCTAGGGCTGACTGTATCTCTCTCCCTCTCTCTTTTTCTCTCTGTCTCTCCCTCTCCCTCTCCCTCTCTGCCTATATCTCTCCCGCTCTCTGCTACCATCTCTCGCTTTGAGCTTTAAACGGAGCATAACGATTCGCACTCCTTTCTCTCTTTCTACCATGTTCTCTCTCATTCTCTTTCTCTCTCTCTCTCTCTCTCTCTCTCTCTCTCTCTCTCCCTTTCCCACTCTTTCTCGGTCTCGCTTTCTCTGTCTTGCTCTGCTGTCCTCTCGTTTTCCTCACGATCTTGCGCTCCGAGGATTAGGTTTTTATGACGTAACCAATTAGTCTTAATTGATCTATCGCTCTGTCGTTCTATCTATCTATCTCTCTCTTTCTCTCCCTCTCTCGCTATCTGTCTATCTCGCTTTCATATTTCTCTTTCTCTCCCTTCACCATCCCTTCCCTCCACTACCCTCCAATCCCAGCTTGCTAAAATCAAATTCCCCACTCACTCTCACTCCTCCTCATCCCTTAAAAGTTGCTCTTTTGGCGGCGGGGATGATGTCTCTTTCTATGTGGATCTTGTGGGTGTTGTGTCCCCCTCGATGCCACAATCAAATTGGCCGCAATACTGGGCCCTCCTCCTTTTTCCAATGGGAGGTCCACCCCTTCTTTCTCAATCCACCCCTCAACACCGAGACAGACATGCGGACACACCACTACGCGTTTTACCCCCGAACGCCTGGGCCGGCCCCCGGAATCTCCCGGAATCGCCTAAATCCATTAGGGGGCTGAGAGCCGGTCCAGAAGCGGCCAGGCCCGTGGATTGGATTTGGGTTTTTTCGGGGGTTTTAGGGTTCAACTGGTTTTTTGGTTTTAAAGGGATTGGCAAGGCTTGATTATGGTTTTTGCGTCGATTTTCTCTGGATTTAGATATTTACTATTTACTATTTTATTGCGTAATCGATTAAGCTACGTGAACATTGCGATTTTTTCATAGTCATTTTCTTTTTATCATTTTCTTTACTTTTTTGTGTATTTCCAATTTTCCTCGATTTAAAACCCGGTATAACCTTATTTTTTGCAGGGTATGCTTCACTAATTCGTGCCACCCTTAAGACGACGGCAAGAAGGTGATCAGCCCCCACGGCAGCTCGCTCAACATGACGGCGGACACCGGCGACATGGAGAAGGTCAAGGTGGCCGTGCGGGTGCGACCATTTAATAAACGAGGTGAGAATGTGTATTTCTGTTTCTCTCTCTCTCATTCTCTCTCTCTCTCTGTCTCTCTCTCGCTCTCGTTCTCTCTCGCTCTCTCTCTCACCTACCGTTTTTCCAGAAAACGAGCTTCGCACCAAGTGCGTCATCCAGATCCAGGGCGCCGACCAGATCAGCCTCGAGCCGGGCAGTGAAGAGTGAGTTTTCAAAAACCACAGATTACGGTATCGAAACCATATTTTAGAAAACAACTCAAAAACTTCACTTTTGACCACGCGTTCTGTTCCATCGATCCCGCGGACTCGAATTATGCAAGTAGGAATTACAACGTTTTTGTGGCTTTTGTAGTCTGTAGTTTTATTGCAAAAACAAAGTAAATACTACCATATCCCCATAAAAATGATTTTTGCTTTTTAGGCCAAGAAGAGGTGTTCAAAAACCTTGGCGAGGGCGTGCTGGACAACGCGTTTCAGGGCTATAATGCGTGCATTTTTGCGTACGGCCAAACGGGTGGGTTTTTTTGGTTTCTTTCTCCCTATCTATCTCACCTTTCTCGCCCTCATGCTCCATCGCCATTTTGAGCCTGAACTTTTCTAGGTTCCGGAAAGTCCTATTCAATGATGGGAACATCTGAACAGCCTGGAATAATACCTCGACTCTGTGATGCTGTATTTTCAAGGATTGAAGAGACCACTTCGGAAGAGCTGAGCTATAAGGTAAGGTTTTCAAAAATTCCTCAAGGATCTCTGCTAGCTTGCCTTCTGTGTTCTCTTGACAGACGCGGAGAATTCTCTTTAATGCGCAGAGAATTTCCCTCTCGTTCTATCCTTATCTGTCTCTCTCTCTCTCTCTCTCTCTCGCTTTCTTGCTCTCTTTCCCCCTATCTCTCTCTCCCGTTCTCGCACTCGCTCTCACCCTCCCATCTCCCCTCTCTATCCTCTCATTCGCCTCGCTCTCTCTCTCTCTCTCTCTCTCTCTCTCTTTGTCTCTCTCTCCCTCGCGCTCTGTGTCTCTAAATCCCCAAATTCCAGGTAGAAGTCTCCTACATGGAAATCTACAACGAGAAAGTGCGAGATCTCCTCGACCCAAAATCATTCAAAAAGGGCCACCTGAAAGTGCGAGAGCACAAGATCCTAGGCCCGATGGTAGATGGCCTGTCCGTCCTCGCCGTGTCCAGCTACGAACAAATCGCTTCCCTCCTCGAAGAAGGCAACAAATCCCGGACTGTCGCGGCCACCAACATGAATGCCGAATCAAGCAGAAGCCATGCCGTGTTCACCATCAGATTGACGCAGATCCTCAGCGACCTCAGCAACGAGTTCACCGGCGAGAAGGTGGCCAAAATCTCGCTTGTTGATCTTGCCGGAAGTGAGAGAGCTGGGAAGACTGGGGCTATGGGAAAGCGGCTGGAGGAAGGAGGAAATATCAACAAGTCATTGACGACGTTGGGGATGGTCATCTCCGCGCTGGCCGACAGATCGAACAAGGGCAACCGGGAGAAGTTCATCCCCTACCGGGACTCCGTGCTGACGTGGCTGCTCAAAGATAATCTTGGCGGGAACTCGAGAACTGTGATGATAGCTACAGTATCCCCGGCTGGGGATAATTATGAGGAGACGTTGAGTACGCTGCGATACGCCGATCGGGCAAAGAGGATTGTCAATCATGCTGTTATTAATGAGGTTGGTTACAGGAAATAAAGCTAACCAGGAGTTCGAGCTGCTCAATTAGCTGAAACCGAGGTTTTCAAGGTGTCCAAGTCGTTTAGGTGTAGTTCAAGATTGTGGATATTTACCACATGTTCGAGCAGTTCACCTCGCGTTTTTCAACTGCATCGAGAGAAATACCCATTTTCAGGACCCCAACGCCAAGGTCATCCGTGAACTTCGCGAAGAAGTTGAGCAGCTACGCCAGCAAATCGACCAGGAGCGCCGGAAGGAGCACTCCGAAACGGAGGAGCTACGAGAAAGGCTAGCCGAATCCGAGCGGATCGTCGCGCAGATGAACAAGAGTTGGGAGGAGCGATTGCGGGAGACCGACGTCATCTACAAGGTCAGTTTCGTCCAAGAAGCTAACAACTACAACAAAACAACGTCTTGAACAAGGTCAACGTTTTATTTTCAGGAGCGACAACGCGACCTCTCTAGCATCGGAATCTCACTCGAGAGCTCGGGGATCAAGGTGATGCAGGACAAGTTCTACTTGGTGAACCTGAACGCCGACCCGTCGTTGAACGAGCTGTTGGTGTACTACATTCAAGTGACGACGATCATTGGCACTGGAGGGGATGAAGGGGAGAGAGGATCGGCTGACATCGTGCTCCAGGGTGTCGGAATACAGCCGAGGCATGCCATGCTCGAGATTTGCGAGGAGAACGGGAGACATCGGCTGTACATCTCACCTTTGGCCACTAATGCGAGGTAGGGACAAACGGGGGTTTTAAAGGGGCAGTGACAAGCCAGAATGAATTCCGATGACACTCCCGAAAGGGGGGTTTCCGAATTGTTTTTTTTCCAGATTTGGGAAAGGGGGGGGTGGGGGCCTGGGGGGCGGGGGAATGGGTGGGGCCGAAACGGGACCTATGCCGGGGGGGCTGGGAGACTTGGCCCCCCATTGGGTGGGGTTTGGAAAGAGGGGGGGGGGGTTGGGGTTTTGGGGGGGCGGAAAATTAAAGGTATAAGAATATTTGTTTGGGTTTAGTTTTGGGGGGGGGAGTTTTTTTGGGGGGGTTTTTGGGGTCCGGGATTTTGGGGGCAGGGTTTGGGGGGGGGGGAGGATTTGGGGGAGGGTGCATAAAATTTGAAGTACAAAATGAAGTATAAGTAAAATATCGATGGGTGCTTTGCGTAGCAGAAAAAAATAGAGTACGTCAAGCTCCATTGACATTTTTGAATGAGGCAACGGTTAAAAGAAGGGGGAGAGAGAAAGAAAGAGAGAGAGAGGTAGAGAGAGAGAGAGAGAGAGAGAGCGAAACGAGCGATTGAGAGATTGAAAGAGAGAGAGGGAGAGAGGGAGGAGAGGGCGTGAAAGAGAGATAGTGAGAGAGAGAGAGAGGGAGTGAGAGAGAGAGGGAGAGAGAGGGGGGGGGAGGGGGGGGGGGGAAAGAGAGAGAGGAGCGAGAGGGCGTGAAAGCGAGATAGTGAGAGAGAGAATGAGAGAGAGAGACGGAGAATGAGAGAGCCAAAATACCGACATATCCTTGGCGTTTCGGCATCAGGCAAGAGCTGTCGGCATTCTGCCGGGTCGGTATTTTCCCTGTCGACATTTTGGCTGTCGGTATTTTGGCCTTTGAGGTTTTGGCGTGTCGGGATTTTGCCGTTGGCCCCTTAAATAAACCTCGCTTTTCAGAACGTGCGTGAATGGACGAGAAATTGAGGGCCGTACGTTGTTGCGTAACGGCTTCCGCGTGCTGATCGGCATCAACCACTTTTTCCGTGTGAACTGCCCGAAGGAGGAGGTGGACATGATGGCGCAGTCGTACTTTGACGACAGCGGCGTCGGGTTCGACTATCAGGACGCGTGGCAAGAGGTGGGAATCGGTTTTAAAGGGACAGTGACACGTCTGACGCTGTTTTTCGATAATCTGCACGCGGGAATCTCCGATTGTAACCCTCCCCAAATCTTTCAGGCGAACGTCACCTCCTCGATGGTCTCCAACAACCCAATGTCGGTGGCCGTCGACCAGTACGTCGAGCAAATGACCCGAAAACACGAGGAGGAGAAGCAGGCCGCCCTCGAGAAGCAGTACGAGACCTTCGAGCGGTACATACAGAACTTGACGGGCGGAGGGTGAGGATCGATTCCATCTACTTGATGCTCCTTTTAGCATGACCCCCTGCACCCCAATGACCCCAGCCTTCCCGACCCCATTGAGCACCCCCGGCTCGGCCCTGCCTCCATTCGGATTTCCGTCAATGCCACGCCAAAGTGTCAAGCATAGATTCTTCTCGTGGGCCCAGAAAAGGTGAGCAGCTACTGGAGTTTGAAGATCGGCACATTTAGGGAGGAGAAGTTCTCGGAAGCACTGACCAAGCTAAAGCGCGAGATTGCGGCGGCGAACGCGTTGGTGAGGGAGGCGAACATGATCAGCGGAGAGTTGGGGAAGAGCCAACGGCGTACGACGTATGACGTGACGCTGCAAATTCCGGCTTGCAACCTGAGGCCGAGCAAGTTGAGGGTGGGTGTCTTGAACGGCTTGAACTTGATGAAAAAATAGCTCAGCCGATTTCGAAGCACAATCTAGACATAGCGAATCGGGTCGAGTTTCTAAGCTGAACTGCCTGAACTTGATGGACAGGCCATTTAGAGGATTTCTGGAGCTTTAATCTCAAAATCCCGCCCATTTGGCGCCGGAATGAACTTATCCCGTTGAACGGCATGAGCCCTAATCCCCGTGCCATTCCAGGACGGCGGTTTCGTCTGCGAGCCCGTCATCGTGGTGCGCCGTATGGGCATGGCGGGATGCCAGTTCTGGCCGGTCAGCCAGCTGGAGAACAAGCTGGCCGACATGCGCGAGATGTACAACGAGAAGGTTTATGGCGGGCATCGGTACGACAATTTTTTAAAGCATTTAATAGACGAATTTTCAGGCGTACCCCATCAACATCACCAGAAGGTACACCCCTACACGAGGCCAAGGGACTACGCTTCGATCCTCACTTCGATTCCCAACAAAATCACTCGCTTGTCGGGGTTGCAAACGTTTTCTTGGAAGTGCTGTTCCACGACTTGAAGCTGGATTATCAGGTGGGTGGAAAAAGCGTGATTTTAGAACAATTATGCTAATCGGAATGACCAAAAAGAGCGAACGGCTTGAGCATGATGGGGATTATTGAAAGCATTTGAACTGCTTGAGCTTGATAGGAAGTGTCTACGCTTATAACGTGATTAGCGGCAAAGTGCGAACGGCTTAAGCTTGATGAGCCATGCTCAAGCCATGTGAACTGCTTGAAAGTGATGGGGAATGTTTTGTCGCGTTTTCCGGCGATGTTAAAATGCATAAATAAATCTGCCAAAAACTGCTAAAAATGGGAATTGTAAACCTGTCTGTCTTACCTTAAAGCCAAACCCCTTCCAGGTGCCGATCATCTCCCAACAAGGCGAAGTCGCCGGTCGTCTACACGTTCAAGTGTATCGGGTACCCGGGGATGGCGGCCTCGGCTCGAGCCTCGACAGCGGCATGGACATCTCCCGACCCGAGATGTTGCTCGGGAAAACGATCAAGTGCAGGGTAGGTTATCTACATTTCCTAAACAATCCCTGCTAGCTAGCTAAAAACCAGCCAAACTCTTCAGGTGCGCATCCGCCGTGCCTCCTCCCTCCCCATGAACCTCTCCCACTTTGTGTTCTGCCAATATTCCTTCTTCAACTTGTCGGAGATGCTGGTGGTGCCCTCGGTCGACAGCTCCGAGCATATCCACAGTTTTGCCTTCCACCACGAAAGGGATTTCGACGTGGTGGTGACCGAGGAATTCTTGGAATACTGCCAAGAGGATGCGCTGTCGATAGAAGTTTGGGGACATCGCGGGTATGAGGCTCATGTCGAACGGGCGCTGGAGTTGGACACCAAGAACAAGACGTTGCAGGTTTGTAACCTTTTTCAACACTGAAAATGCTTATTAAAGTTTTTATGGTACTGGACTGTTAATGGGGGGGGGCTGTGCTAAATTTTTCCCAGTAATCCCGTAAAGCCCATGTAGCAAAATATCAATTTTTTCAACATTCTGCACAGTTTATAGATATAAAAAGTATAAAAACAAATTTAAAATTTCGAAAATTTTAGTTTTTTGTCCAAAAAAAATAAAAAATGACCAATTAGGTCAAATTCTAAAAATTTAAAGTTTTTGTTTTTGGTGGAAACTTGCTAGCAGGAGAATCCCGGTTAACATCCTCCCGCCGCTAACAGTCCAGTACCATTTCAACTACACCCGAATTTTCAGGAACGATGGCGAGAGGTCTCCCGCCGCTTGGAGCTGTCCGTCCAAGTGATGGAGATGAACGAGCAGGGCGTGTTTTGCCCGGTAGAAGTTCACGAGAGGCCCGATGTGCTGACGGGAGGCGTTTATCAAATTAAACAAGTTTGCTGTTATCTTTCTTAACTTTAAAATAAACTTTAAGCTTACTATCTTTAGTTTTATTTGTCTAGAAAGTTTATAGTTTTTAAGTTATGTTATTCTTGGTTAAATTACAGGTTTTTGAAGCGCAGCGTATTCCAAAATTCAAAAAATCAAAAGTTTCATGACGTAATCCCTATTTTCGGTTTTTTTTCCATTAAAAATCTAAATAAATTACCTTACTTTTTACTAAACTACGACTTCCCTTAATTTTAAATTTATTTTGTAGATTTATTTCCATTTTCTAGGGTCAACAACGACGCCTCGTTGTCGGTGTTGGTCTACCAGTCGCCGGAGGTGGCCTCCCATTGATCGTAGAAGCCATAACATCAGTCAGTATTGGCTGCGTATGCTTGCGTACCACCACCGAACACGTCGCCCTCGATTCGTACCAAGAAGAGGTTGGAATTCACTTTTTTTGCTTCAAAAATTCGCCCAGGATCTCGAGCGGTTACGGCAACAATGGGCGAACGCGCTCAGTCTACGCCAGGAGTACCTGGAGCAGCAGCTAGGACGGGTAGTTTTTTATATAAATAAAAATACGGTACCCTTAGGTATCCAACAAATCGCTGCGGGATTCTGAGCGCGAGCACTCCCTGATGAGCCAATGGGTAACGCTGGCAGAGGAGCGGAGCGCGCTCTCCATTCCCGCGCCCAATACCGATATCCCCGGGGCGCCGAGCGATTGGTAGGTGTTTTTGGAGCTTTGGCATTATCGAGGCGGGATCCCGGGGTGGCAGGTTTTTCCCTATGTAGAGAGTGTTTATTATAGTTGTTTTTTTTTACGATTCTGGGGCATGACAATACCAAAATTTTTTTGTAAAAAAAAATGATAATACAAAAAAATAGAATTTTGCTAACAAAAAAAGCTAAAAATTCAATATTTTTTAAATTTTTCTGATAGATTACCTATTAAGATAGCAAAATTTATCTATTAAGACATTACTAAAACATCTTACGTAGGTAGGTAACACTGGCTTTCTAGTAAAAAATTAGCCCCCCCCCCTGATAATGCAAAAGAACCGAGGTTTTGATTTTATTTTGATTTACTTCGTGTATGTTCGTTTTATAGTCTTCTTCTTGTTTTCTTTAGCTTATTATATAGATTTTTTTCAGGAATCCCCCGCTCGGCGTAGAAAAGCACGTCCCGGTGCTTTTCCTCGATTTGGACGCTGATGATATGACAGGTATTATAGAAATTTAGAAATTTCTAATTTTATCGCCTTTTTAGGTGAATTCCAAGTGGCTGGAGTGATCGACCAGCTGCCAGGCTCAAATTGCTTGCTGCCTCGGGAAGACGGGCAATGGCTTCATCTGCCGATGCTCGAGACCTGCGAGGTGAGTTGAAAAATATGGATTTACTGACTCGTGACTTTTAAAACCTTATAAACCTTTAAAACCCATTAATTTCTGTTTTTAGAGCTCAGCTACCTGCTCCTGGGACAGTTCCTCGCATTGCGAGAATTATCTAAACGTCGTAACTGGGTCTACGCAGAGAATCTACGCTGTTGTCAAGGTATGAAAATTGGTGTTTTTCGCAGAATCGGGGTAGCCGTTTTTCTCTATAAGTCTTCAAATTCCTAGTAACGCAACGGTTAGTATTTTATTTTATCAATAGTGTTTTTATGAAAATTTTGCTAATTTCAAGTGGAAAAACCATCAAAAAAAAACTTAGAAAATTTGGCATTTTCGAAATTTTTGTCGAAAATCGTCGTTTACTAGAAAAATCAATAGTGATGCATTTTTACCTAAAGAGTTATAAAGTTTTGGCGCCTAGGAAAAGCCATAAAAACAGTAAACTACAACAACTTAAAGGAAAAGAATTTATATTGCACAAACTTCTCACTCGGATAAGCCCCCGATAATGGTAAATACTTGCTGTGCCGATTTTCGCTGTGCCGACTTACACTATGCCGAATTTCACTATGCCGAATTTTCGCTATGCCGAATTTCACTATGCCGAATTTTCACTATGCCGAATTTTCACTATGCCGAATTTCGCTATACCGAATTTTCACTATACCGAATTTTCGCTATACCGTATTTCGCTATGCCGAATTTTTTCTACTCTACCACTAATAGTCTCTACTAATATTAATAACTAAGATCGACTGGGACTTAGCGGTGCAACAAAAAAATCTGCTTCGCCTACGGGACCTACGATCTGCTCGAGTTTTTGGAAATTTCTAGGCTAACTCTAACTTTCTAGGCCCATGATATTTGGAAAAAAACAGTAAAAAAAATGGGGAACATACCGTTTATCAAAATTAGTATGGCGAAGATTCGGCATGGTGAAAATTCGGTATCGTGAAAATCGGCATGGTGAAAATTCGGTATACTAAAAATTCGGCATAGCGAAATTCGGCATAGTGAAAATTCGGCATAGTGAAAATTCGGCATAGTGAATTTCGGCACAGCGTCAATCGGCATAGCAAAATTCGGCATAGCAAAAGGAACTCCCCGATAATACACAAGAACCAAAAATTTCTAAAAATTTTTACCTTTGATTTCCAGGCAATCGTCCGCCTATCCCACCCAAAACCAATGTGCATCGTGCTGCGAAAACGGATATGCCTGGCCGTGTATAAGAAACCGTCGATTACAGAGCGCATTTTCAAGAAGATCGCCGGCGCGGTAGGCTTTTTTCTGACGTTTTTTACCTAAAAAAACCCGATCGAGCAATCGATCGCAGCATCGTTCATCGCAGTTTTTCGTGCAGGAAACGGCGAGCTCGACGAGTGTTTGGTACGATGTGGTCGCCCACGTTCCGAATTCTTCGCACGACGTCGAGGACCGATCTACGTTGGCCTCGATGGCGGCGAGGAGTGGCAGTGAGGACTCGCAGGTTCGTAAATAGGAAGATTTCAAGCCTCTCCGAGTAGGGCATTATCCCTAAATCATACCGATTTCAATGCAGAGTCGTCGTTACGCCGTAATTTTAATCCGCGGAAATAAAAACCAATTCAATGCCAATTCCGATGCCGGTTCTTTTGCACTATCGGGGAGGGGGGAGTTTTTACGTTTAAAAATATTCACAAAAGCGCTTGAAACGCAGCCCTCGATTTATATTAGAAAAATTGGATTTTCGAGGGAAAAGTTTGTCCCCCCAATAATGCGAAATATACTTCGCCCGCCACCCTGGTGGGCCCACCCCAAAGGTGGGGAAAGGTGGGCGCGGGGGGTGGGCAGGGGGTGGGCGCCGGGGGTGGGTGGGGGTGGGGGTGGGGGTGGGGTGGGAGGCGACCACCCCACCCCCACCCCACCCCCCACCCACCCTGGACGCCCACCCCACTGTAAGACTAACGAAAAAGCTAGCCTTTAACCAAGTTTATTGACAGTATAGAACCGTGTGGTCCTATAACGACCATTTTTATATCATTTTACACAGTTTGTGGATAGGGAAGGAATTTCCTTTAATAAAACCCCGGAAATTTTTTCGAAAGCAAAAATTTTTCTCTAAGAGCACGCCTCCCGTGGGGTGATTGGAGAAAATGGAACCACCGGGATTCTATAGCGGAAAACGTTACAAAAATTCATCAAAATTATAAAAATTTACGGAAAATATTGACTTTTTGATCAAAAATATATGAAAAATGGCCAAAGAGGGTCAAATTTGTTAAGAATTTTATGTACCTTTTTAGCAATAAAAAATTACTAACTAAGACACTATAAAAAGCTTCATTACATAGGTGATCTATTTTCTCGGCTGTAGATTTGATGGCTTTCCTTGGCGGGGGGGGGGGTCGTCTCCCACCCCGACCCCCACCTCCGCCCACCCCCAGCGCCCACCCTCTGCCCACCCTCCACCCCCACCCCTGCCCACCTTTTGGGGGGGCCCACCAGGGTGGCGGGCGAAGTATAATGCGAAAGTATCCCTTAAAAATCTCAATCTCATTTTTTGGATAATGAAGATTATACGTATTCAAGTCGGCCTAATGAACCCTCATGCTCCGGCGGGCTACTCTACTGAAACACAACTTTAGGGCGAGGGCGACGGTGATCGACAGCTCTCCTACATCACCGCCTACACCAAGAGCATCCAAGAAGTCGAGTCGATGATGAAGCTCGATAGGTTGCGGCAAGAAGTCGCCATCACGAATATGCTCTCAAAGTGCGTTAATTCCAGAAAAAAACCGAAACCAAAACTTCAGGAAGGAGCGGCAAAACCGGATGCAACACCTCGGCGTCGGGCAGTTTCGAATGAAGCGCGCCGTCAGTTTGCCGAACACCATTGCTAACGCTGTGGTGAGCATCAACTTTTGATGTTTTTAATGTGGCCATCTCAGGCTCAAATGGCGAGCACACCAACGAGTCAACGGGACGAGGAGGCGAGACGGCTAGGTATGGCCTGGCTTAACTTTATGGTTCTAATAATTAATATTGGGAAGAAGCTTTGGCTGGGATCAGATCCTTTGTTCGAGTCGATCGGGCGGAGGAGCCGGGCTTAAGCCGGAGTTCATTCCGATTAAATACAAATTACGGTAGCTCTGTCGCTTGTATTGGTTCGGAATTTTGACCCGGGTGGATTCTGGCCAATACATACAAAAAGATCCTTTGTAGTTTGTATTGGTACGGAATTTTGGGCCGGCAAATACAAACTACAAGAGGACTGTAGTTTGTATTGCTTCGGAATTTTGACCAGGCTAAATTCTGCCAATTACAAGCAGCCTGTAGTTTGTATTGATCCGGAACTTCGAACCAGTCTAAATCCTGGCTCCTGCTCCCCGCTGGGCGGGCCTCCCTAACCGGCCATCCTCACTCATCATTCATTCATTTCCACTAACCGGCACCCCTGATGTTTTCAGCGCGACCCACCTTCCTAAATCTGAAAACGAAAAAGTGTAGGTTTCCCCCCGGCCGTCCAATCGGCGTGTGTGACGACCCGAAAATACGCGTAGTAGCCACCGGGGATTGTTGCCGGGGTTTAGGGGCAAATACAGACTCGAGAATACGCCAAACTACGATTTTTTTACAAAATTTAGCACGATAACAGTAGTTAAAAATATGACCAAATTGTCTTCTAAAAAGTTTCGTTTTCGTTTTGCTTAGTTTTCATTTCATTTTATGAAGGAAAGTCAACAAAAACTTTAAAGAATCCAATAAGTAGGTTTTTGTACAAAAAATAGGTGAATTTTTCTGGCATACATATTTCTAAACTGGTTTTTTACCATTGCTAAACGCAAAAAGTGTACAAAATTAATAAAAAACGTAAAAATATCGATTTTTCGACAAAAATTAAAATTCTTTTGAGTTTTTAGATGGTTTTTCCTGTTTAAAGGGGCTCTGGCAGCAGGCCCCTTTTTCCACGATTCGTGGAGGCGTCGCGGTCGGGTGCGTCGCGGCAGGGAGAGAAAGAGCGCGCCCGGAGGCGAGACGCAGACAGAACTCTGCGTCTCTGCCCGGTCCCCAAAATGCCGTAATCGGTGTGCTGCCAGAGCCGCTTTAAATATGGCAAAGTTTTTTAATAAAACGATTAAAACACTTGATATGATGTTCCTAGACATTTCTGGGCTTACAGGGAAAATTACTGCCGCCCCCGATAATGCAAAAGAACCTAAAAAGAGCTGCACCATTAGGTTTTTGTCCCCCTCAAAATAGAACAGTACCACGATAACCCTTCCAAAATGAACAAAAATAACTTTCTAACAACCCCGGCAACAATTCACCGTTTCCCCCGAACCCTTGTCCATCCCAAAATCGTAAGCGTTCTCGTGCTCTAACCCAACCCCCCCCCGAAAAACGTGTTTTGTTGTGTATCGAAGCCGTGCGTCGTCACGTCACATTAAATTCCGCCCCACTACCGTACCCTCTAGTAGTACAGTACACCCCGATAAGCATGAGAGTGCCCCCTGAAACCCCCGAGTTGATGTGTGAATTTTGCCGCGCGTTGTCGTGCTGCTCGGCCATAACCCCCGTTCGGAGTTTCATTATATTTTTTGGATTGTTTGATTGATTTGATCGTTTGCGTTCGTTCGGTCGGATAGTCGAGTTTTTTGGCGAGGACGTTATTTTGATTCTTTATTTATTTTTGAGCAAGAGAGTTGGATTTGGCTTGGCCGTGGTGAAAGAGCGCATTTTAGTGAACAGCCTCGTGTCGCCGTTGGGTGAGCGGTTGTCGGAGATTGATGAAGAGGTGGGATTTTAGTGCATTGACGAAATAGATTGTTGGGAGTTAATTAGTAATATTAAACAAGCGTATTAAACTTATTTTAATTAACGTAACAACAGACGCTTTTTCAGGGCCTTCGGGATCAGCCGATCCGATCTTCCACGGTTCCCGAAGCGCTGCAAACGGTAGGAATAGACAAAAGATAATTTGAATTAGCGTTTTTTTTAATTTTTAATCAATTTAACTCGAAAAAACTGCCGGTTAACCGAAACTATTTGAATTCAACTTTTTTTAGCTAATTTCGAAGATAAATTTATCAATTTACAACCTATTGTAGCGCATCTTATTTCCTATCTAATTACGTCTCAATTAATGTAATTTTTAACCGAGTGAAAAAATTTGCTAATCATGTTAGAATTACAGGTAAAAACTATTGATTTAATTTTCAACGGCAATTTTTTTCAATTTTCAAATATCGATTTATGAATTTATAAACAATTTGGGGATTTTCCAGTCAAAAACCTCATAGAAATAGGCTTCTTCCTTACAAGACGTTTCAGATGCTCGACGGTAACGGCAACTCGACCTCGCTATTCGCCAGCATCTCGTCCACGTCATCCGGCGTCAGCTCGGGCGTCGAGGAAACGATCGGTGTACCCGTTGCCTAGCCCCGTGAACATAAAAGACCCCAAAAACAACTCGAATTCAGTATTATCCCAGTCTCAACCCCGAATCTCTGTCGTTCCGTCCCGGTGAACACCTCCCCAGCGCGCCCTTCAACTTGATCGTGTACTATTATTGTTTGCAAAAATAGAATGTGAAACGTATTAAATAAAGGAATACCTTATGTAAAAAAACACGGTTTTAGAAAAATGCAGCTAAATTTTAAATCCAAAACTTTTTAGAAAAATTACAAAAATGCTTGAAAATCCGGATTTTGGTCGAAAACTCGTTATTCTTTATCCTACCTTATATAATTTGGTCGCGTATCTTTGTCTGTGTGTATGTGCGGAGGTCAGTTTCGAGGCCAGATTTGAGGGCCTTCCCGTGTCCAAAACGCCCCAATTCTCCGTCACTCGGGGAATCGACCCTTCCTCTTTTTGATGGTGCTTTCAGAATTCCGATAAAATCCACGTTTACAAAGTTAAAGCCAGTTTTATTCATTTTTGGGGTTCGGGAGGGCTAATTTGCATAATGTGAAAAAATACAAATTTCCTCATTCTTGCAATTTGCACGCGCGTGTGGTCGGTGGGGGTGGGGGCGGGACCGTATCGGCAATTTTCATGAGGGCCGAGCCAGGCAGGCGGAGGGGTTTTGGGGCTGGTTTACTTAATCAAAGTTTGTAACGTTTTGAGCTAGGTACAGCAAAAAAACTGCCGAAAGAATTCTATATAAGGAAAATTGGATACTACCGAAAAGTTTGTCCACCCTCCGATATTGCAACAGTACTAAAAATGCAAATGTGTGTGGCATCCCATTTATCTCCCATACACAGCACAAAAGAATGTTTCTATTGTTCCGAAGAGAAATGAGAGGGAGTGAGAGAGAGAGGGATACAAAATGGTGGGATCATGGAGCGGGGGGTTGGGGGGAGGGATGGAATGAGTAGGTATCGTGCACACGTCGAGTAGAGCTGCCGGAAGTCAGGGGCCGGGTGCACGCGGCTGACTCGTGGCGGGTACCAGTGTGTGGCCGTTGTTGCGGTGAGCTTCTACGCTTGGACCGAGTCCTGAACAAGACAAATCATAAAATTTGCATAACAATAAAAAAACAGTTTTTTCATAGTGATTTTGGTGAAATTTAATCGCATCTAAAATAGAACTTTTTAATGTGGAAAATTGTCTAACAACGTCGAATTTCAGTGATATAGGTTGAAAAACCTAGTATTTTTATTATGGGTCCGCGTTCGTTTAGTAACGGAATTTAAAGTGATTTTTTATTGTTTTTTTTTTGAAAGAATTACAAATTTTAACTAAAGTTTAATGTTATGGAAAATGTATGAAAAATCGAAATTTCGGCTGTTTTAGGTCGAAAAGGATTCTAGCAACGAAATCGAAACCCGAGCTCCAAAATCGCCCACCAAATCAGTCTTGGCTTGCACAGATTCGGCGGGCTTCTCCTCCTCGCCCTCCTTCTTCTCCTCGTCGTTCTGGGCCGTCGACCTGGCCTCCTTCGATTCGCCGCCTCCGCCGCCCGACTTCTTCTTCTTGCCCTTGCCTTTCTCGCCACTAATGTCACCGCCGGACGACCTGAAAAGCAGTTTTTTTTCAGGACAGTTTCTCACTCCCCCTACTTGTTGCAGCTGATGACGACGAACAATCCGATGACGAACAGAAGCACGGTCACTCCGCCAAAGATTCCTAAAATGGGAAACGATGTTGATCTACCACAAGAAGTCACTGACCAAAAATGACACCAAGCGAGGGTTGCTCTTCCTCCAGAGCCGCGTCGGGGAACACTCCAGCGCACACCTTTTGCTCCTCAAGCTCGCTGGGTGAGCCGGTGCATGGGGGGATTGGCAGCTCGGCGGCCTTGTGCGTGCCGAACGGGTGGGTGCGGCAGTTCAGCCAGGGGTCACTTTCGATGTATTTCTTGCGCTGTTCCTAGAACACTAGTTTTAGCTACAGAAAGAAGCTGGTAAGAGTTTACTTTACCCCCCCACAGCCGAAGGGTCTCAAAGTTTTCGGTATTTTCGCCTATTTTGTTCTTATTTTTGGGGCAATTAACATTATGCAGAAATTTCGGTACGCAGAAATCCATTAGACAGAAAACCGTTATACCGAAAACCCATTACGCAGAAAACCATTACACAGAAAATCCATTACGCAGAAATCCATTAAGCCGAAATCCATTAGACCGAAATTACATTATACCGAAATCCCATTACGCAGAAAATCACTACGCAGAAAAACTATTACGCAGAAATTCAGTATATAGAAAAAATATTTCGCAGAAATTTGTTACCCCAACCGTTCCACTCCCATAAGATTCTATATACAAAAAAAAAAGTTGTATCCGCGGTCGTTGAGGTTGTTTCCATCATTGACTGCTATCTTGATTGATATCTGCCTTTACCCAGTCAGATAGTCATATCGGTTCGCAAATTGTGCGAGACCCGATACTCACCCTCCTCTCTAGACTTCTTGAAACAAATTTTGAAAACTTGCTCCGAATCCTGTTTGCTAACTTTCCCGGATTTTATCCACCAAGTTTTTTGCCTTATGATGCGTTGTCATCAACTCGGAAATTTCCTGCAAAGAGAATTTTTCCTTGTACGGAAATTTAGGTATAATGGTCTTCTGCGTAATGATTTCTAGGTAATGTATTTCTGCGTACTGGTTTTTCTGTATAATGGTTTTCTACGTAACGGATTTCTGCGTATTGAAATTTCTGTGTATTGAAATTTCGATATAATGGGTTTCTACATAATGGTTTTCTGCATAATGGATTTTCGGCATAATGGATTTCTGCGTAATGGTTTTCTGCATAATCAATTTTCGGTATAATGTTAGTAAATCTTATTTTTGCAACGCCATTCGATAGAGCGTCGAAAAATATACTAAGGGCTTTAATTTGAGCCTACATTAATGTAAAATAAAAAAAGTTATAGCCAAAAACTTCCGGCTGGGGGGGGGGGGTAAAGTAAACAGTAGCCCATCAATTTTCGAGGATAATTCCATTTTTCATTTTTTTTTGAAAGGTCGCTTAGATGGCTTTGTCGCTTAAAGTATGGATAAATTTTACTAATGATTTAATAAATTCCCCACCATGATATCCGGCCGCTTGGTAATATTGTAGCAGCGCGGGTACTTGAGGTTACTCGTGTCGGTGGGCGCCGGGCGGTCGGCTGCCTCGGCCAAAGTCATCGCCGAAAAGTCCTTATCGTCCAGCCAGTCGGCGAACGGGCCAGACTAAAGCCCTTCGTTGATTAGCCAAGGCCAAAGCAAAACTTACAAAGCTGTAGGGGAACGAGCCGATGTACACAGGTGCCTTGTCGATGATGACGCCCGGCCAGATACAGTCTTCACGGTCATCCTTGATCCCCCCTTCACTTCGGCCTCGCCCTTTGTAGTAGCATAGCTCGTTGCAATACGTCGGCTTCTCAAATTTCATGCCCAGTTCGGCGAGGATAGCAGGGAGATACCGTCCGCTTTCGCTAGAAAAAAAGGGTGTTTCGTTCCGTCGAGGCCTGAATACGCATTTTTTTTATGCTGGATCTGCCGATCTTTCGCGAAAAAGGGCCTTTTATGCCGTAAAAAAGTTTGTTTGGAATTTAATGGAGTTGGGTATATTGAACCTTCCGCGTAGTAATTTAATGCCCCAGAACAGCCGGTGAAGGACACCCACACATCAGAGCAGATCGGGGCCAGGGGGCATGGCTTTCTTCCGTGGTGCTGGTGTTGATGATGGTCGGGGCAAAGGCCCCCCGGGCGTAGAACATCCCAATCTTCTCCTTCGCCGGCCACCTCCAATGCCTCGGGCAGCATCCCGGCCGCCTGATGGATGTTGAAAAGGCACGACCAGGCAGACTTGGCGCCGGTGCGGAGGCTTCTGAAAATTCCACGGCCGCTTTCACAACATCGGAGGGGATTTATCGGCGGGGTTTTCCTGTCAGTCTAGAAATCCCTAGCAACTTAATCTTAAGTATTTTAATACCTTTTTGGGTAACATATCGCTATATTTCTTACTAGAATTTCTTTCCTTTCAGCATAAAAATAGAAATTTTCTCGTTGATATTTTGGTCGAGAAATCGATTAAAAATCTGTAAAGTTTTGATCTTTCGGTAATTTCCGAACATTCAAAAGCACTCACTTTGGCATCACATATCCGGCGTCGCACATGGGCACGTATTTCGGAGATAGGGTCAGCTGGGCCGGGTTGAACTTTTCGAACCTGGAACAGATATAGTGAGGCGTAAAAAGAATACCTGTCAGCTGGGCAACTGCCAGCAATAATCATTTGTCTCGTGCAAAAGTTGAACGGGAATAGGATATATTCCCAATTTTTGTCTTTTTCATCGCCTTCCTTCTGCACGACCAGTTCCAAGTCGATCAGCGATTGCACGGGGTCGGTTTGATACACCCAGCCTCGGTCGAGTCTGGTTTCTGAAACAAGGCTTCTCGAAATGAATGGGCAGGTACGTTTCCGTGCTGGATCGGTATTTGGGGACCAAAATTTAGTGAGGGGGTCTAAAATCATTCTGTTTTATGTTCCATGATACCTAATTACGAAAAATCTGCGTTTTTATCCTTTTTATAGGTTTAGAAAAAGTTGCAGCCAGCAATTTGCAGTAATTTTTAAACTTTATAACTTTTCAAAACCTGTTTGTATACTTCAAGGCAGGTAGGAATGAGTGATCAAAGTCCCCCCCCCCCCCGCCAGAAAGTTTCTAACGCTAAACACCTCAAAATGGACATACGCAAAACAGCGCGGTCGGATCGCATTCGGCTATCCAGTTCTTGGCCCCAGACTTGTCGGCAAAGACATGCCCAAGTTCGCAGGCAGGTGCTTGGCTGTAAAAATGGTTGTAGAAAAGGTTCGATACGGATTACCATCCTTCAGTGGACTTTTTGCAGAGCTCGGGATCCGGGACCGGAACTTTCATGCCCTGCGTTATCATCCATTCCTGGGTGTAGCATACGAACGGATATTCACACTGAAACCGGCACATAAAAAATACAAAGCTATTTTTCGATGCAAATGACCGTTTTTAGGCCAGGCTTTGAGCATAGCAAGTTTTCTAGGTCTTATAAATAGTTACTTTTAGGAGGGAAATGCTATGAATTAATACCGTGGTCGGGGCCGGCGGCTCGGTCGGGGGAGCGGTCGGGGGCTCGCTTGGGGGAGCGGACGGAGGGTCAGGCGAAGCTGTGGGTTCTTCCTGGCGTCTCACTCGGGCCTGGAACGCCGAATCGCCAACCCTGTAAATCCTCGTTGAATCAATATATAAGGCGAGCAGAACATTAGTCAAGAAAAACCGACCCATCGGCGAGCAAGAGATGAGTGAACAGGGCGAGCACGAGGGCCGAGCCGAATGAGCGAACCATATCGTTGAGAAGCGAGCTAGGTGCTATATCCTTGCGATTCGGGCTCTCCAAAATGTGATTTCCGGACGACGCTTGTTTATGCAGGCATTTAATTCAAAATCAGAGATTAAAAGTTTATCACCGTCATTACAATCTTTCCAAGCAACAAAACAAATTGGAAAAGACCAGATAAATTACAAGGCACATGAGATCCAACTAACCGCAAATGAAGAAACAAACAAAGAGAAATCAATCGCTAAATTCCAAATCCGACACATCGTCCGCATAAGTGTCCAGGCCGATATCACTAGGCGCGTCGTCGGGCTCGGCGCGCGCCGTTGAAGCCGTTTCCTCAGCTCGCGTATGCTCGATATGGCCCTCGATGGACAACAGGCGCAGCTTCAACTCGGCGCCCTCGATCGATTCTTGATTACGCTAAAAGAAACTTGAGTTTGACCGAAGAGTTTTTGACTTTGACACTGACCACTGTTTTCTGCACGCGGCTAATGATCCTGTTGAACTTCTTGCTGTCTCTTGCGAGGGCAACGACACAGTGACAGCAGGCCAAGTCCGTGATCGTGAATATCTCGAGGTACGTCTTGACCTAAACCTGGCGTTGAGACCACGAGAAGCCACAAACTCACGTCAAAATGGGCTTCTTCGAGTGCCTCGTTGAAAATGTGCAAATGCTGAGCGACGTAGTCTTCCTTCGAAAGGTCCTAAACGCGATATCAAGGCGTACAAGCAAATTAACCTCGAGTGGAGTGACGGCCAGCTCCTCGCGTTCGGTCTTTTGAATCAGCGTCGAGGAGAGCACCGGCCATACGGCCACGCAACCGCAAGCGGCTTGACGTAGGATTCGGACGCAGCTCCTAAAAAATAAGAAATCTCCGCAAAGCTGCAATTTACGTTGACAAATGCTGGTCTTGCGTCAAATGGCCGAAGATTGCCGCAAATTCGTGCATTATAATGCGCTGCCGTCCTTGTTCACAGTCTAGCAACTAAAAAACTAGCTTCAAAGGATGTGTAAATTTACTTTCTCGACGACCCCAATCAGCTTCAGATGCTCGTAGTTCGAAAGGCCTTGTCGACACAGGGCGAACAAGAGAAGGGCCGCCTGAGGGGGCTTCAGATCCTCGAGGTTGTATGCCGTCAACATATCCATCGTGTTCCTCACCTAAAATGTTTGGGTTCATACGCAATATCGGAATGCCTATATTTTAAAGATCTTTCTAGCCTTGCTCGATTTTTTTTGGCCGGAAATATAGCTAAATTCCATGATAAGCACAATCAAACACCTAAATAGCCCCCTGATCATGCAAAAGCCCCATTTATGTTGAAAAGTTGTATATTGCATTACATTACGCTGTATCTCTTCCTCGAGTGTCGGTTCATCAGGCACTGTCTGTCGCCGTTTCGAGGAAACTTTTTCCGGTCGTTCGGTGTCCTTATAAACCTGTGGAAGCCCAGCTTGTCGCAAGTTCAGTAAATAACTAAACCACAAGTTATTTCCCTTAGAAAAACATACGCTTCAGCTTCTGGAAACACTTCTCCAGGGGGCAGCAGTGCGTTGATCTTGCAGCCGGCTGCACGCGCAATCCACGCCAAGAACTAAAAACAAACGTAGCAAAAAGATCTGAGAGTACCATCGACAGTAACGAATCAGAGTCCAGCGGCTGGTCGCTTTTCTTGACGTGCTCACTAACATCCGAGATGGCTCGCCGGAAAGAATCATACATCGAGTAGCTGTTCGAACCACACAGAGACGCCTAAAGAAAATCTTTGAAAGTGTCTGGCAAGTACCTCAAACCCATTCAGGGTGCCTTTCAGGTTCTTGAGGTCGGCTGCTTTGGCCAAGAGGTGATCTAAAATTTGATTCGATCCAAAGAATAATAACCTACAATTTTCCGTTCCGAGAATGGAGGAAAAGGGGTCCCTTACGGTCTAGAAGTTCCCTTTGAAAAGAGACCCGAAAAAGCATACCTCTTGCTTCTTCTCTGCCGGGGCCGGAGTCGCATGCATGGCTTGTTGATGTTGGGCATCTCGAAGTTTACGTTGATCCCTGAATTCAAAAATAAATTAGGGAGTACAAGGGTGGAAACTGAAAAACAACTTCCAAAAGTGGCTCACATTAGTTTCTTCAACGCGTTTTTCTCCTCCATCCTTTTGCGAGCTGCTTCAGCGATCTTGGCCGCAGCAGCCTCCTGCTGCCTTTTCTTATGTGCGGTCTAAAAGAAAATACTTTGGCGGTCGAGAAACAATTACCAGGATTTCCGTTTTCGTTCGATTTCCGTCTTCGTTTGACATCTAAACTCCATATTTTTTGAAAAGTTTACGGAAAGAAAAGTTATAGAAGTCAACGCGTTATCAAGGGGCTCCTGCAAATAACGCTCTTTTCATCGCAATCTGGGCGCGAAATGAATGGGGATGTCATTAGAGGGGCGCGAAAGGGCTGTTAAATATGGGTTACCGTTAAAGAATCGAAATTAGGGGCTTAAATGGGTAACAAATTGCAAAAATGTAAAAACAGTTTTGCCTTTTGGCGCAGCAAAATCGGGGGCGAGGCGTAATGTAAACAAAGGCCCCGACCGCCTCGTCGATGGGCGTGCGGTGTACAAATTACTGTATTAACGCCAAACTAGAAAAAATATACCATTGGCTTCTTCTCTGCCGGGGCCGGAGTCGCATCCATGGCTTGTTGATGCTGGGCATCTCGAAGTTTACGCTGCTCCCTGAATTCAAAAATCAATTAGGGAGTACAAGGGTTGAAATGAAAAACAGCTTCCAAAGTGGCTCACATTATTTTCTTCAACGCGTTTTTCTCCTCCATCCTTTTACGAGCTGCTACAGCCGATCTCGGCGGCCACAGCCTCCTGCCGCATCATCATACGTTCGGCCTAAAAGAAAATACTTTGGCGGTCGAGAAACAATTACCAGCTTGTTCTGCGGGCCTGTGTCTTCTTTGGGCATCTAAAGACCATATTTGTGAAAGGTTTCCAGAAAGAAAAGCTATAGAAGTTAACGCGTTATTAAGGGGCTCCTGTAAATAACACTCTTTTCATCGCAATTTGGGGCGCAAATAAATGGGGATGTCATTAGAGGCGCCCGAAAGGGTCGTTAAATATGGATTACCGTTAAAGAATCGCAATTAGACGTTTTAAAAATGGGTAATAATTGCAAAAACGTAAAAAGTTTTGCCGTTTGCCGCAGCAAAATCGACGGCGAGACGTAATGTAACCAAAGGCCCCGGTCCCATCGTCGATAGGCGCGAGGTGTACAAATTACTGTATTAAGTGGCGCCGAGGCGCACAAATGGACCGGCAGTACTTTTTGGGGGTACGGTATCTTTCTACCGATCCACGCTTTAGGCACCGAAAAATTACGACACCTAAATACAGCATTACGCAACGTTGTACTCACTCTTTTTCACGTTATTTAGTAGTTTTTGCATGAGAACGGTTGATAACAAAGCTTTATTGATGCAACAACGGGGGAATAACAATAGACCGGTAGACCGGTAGACCGCTTTTTCGTTCAAATTTATAAAAGTAGACCGGTATCGGGGCTTTATTGCAGCTTTTTTAACCCGGTTTTTAGTCTTTAATGGAATTTTAGTTATTATTTTATTAAACTTTTTCTATTTGATACTGTTCTACTTTCGCGTTCTTTGTTTGAAACATTATCTAATAATTAGCGCTCTTCCCGTAATTCTTTGGCTTTCGTGTATTATATTGATTTATTCCTCGTTTAATACTTTGTTAGTAATCCGTGGTATTTAAAACTACATTTAGTGGGTAAATACTTTAAATAGCATATATTTAGACTAGTTTAATAACATACCGATAACTAGCGTCGTTTTCCGTGCCTTATGTGTAGTAGTTCGTGCTTCTACATCACCAGAGCGTGAAAACGATTATTCAAAGTGAAAAACCGACAGTAATGGGGAATATACCTTTCTGTAAACCCACCGATTTCCAGTTCAAGGATATGTGGTACAAAGGAAAGAAACTATAATAGTATTATCATACTGTTAAATGAAAGACAAAGCTGTAGAGGTTAGGATATTACTACTTTACCATACGAATAGTTGCTATTTAAAGTATTAACCAACATTACTAAAATATAAAAACCACGAAATACTAAAAGGTTGGACGAATACCAGGAAGAAATTATTGTAACAAAGGAAAAGCGTGGGAACTACGGAGATAACGCGTTTTGTGTAGATAACGTTTCAAATAAAATCTACCGGTCTACCGGTCTATTGTTATTCCCCCGTTGTTACATCAATAAAGCTTTGTTATCAACCGTTCTCATGCAAAAACTATAAATAACGTGAAAAGAGTGAGTACAACGTTGGTAATGCTGTATTTAGGTGTCGTAATTTTTCGGTGCCTAAAGGTGGATCGGTAGAAAGATACCGTACCCCCAAAAAGTACTACCGGTCCATTTGTGCGCCTCGGCGCCACTACTGTATTAACGCTAAACTAAAACGCAATTTTTGTTAAATCTTTTTTAGGCAACCTGGCAAGGGCAATGGAAAAGAAATGGAAAAGACCCTCTAAATAATGCTTTTCCTGGAAAGGACACCCTTGAAAATGTAATTTTGTTACAAGGGAAGCACCTATGGTCGCGGGGCGTTTCGGGATGGGCCCATCCTTTTTAAAAATGCAGAATTTTTCGCTGATTCCAAATCCGGTTCCGTTTTTTAACAAATAGCTCGTTTTAGAAAGCTATAGCGTTTCAAATTTCAATTTTTGCCCCTATTTGCAAGCTTAAAAGTCATAAAATAACAAAATATATACAACAACTTAAAATTTTCTCTCTGGTAAGAGCCTTATATTGTAAACTGTTGAAATCGTACCTTTGTTTTTTCTTGATTCCGGGAGATTCCAAATGACGACGAGTCCCGCACCGCGCGTTCCCGCTACGGGTCTAGGCCCGTGGCATTGGGAATCGCGCGGAACGGACGTTCGGCGTTTCGGATTTTTGCGTAATTCCCGACAGGACCAGCGCTGGTTGATTAATATTTTCAATTGCACGAAACGTTGGGTGGAAACAAATTCCGGGGATTCACACCTCTTTCGGATCAGTGACCACAGGCCCAGCGCCGTATCCAAGGTTTCAAGGTCAATCCGCCCGGTTTTACGTTTCACTTTTCCAGGACCAAACCTTGGCAACCACCGGGGCGACGAGACACCCAATTTGGAGAATCGTAGAAAGTCTTGTCGAGGTTGTTGGGGAACAGTGAGTGAACGAAAGAAGGGTGAGAAAGGTGTGTCCATCTTCTTTTCGCTTTTTATCAATCGGCTCCTCGATTCGGGGCAGGCATATCTCGGGGGGCAGCAGTCCATTTCTAGCTAGGATATTGTTGTATTGTTAGCCGAGGCAATGGTCAACCGATTCACCATCACGCGTTTTGTACTTATTTTTGTTTGCTTGCAGGTTGTCGTGGCGGTGAGTTTTAGGCTTGAATTTTAGCCGACACGAGTCTAGTTTTCTACGCCAAATTTAATAATAATTGAGCGCTAATTAAAAAGTAATCTTAAGAGGCGGAACAACGTTTATTTTCAGTTTTTTTTGTATGTATTATATGTTACTTTTTCAGCAATTTGACGAGGTGACATGGCTGGGACGAATTCGGGCGTTAAAAGCTGTATCTCCATTAGTTAAGGTAGTCGATAATTTGGTTATTTTTATGCATATTTGAATGCTTTTAAAATATAACTTGTTTTCCACTAGAAAGCTGCGATCATCGGTGTTCCTGAGGGGTCTTTGGTAGTGGACGCCGGCGGTTTTGGCGTAAGTTATGTACTCTTTACGCAATTCTTTCCAAACACAATGTAAATATATAAATTTTAGGGTACCAAGGAAGAGCTAAAAGCCTTGGCAACGTCACTGGGGCATGTTAGTCAAAAGGCGGCGTCCGGGGATAGTGCGATGGGTCTGGATGGGCTTCAATTTACCATCCAGCTGCCCACTACCGCTTCCGGGGTCTCCGACAAAGGCGATGCCATCTATTTAGCTAGGGCTGAGAAAGGTAATTTTAATTATACGTCTCTTTAAAGGCTTAATTTTAACAATACAACTTTTTTAGCTTATAAAATACAAAATTTAGCAATCGTTGTCACGATCTGCGAAGGCGGCGAGACCCCGGATGAGGTGAAGCTGGCCGTCGAAGCGCTTGCCGCCGAGCTGGACAAGCAAAACTTTTGGCGCGCGTAATTGATCTCTTCAGGTATAAAAATGTGAATTTTAATGTAAGATTAATTTGAAAACAAGACGAATAGATGATAAGAGAATAAATAGCTTTATCACAATAAAAAGAATGATCTGTACATACCTAGTAGTTGTTTTACCTCTAATTCCCGGTCAGAAATTCTTTAGAAAACAAATGTTTTTACTTAAATTGTTTTAATAGACCGTTTTTTTAATATAATTAGCGTTTAATAAGTTAAGGTTGTAAAAAATATTCATTTTAAAGCATTTCTGGCCAGGAAAAAAAGGAAAAAACGGTCTAAAAATTGACGTTCTTGAAATCACCACAACCGGCACTGCTTCTTGTTGACCATTGGTGAGTTATTTGGGCAGCCGAAGGCGACGGCAAATTCCGGGGCATTCCCGAGGACGATATTTACGCGTGCGGCCGCTGGACTGTGCACATCTTCGACGAGGTCCGTCAAAAGTGTCTCGTTCCGCCAATTTCCGCACCATGCCTGTAGGTAATTATAGCGTAAGGTTTTCACTACGAAATTTTTGACGTGTTCTTCCCCTGAACTTACATAAGCCGAGCTCATGAAGAAGATCTGGATTGGGCTGTACTTCTTCAGCTCGGGCGGGATCTTCTGGGGTTCAACTTGGCCAGCGCGGACGAGTTTTTCAGCCGCTCTTAGCGCGGCGCGCAAGCCGCCGTTGTCTGCGATGTTTTCTCCGAGGGTTTTGTAGCCGTCGATCTAAATCGATGCATTAATGGGCGTCTTAAAGGGAAGTGCAAGGCAACTATGCAATGAATTTTAACGGTGTAACCGATTACGATATTTATGTAACGGCGTAGCGTTTCGAACACTCGCGTAGCGTTGAGAAAAATCCTTAGCCAGCCAAATCCCCACTCACCTTCATCTCCAGCGGTTCGACCGTCACATTCCCATACTGCTCTATGAAGCACTTTTTTGTCTGTTCATAGTTTTTCAGCGTAGTCGCGTCCCACCAGTTTTTCTTGTTCCCCTTTTCGTCGAATTGAGAGCCTGAAGTTTAAACTTTAAGCTAATTACCGTACCCCTACCGTAGTTATCAAAGCCGTGCGTTAACTCATGGCCGATCACAAGGCCAATGGAGCCGTAATTTTGTATTCTCGGGAATGTGATGTCGTAGAATGGGGATTGGAGGATACCGGCAAGGAGAGCTGAATTTGGCGTTTTTAGGTTCTATTAAATCGTATCCACCCACCCATCATATTTAAATTCGGGTCATAGTACGCGTTCGTCTCGCTCGCCAAGAAGTCAAACGAATCGTTCGCATTCGTCCGGAGCAGCTGCCGGAAATTCCGGTCGGCGTTCCACCGCGCTATCGCCTGGGTGATCTGGAGCAGCGTCTGTGAGCTCGAGTAGTCCAGCTAAAACACGAAAAACTATAAAATTCCTCCATAAAACGCGTACAGTCTCGTACTTCTCGGCGGTGGCCGTCTGGTTGAAGATGATCGGGTTGAAGCCGATGAAGTTGGTGATGGCATTGGCCTGAGATTATAGGGTATGGGTGAGAGGGGGGGGGGGGGAGAGAGGGGAGAGGGAGAGAGAGAGAGAGAGAGAGCGAGTGAGAGAGCGAAAGAGAGCGCGGGTGAGAGAGATAGAGCAAGACAGCGAGAGAGAGAGAGAGAGAGAGAGAGAGAGAGGGAGGAGAGGGAGAGAGAGAGAGAGAGTGAGATAGAGAGCGAGCGTGCAAGCGAGAGGGTACAGAGAAAAACCCTATACCTTAACCCTAGCCGCCGATTTCGTTTTCTCATCCATCCACGTCGTCTCTTCCAAAATTTCCAGAAAAGCAGCCTTGATATTCTGCATCATCGCCCCCACCTCATCCACGATTTTTTGCGAAAATTTGCTGGAAATAGGACTAGATAAAAACTTGAATTTCAAGGGGAAGCAACAGTAAGACCCGAATTTAAGGGAGAGAATACTCACTGTTCAATGTAAATCACACTGGCGAGGTCCTGGAAGATTTGGGTGGCCTCGCTGAGGCAGTCGGCCTCGACATTTTCTTCGGTGACTACGCCGTAGATGCGTAGGTTGAATTCCTAAAAACACACTTCATAAATACCGAAAATTCCGTAAACGTACATTGTACGCATCCCGGAATCGTTGGTCCAGGAAGGGAAGCATGCCGAGGATCAGCTGAAATTGAGTGGTTTACAGGGGATGGGGAAGGGAAGCTGGGTAACGCTTGATTTCCTAAAGGCTCTCGGCTACACCTCCCTCCCTACCTTTCCCTCCTGATAATCGAGTAGTGTTTGATTGGGGATCCCAGCCAGAAATTCGTCGACCAGCTTCACAGCCCCATAATTCTCGATCCGGACGGGGTATGCATCAATGTCAACCACCTCTGCCATATCTTTCGGGACGATGGCACGGAAGTAGCGCGTGAAATTGATCTGAAAACAAGGGGGTTATCGAGCATAAAAATGGGTTTATTGATTACCGTATTGATCGAATCGGACAGCTCGTCGAGGCGTACTGTCAAGTCGGTCTTGTTGTCGGCGTTGAAACGGGAGGAAATCTAAAAAAACAACCGTTCAATGGTTTTTGGAAGTCTCTCATGGGTCGTATCTCGCTCTTTCGCTCTCTCTTCTCTCGCCCTCTCTCCTTTTCTCTCTCTCTCTCTCTCTCTCTCTCTCTCTCTCTCTCTCTCTCTCTCTCCCTCTCTCCATATCTCTCAATGTCTCACTCACTCGCTCGGGCTATCTCGATCTCTCTGTCTCATTCTCTGTCTTTTTCTCTCTCTCTCTCTCGCTCTCTCTCTCTCTCTCTCTCTCTCTCTCTCTCTCTTTCCTCCTTTTCTCCCACCTCGGCCAACTTCTTGTCGACGTAGAAAAAGTTAGCCACACTCCGGTTGATGCCGTCGGCGTGAATAAATTCGCCCTGCTCGTCGTCGTCGGCCAACAATTGGAAGATCTTCTTAAAAAATGTGCGCGCCTCGCCGAGTTGACTCTAAAATTCCCTTAAAAAATTGAATAATTGGTATTACCTCGAATATTGGTGCCGTGTAGTATTGATAGTTGAGGAGGGGTGGTTGGGGGCGATCTGAAGGGAAAGATTTCATAGTTTTTGGGCAGGCTAGCAGGGTTTTTTGGGAAAAACTGCAAGCGGCTATCAGCCTTGAAGAGGGCCGAAAGGGGTACTGGCAGAGATTTTTGAAACTGGGCATGCTAGCCGAGACCCTTTGAGGAAAGGAAAGAAAAAAAAAGGGGGGGGGGGGGAAGGAAGGCCAGATTAATTCAGTTTGACCACCCATTTAAACCCACGTTCAACACGTTTCGCGTCGAGTTGTACAAGTCCGGCACCACGGCCGCATCGAAAAATAGCGTGGCTGGGTAGCTGAAGATCAGGTAGTCGGTTAAATACGGTAACCGGGCTGCGCGGATTTTTCTAAAAGTCGCTTTCCGGTTTTTTGGGATATCGGGACTAGCCTGAGCATATCAAATAGCGGCTTGGATTTGAGGCGCTCTTGGGCCTCGCGGTCGATGCACTTCTCGTAGAAGTTGTACATCAACCAGCGTTCCCTGGACTGCTTGAAGAAGCGGGGCTCGTCGAAGAGCTCTGGAATTTGAGGCAGTTATTGAAGGATATTTGTTAGATAGCTCTCTCTCTCTCTCTTCCTCTCTCTCTCTCTCTCTCTCTCTATCGTTCTCTCTCTCTTACCTTGATATTCATAATTAACATTTTGAGTAATTATATCCGTTGCAGATACAGACAGCTCTGAATCCCCAAGAGGATTCTCCTCCTTCCACCCCGAACACACGAATTCGTAGAAATTCTGGCACGGGTCCAGGGCGGGATTGATCGAACGCGCCAATCCATTTGACTCCTTCTGCTTTTGATCATCTGCAAGTTGCGGATTTTTGCCTTCAATGGCCCTTTAACCGACGCCCAAAACTTAAATAAAACTGACTAGTCAGAATTTGAGCTAATCTACCGAAGATCTGGCCCCTGACGTCGCTGGTGACGTTGAGATTCTGGACGGAAAAGACCCGCGACTTTGTCCTGGCGGTGCCATTTGCGAATTTCTTCTGCGGGAGGATGATGGTGAGGTTTTCGGCGAGGAGTCGGGCGCCGGGCTCGAGACGGAGCAGTTCGGTCAGGGTTAGACTGAAAAATGTCGGAAGAGTAGTGAGGTAAAGTTTGTATTTTTCAAGGTATTTCAACCACTCATGCCACACAAAGCTTAAAAAACTGAGAACTGACAAAACCATTTCTTGAAACGTTAGAATTTTAGAGCGGTGTAACGCCTGGAATTTTCCGTATTTTCGGGTTTTTTTTTGTTTAAAACGTTGTAGCAATTTTTTATCCATATAACTTTCTCTTACCTCTTTTCCGCCTCTTCACCCTCCACGCACAAAAATATCGATATCAAAATCAGCGTCCAACACGAGCGCCACCGCATCGGAGTTCCCAGTGGATGGGGGCGAGAAATAAACACAACGGCCGGGCCACCGCTGTCTAGTTTTGGGAGTCTAGCGTCTAAACCAAAAAAGTATTGAATAATATGACGTACTTGGGAACGAAGTGGAACTGAAACTTTCAGACACGCTTGAAAATTAAAATATAGGTATAGTTGTGGGTCAGCGAGAGAGAGAGAGAGAGAGAAGAGAGAGCGAGTGAGCGAGCGAGTGAGCGAGCGAGTGAGCGTGAGTGCGAGAGTGAGAGAGTGATGGAGAGCTATAGCCAGAGCGAGAAACAGTGAGAACCAAAGAGCGAGAGTGAGCAAGAGCTGAACAAAAAATCAGACCCGTGGGTGGCATAAATCCCTGGGGTAATCGGATTGTCAACATATGGGAATTCGGTGAGGGTACGTCATGCTAGGTGTCAACAATTTGGTGATTCACCGAAAACGAGCGAGCGATAAAGAGCGAGAGAGAGCGGAGAGCGAGAGAGAGAGAGAGAGAGAGAGAGAGATAAAGTGAATCCAAAATTCGCATTTTTTGGGTAACGGTCCTCAACAAATACCTGAAACCCTTTGTCCCCAGGTGGGTCCCGTAACGCCCCAAAAATCGGGGGTCTCGAGTACGTTTCCATACTCGACCCTATGACTCGCTCGAGCCCGATTGACATATTTCATGCCGTTGATCTGCTAAACGCCGCCCCTCCCCTCTATGTCGTTTGTGTATATACACTTTTTTACGGGATGGCAGAGATAGAGAGAGAGAGAGAGAGAGAGGAGAGCGAGAGAGAGTGAGAACGACAGACAGAGAGACCGACACCATAATGGGCTACCGGTTCCCGCCGTGTGGCAATGCCCACAAAATCGCCGGCCAGATAGCCACCGGCGCGGATCAGCTGCAGGGCTGAATGGGGGCCCGGGCGCGCGCGTGCACGCCACAAAACTCGCTCTCGCGCCGTTCGCTTTGCATCCAAAAAGGGCGCAATTGGGGGGCAGGGAATGGGGGTGCGATTAGCTGGATTTTGAATTTTTTTTGCCGGGCGTCCAATAAATACGCTAAAGTGGAGTGGGGCTTTGAGGATAGACATTTTGAAATTGCGAATTTGTCAATTAGAAAAAATTGTGAATAACACACAAAAACCAAAAACCCAACCACCCAAAACCCCAAACAAACAAAAAAAAAAATTTATTAATTTTGACCTTAGTCTGCGCCGGCATACGAGGATGGCAAAACATAAACAGCTAACAGAACAAGGAAAAATCAGACACAGAAGAAAAATGCTGTAGAAAGCCTGGGAAAACAATTCCTAAGGTACTACAACGGGGAAGGAGTGGCCATAGAACGCAGCGTGACCCTTTAATTGGCTCGTAGAGACGGTTATTTGAAGAAAAGAGTGGCTGGATTTCAAACTGCGACACCAACAGATATCGCATCTGTCCAAAAACATAGGACACGCGATTTCACATCTGCGCATATGCGCCTCTGCGTAACCGTTGCTCAAGCCCCGGGCCCAAAAAAATCATCCATATTTTTTCAAATCGATTTTATTCAGAAATTTTAGCTCTAACACATGTGATAACAAAACTTCAAAAAAAAAAACATGAATTTAGGGGTTTGCAAAGTATGCCGCAATGGAATAGTAGTGGACGGTAGCAACCGCGGTATCTCATCGTGACGGGAGACTTCTTAAATACGAAAAATCGGAGATTAACTCTCACATTAACTTAAAGCACGACTACGCCTCGAACCTGTCAACACCTTGCCCGCGCCCCGTTTGAAACCGTAGATCGGATTTTTTATAGCTTTCTGGTCTTCTGAAACCTTCGAGCTTCGCAATTGTTGTGAATTCCCGAATTCTGCTCTTTTGTGCCCGTGTACCTTCCAACCTTGGCTTGGCTGCTGCATTTTTCCGAGCAGCCAAACAGGAGTGGTCTGTGGAATGCCCTCTGGAGTCTCTCTCTCTCTCTCTCTGTCTCTCTATTTCTCTCTCTCTCTTTCTCTCTCGCTCTCTCTCCCTCTCTCTCTCTCTCTCCGGCATTCTCCACTTTTATCTTACAACCCCCGATTCGGAATTGCAGATAAGGCCATATAAAGATCGGTGGCCGGGGGCTGGGTCGCGGACACGTGGTGACCCTCAGATTGTTACTAGAATTTGTCTAGATTCCGTAAAATAGATATAAATAACAATGTTTTTTTAGAGATGAAAACTTGGGCAATTCTTCTATTGCTCTACACGGGTACTGTGGCCGGGAAATGCGCTTGGGATGTGGGTTTTTGTCATCAAAAAAAAAACCCCGGATAGGCGGTTTAAGGACTCTTGTTTTTAAATTAATATGGCTTATTTTCAAATGGTTGTTAAGCGGGAAAAGCCCTTAAATTGAACTTTTTTTAGAATTGCAACCCCAATTCCAACGACAAAAATGTGCTGAACGTCCATCTGGTGACGCATAGTCACGACGATTTGGGATGGTTGATTACGGTGGATCAGTATTATGATAGGGGTACGGTTTTCCGGTACGCTACTGCTAAACGCCATATTTATTTTTTGGGAAAAGGGAGGGGGGGGGGGGGGGGGTTAAGGAATCATTTTTTTTGTAAATTTCGAAAGCTCTAGATCTTGGTTTACGGTTTTTCCAGAAGTTCAGCACATTTACGACAGCGTGGTGGCCGAGTTGGAGAAGGATCCGAGCCGACGGTTAGTTAAAGAGAAAGCGAGAGAGCGGGAGCGAGAGAGGGAGAGAGAGCATGAATGAACGCCTTTCAAAATGCTTTTTTCAGCTTCTCCTTTGCCGAAACGGGATTCCTGATGCGCTGGGTGGAAAGCCGGAATGCCAGTACGGTCGCACGTCTCCAAAAAGTGGTCCAAAACGGCCAAGCCGAGCTGATCGGCGGTGGCTGGGTCCAGAACGATGAAGCTGCTTCTCACTACGTTGATATCATCGACCACATGACCCTAGGGTGAGGCTTAGCGAGCTTAAGTTTTCGAAGCTCATAAAGACGTGAAGCCATCGAAGCTCACCTTCGGGTCGTTTTCAAGCTTCTGAAGCCGATCAAGCCCTAGAAGCTGCATAAACTTATTTTTTAGATATGAGCACTTGTCAACACTTTTTGGAGAATGTGGAGCCCCGAGGGCCGCCTGGCAGATTGACCCCTTCGGGCATAGCCGCGAATACGCAAGCTTGGCAGCACAGGTTTGTAGGAAAAAGCGTCAAAATTAACCTCGAGACCATCAATTTACGTTTTCAAAACAAAAACTCCAGATTAAGGATAAAATCAGACATAGAGTTTCTATTTTTCAAATTCAGATGGGCATGACGTCGCTGTGGTTTGCTCGACTTCACTATTTGGACCGATCCCAGCGTCATACCCAGAAAAACATCGAGTTCAACTGGGTCGGAAGCGATGATTTGAGTAAGTAGAGCTAGTCGAAGAAAGAAGGAGAGTAAGAGAGAGAGTCAGAGGGAGAGTGAGAGAGAGGCAGAAAAAGAGAGATAGAGAGAGTAAGAGAGAAAGAGAGATTTCACAATATTTTCAGAAACGACAATCCTGGGCGGTTCCTTCTTCAACCACTACAGCCCTTTGTCGGGCTTTTGCTTTGATACCGGATGCAACGACGAGGAATTGAATGTAAGCGTCAATTTATGTATATTTAAGCATTAAATGGATTAGCTTAAATAAACCAAATCGGTAAAGCATACCCTAAAAATCTCAAAAATTATTTTAGGATGGTAATATCGATCGGCGAGCCCGTGAATTTATGGATAAAGTCAAAGATCAGGTAGGAGGCTTGAAAACTATAATTTTTTTAATACGCTAATTTTATTTCTATTTTTCTAGGCCTCCCACTACCGCACCAACAACGTGATGCTGACGATGGGCGACGATTTCCAGTACCAGTCGGCCGGCAAGTGGTTCAAGAACCTTGACATCTTGATCAAATACATCAATGCTAATGTGAGGATCTACTGGAGGTTTCTTTAAAGGGGCTAGGAAGGCAAAAATGGAAAAGTCGAGCAATCAGTTGCCTCGATTTTAGCCAGCCATGGGCCTGAATGTGCAATATTCAACGCCAGCCTGCTACGCGGCTGCCCTGCAATCAACCGGCTCGATTTTCCAGCCAAAACAGGACGACTTTTTCCCGTAAGTCGATTTTAAAGGAATGTGGAAGGCTAAAATTACTGTAGATATTAGGCATTATAATCTGACAAAAGTTAAATAATTTAGGTACGCCTCCGGTGATCACAGCTTCTGGACGGGTTACTTCACCTCCCGGCCGACCTTTAAGGGCATGATTCGTCAAGCTAGCTCCTATTTGAATGTAGGTTCACGTATAATTTTGAGTCAGAATTTTATACAGTAATAGACTTTGTAGTCTGCGTTTTAGTTGTAGTTTGTAGTCTTCGTTCTTGGGTGTGGGCTAGACTTCTTTAAAAGTTGTCGCTTGCAGTTTTAGGAGCAAATTTATTTTTTGTAGTTTGTAGTCCGCAGTCGCTAGTTGTAATTTATAGTCTGTACGTAATAGTTGTAGTTTGTAGCCTGTAGCTTTTTTGTAGCCTCCATTGTATAGTTGTTGTTTATATCATGGAAAATTTAGGAACCCGTAAAGTACGATCATTATATCCAATTTTTGCAGCTAGCCAAGCAGCTATCAGCCAATTTCCTCCTTGACGACGGCCCCGCCCTTGAAATTGCCAAGCGGGCCAGCGGTCTTGTCCAGCACCACGATGCTGTCACGTAAGTCATAGGGCGCGTGTTGTACTCGTAGGGGCGCGCTTCGTGTCACGTTTATCCCGGCAACGTCCTCAACGCGTTCAAGCGTAATTCGCGTGAAAATGCCTGAAAAGCGTGAAAATCTATATGATAGTTAAATATCAGTGGCACGGCCAAGCAAGTGGTCACCTACGACTATGCCCAACGACTTGATAAGGGTATCCGACAGCTAGAGGTTTGTGAAATTTCGCGCTGCTGTCACGTTCCCTTTAAAGGTTCTGATCAACGACGCGCTGAAGAGCGCTTCCGGCGGTGCGGCTCCACCGAAACATGTGCTATGTCTGTTGAGTAATGAAACGATATGTGATGTTAGCAAGTAAGGGAAAAGAGAGAGTGCGACAGAGAGAGGGAGAGAGAGCGAGTGAGCACGAGCGATTTCTTATTTTTAGAGCTTCCGGCTCCTATGCAGTCAGCATCTTCAACCCGGTCGGAAAGGCGATGAGCTCCTTCGTACGCGTCCCTTTCTACCACCCTGTTGCCTCGGTCCAAGACGATACCGGCACGGCCATACAGGTCCAGGTCGGTTTGTAGTCTTTTCTAGTTTGTAGTCGAAAGTAAATATATTAAAATTAAATCTAAATTTCCGATGTAGGTGACCGCGGTGCAGTCCATCCCGACACTGTCCTCTCCGGATGCTGCCCCTTACGAGTTGTTCATTCCCGTCCAGCTCGGCCCCGCCGGATTCAAGACGTTCTTCGTCTCGGGCAGTGGGCTGACTGGAAGGTGAGAGAGAGACAGAGAGAGAGAGAGAGAGAGAGAGAGAGAGAGGAGAGAGACTCTTATTTCAGACCACTTCCCCCTCTTGCTGCCGTCCCAGAAACAGTCACCCAACCCAACCAATTCGACGCGGCCGCTATTGAAAACGAGGTTTGTACCTCTTCAATTTCCCGAAAACGAGTTCTTTTAAGTTTGTTAAACTCCAATTTGATACTAATGGCTTCTTGTCCTCCGTTCTCGACAAGAAAACTGGTGTTCGCCGAAATCTGCGGCAAGAATTCTTCTACTACGAGGTTTGAACGCCTTGAAAAAGTTGTATCGGCCATTAGAGCATGGGAAACAACGGCCAACCCTCCGGGGCGTATGTCTTCAGGCCGTTGACGCAGACGGCGAAGAGTTTGGGCACTGTGGTGGCGATATCGGCGGTTCAGGTAGGTTGGAGAGGGAGAGTGCGAGAGAGAGAGAGAGAGAGAGAGAGAGAGCGAGAGAGAGAGAGAGAGAGAGATTTTCCAGGGCCCACTTGTCCAAGAAGTTCGCCAAAAGGTCAACGACTTTGTGTACCAAACAGTGCGGTTGTACGCTGGGAAACCGCAGATCGAGTTCGACTGGGTGATCGGGCCATTGCCAAAGGAGGGAAGGTATCCGTTAAGGGTATTTAAATGTACTTCTTCTACAGTAACCCCGTCGGCAAGGAGTTCATCACTCGGTATACCTCGGAAATTGCTGGGAATGGAATTTTCTACACAGACTCGAGTGGTCGACAGGTTTTGAAGAGGACGTGTGTATCTTTATGTCGTTCTCTCTCATCGCGCTCTCTCTCTCTCTCTCGCCCTCTCTCTCTTCATCTCTCTCTAACTCCCCCTCTCTCCCCCCCCCCCCTTTCCCCCTCTTTCCAACTCCCCCCCCCCCCCTTCCAGCTGGGACTCTTACCCAATGTTCCAATACGAGGACAGCGAACCGGTTTCCGGAAATTACTACCCGGTCACGAACCGCATCTTCATCAAGGACACCAAGAGCCAAATGACGGTCCTTACCGACAGGTCCCAGGGTGGTACCTCCAAGGATGGCGCTATTGAGCTTATGGTGAGTTTTTGGGGCGTTGGTAGACGCACCGTGACCGCAACCCGTACACCGAAAATTGCATTTTCAGCTGCACCGCCGTTGCTTCTACGACGATCACTTTGGGGTGTCAGAAGCGCTCGACGAGCCCGGAAAAGACGGCAAGGGACTGGTTGTCCGTGGACAGCACTGGCTACTCATCGGCGACGCCGCGGTGAGTGTTTAAAGGGGTTGGGAATGCAGGATTTCGATTTTAAGGTCTTTTAGGTACTTTAAGACGATACAGCTTTTGAATAATTGTAAGTATTCATTCCTTATTGATTTTTGCATCATCATCCCTACTTGCCTGTGCCTTTAAAATGCTGCCATTCCCAGACCCAAGCAGCTATTCACCGTCCGATGGCCGTCGAGATGTTCCACCGCCCGATCGCCGCCTACGCTACGGTCGCCGATCCTGCCGGCTACCGTAGCCAGTACAAGACAAAAGTAGGAATTTAATTTTTTTAAAATCCGTATTCTAGTATTCCGGCTTGACGGCCTCGCTACCGAACAATGTGAACTTGTTGACGCTTGAGAAGAGGGGCAATGAGGTGTTGCTCAGACTCGAGCACATCTTCCAGTCAAATGAGGATTCTCAGCTCTCCCAAGCGGCTACTGTCGATTTTGGGGTGAGTCTGGCTAATTGGTGGCGGTGGCCCAGAAAAATCTGGGAGCTGGCGCTCACTCCCTTTCTCTCTCTCGCTCTCTCTCTCTCTTGCCGAATGCCTTCTTTTTTCAGAATCTCTTCACCGGCTTCAAAATCCAGAGCGTTCAGGAGCTGTACCTGGGCGCAAATCGGAATCTCACAATGGGCGGTAGGCTAGCTTCTACTCAAGCCCAATCCCGTTTAGTCACCACGCAAGTCACCCTCAAGCCACAACAAATCCGCACGTTCCGTCTGGCCGTTCAGCCCAAATAGGCACAAGCAAATATTTATTAGCGAAAATGCAATTATATTGTATAAACGATTAAATATTTAAGAATTCCCGTTTCTCATGCACTTCCACGTTGGGCTGCTGCTGCTGAAAAATGTGTTTTTAAACAGATCTTTAGGAAAAAGGCTTTAAAAACTTGGCTTAGGAATTCTCTGGTACAAAAAGGTAAGAAACGCAGTATTCTTACCTTGCGAATTGAGGAGTGGCGGTTTCGTGTACGATTCTTTGAATTTCTGCTCGGCGTGGTAGCGGGTCATCCTTAACTTCGTATGATCAAAGGGCATTCGTCAAAGAAACTCTGCTATGTTGCCCACTAGCTGGTTGCTGGTTTTTCGGTTTTCTGTCCCAATTAGCAAAAGAATTCCAGAAAAACGTCTTTAAGTCTACCTACCCCATAATCTCTGATATCCCCCAAACCAACCTATGGCGATGGTAATAGTACACGGGCATGATGAGGTATTTGAGGATGCTCCAGGGGAAGATGTGCCGGATTAGCATCTGTAAAACATGTTCAAGACGTTCAGGGATGACAGCTGAACCCTCTATTTCTCAAATAAACCTTGCAAAATACCCTTCGGATTTATTTTTTTTTAATCCTGAGGTGTCTCTGATAGCTATCTTTAACATATTAGCTTTTTCTCAAAGAGTATCTGCTAGCTTGCTACATCTCAAAGCTTCTACACTAGACAGTTTTATCATTAAAGCTTGATCAAAACAAATGGTCGATGCTAGTTTGCCCAATTTGCCAAGATTTTTTACCTGGATCTCATGATTGAAACATCCGGACGTCACCTTGACGAGCCCGACGGTGTTCACGGCTTGATGCGCGAATTTTTCGGGGAGCACGACAAAGAGGCCGCCTTTCTGCAAAAAGGAATACGGTATTGGGTACGGTACTTGGCTAAAGCTACAGAAAATACAACTACCGAGTAGTAGACCATTTTTGTGGCCACCAAGGCCGGCGTCAGGTATTGCACGGAAATCGTCTTGTACTCGCGGTCGATGCACTCCGAAAGGAAGGACATTACTGCCTAGAAAAGGGCATTTATAGCTTGGAGTTTGTAGTTGGCTACGATACATGAACTAGTTAATAAATTGAGGCTGATGCATACTACGGCACGCTGCATTGTATAGTACGTTTCGCTACGCTCCTCCAACCCCCACGAAGGGGCCCGTTAGATAGCCGCGTAGATGATGGGGGGGGTGGGCGTACCACACCTTACGATGATACATTCTAGTGTACCAGACTACAAGCTACAAACTACAGTACGCTACATTTTCATACGCCTAGCTGCAGTACTACCACAATTATCCGCTTAGTTACGCTACGATACGCTACGCTACGTTACGCTAGAGTGCGCTACACCACGTTACGCTACGTCCAAGGTTTGTTACGTTGCGTTACGCTGCGTTGTACAACACCCTACGCTACCATACACTCTGCTGTTTTCCGCTACGCATGCTCTGGCACGCCATGGTACGTTGCAGTACACACCACAACGATTTCTTTCAACTCATTAGCTTACCTTTGAAGCACAGTAGGCCGCGAGTAGTGGAATCGGGTGGTAGCCTTGGCTGAAAAACATTAAGTTTAATTTCGATTAATTTAAGAAAGCTGGTTTGCAATTTCTTGGACCTGTCGCGCTTCCCGTAAAAACTGAAAGTCTTACCTGGACGACAAGACGACGATTTGTCCACCGCCATGTCGTTCCATCGTCGGGAGGACGAGGGAGAGGAACTGAAAAAGAAGAGTTCATCGATTACGACATGAAATAAATCTAGCATAAACCGATTACGACATTAAATCAGCTTAGTATAAACCGATTACGCGGTGAAATTGAGAGATGGATACGTCATGACAGTAATTTTCTAGAAAGATTCTGCGTATTACCTCAGCACTTCCAAGGCCATTGACACGCAAAATCTGTCGATCCGCCTTCGGGTTGTCACCATAACGCTCGAGATTTTCTCGGCCGACACCGACACTGTTTACTAAATTTAAAATTGTATTTTTGAGGCCTACTATGACATACCGACAAAGCCAATATCCAGAGTGTCAATTTCGTGGCGGAGCTTCTCGTAGTCACCTGTCTCAAAGTCGAACAGGATCGTTTTGACGCGACATTTGTGGGTGAGTTCTAAAAAGTGTATATAATTACTCTCTCTACCTCTCTTTCACTCTCTCTCTCACTATCTCACTCTCTCTCTATCTCTCTCACTCTCTCACTCTCTCTCTCTAACTCTCTCTCTATCTCTCACCCCTACCTAAAAAGTCTTGGACATTCTTCAGCTTCTCCTTATTCCGGCCAATCACGACAAATTTCCGCATCCCCCGCTTTGCCAGCTCCGTCATATACGCTTTTCCAATGCCATCCGTTCCGCCGGACACCACTAAACATTACATTTTACAGAGTTTATGATCCAAATCTAAAATCATAGACTTTCATCCCTTTTGCGACCGATATATTTCAGTCTATTTCGAGAAAGTCCAGTTCCTTTTTGAAACCATGAAATAGACCGTGAAATTGCGGTCCAGGAAAAAAGTGCCGGCCGTAATTTGGAAAGGAAACAAGACAAAAAAGTGATAAAACAGGTTTGCCACGTTTCGCTGGCCCCCGGAAATTCGGGTAGAACAGAAATTGGGCGGGTCAGAAATCAGTGGGGGGGAGGGGGAGAAAAAACAGCCCAAAGAAAAAGGAAACACAAAAAAAATTAAGTAATATCAACTTTTAGAAAATTTGATTTAAAACCTTACGCGTCCATCGGTGCTCATATTTCCGCAAATTGGGCTTGTAGAAAATCGGGGCGATGAGGTAGACGAAGATGGCCTCGAGGAGGGCGATGGCAGTGCGGATTATTCTGGAAAAATAGGGTGGATTAAAGGGGTTCGCAAGTCAGATGCCGCCGCTACGCAAAACGACAAAACCGCGCACGGTCTCAAGTCCCGCCGCTACCAAAAAAACTGCGTATTTTGGAGCATGGTGTAGCCGTGAAGGCCCAGCTAACAGTCGGAGTTGATCCGCTTAGAACCCAAGTCTAGTTATGTTTACGCGCTTCAGAAAAAACTCGTCTATACAAGGAGTGATTGCGGATTGGCGCGGAACGGCGGCATTGTGCCGAAACCGGTTCGGTTTGAGTGAGCCGGTGGCGGTTTGTTTGCTTTGCCATAACAGGGGATTGGCGGGTTTTTCGGCACAACCATAATCGTTGAAAATACTTGATAAGTAATACGCTTTGAAACTCGCATATTAGTACCGGCTGTTTTGAATCGGAAAATCGGAAATTTCTGTATAAATTTAATGCCGATTGTGACAGGAGCGCGCCAATAAAACAGGTTTCTAATTTGCATTAAGGATTTCGAGACCCTGAACTCTGCAGTTTAACGAATGCCGAGTCACGTAATGCGCAACCTTGAACGTCCCCGACTTGGCGCCGCCGCCTGGTCAGCGCTAAATTTGAGGTTTAGATGATAGTAGGCGTATTTTAGCATACAGATAGAAATCTAAAAAGTGGAATTTTGTAATCCCAAAAAAATTTTAATCGGGGAACTAAACTTTTATTTTCATTTTTTTGGTAATTAGGTATTTTCCATTTTTCAGCCGTTTCAAGATGCATACGTTAATTCTACAGTAACCAGGTAACTTTCAGGTCCGTATAGACGCCTAAAAGCCACGCCAGAAAAAACCAAAAACTAAAACTAGACATGAAACTTAACTAAACTCCGAAAAGATTTTGCAATATTTACAAAAAGCTTACTAAATTCCTGAGCAACCCAGTGGCTTGCCAGTCCCTTTAAAACAACCAAAAAAAATTCCATTTTCCGTGTGGGACCCAAAAAAGACTCGAAAAACTGGAAAAACCCACGGTTTCGACCTATTTTTGGGTTTCCAGGAGACTACGGTAGGCGCACACTAACCGGGTATTTTATTAAGCCATTAAACCCCCTGTAAAAAACGACAAACCTGTATCCAACATAGCAATATGGTATCCAGAGCAACATGGCAATAATCTGTTGGTATGGCTCGAAGATGGAGTGGAATGGTGAGGGTGGAGGGGGAGGAGAAAGTATTGGGGCGGGAGGGAGGGCGATTCCCATCTCCGCTGCTGCTGCTGCCCCGATGTCCGGAATCGGTGCCATCTATTCCGCGCGCTTTCGGGACGGAACGTCCGTAAACGAGGGGGATTCCTGGAATTGCCTTTTGCTCTGTTAGGTCGAGGAAATCCTTTCGCACTCCTCGTTGAGAAAAACCAAAACGGGGCGCCTGCAAAGTACCAGCCGGAAAAAGCTGGTATGCTCATTTTTGAGGTACTAAACTGTTACCGGGGGGAGAGCTGACTTTTCCTCATAATTTAGTAAGTTATTGCAAAAAATTTTTAATATTATTTTAAAAAAAAATAAAATTATTTCCAGCAATAAAATTACTAAAAACATTATGTTCCCGGATAAAGTTTGTCTTGTTTCACAGGCTCTCCTTTTTTTAGTAAAAACCGTAAAGTTATAAAAACAAAAAAATTGAGCCACACCTAAAATGCAAATTTTAATCGAATTCTCATAGGAATTCTCAAAAAATTTTCGGGGTTTCTAATGGGATCGGGTTGCCGGGTTGGGTACTAGGACATTAGCGGGGGGAGGATTTCTACCTAGCTATTGATAATACATAACATATTTTTATGGTGCGCTTAATAGCTTTGCATTGCTACAAAGTTTTAAAAACATTTTTTTATTTTTACCCGTTCTGGCCATTTTCCAAACACTTTTTTTGCCAAAAAATCGAAACGTGCGCACATTTTATGGTTTTTGATGTGTTTTTCAGATCCCAAAACCGTCGAATAACCTTTCCAAAATTGGTTTATATTTTGTTATGAGGCCGTACAGGAAAAATGGGGAAAATTGGCTCACCCGCCGCTAAAGTCCCCCTCGCTAACAGTCCAGTACCGTAAAACCGTTGGCATGCATCCAAAATTTGTAGAATTGAGAGATCGCAAATTTTTCTGTTTCTCTGGAAATATTTTTAAAAAAAAAAAAATTGTTCATATGGATTCACACGAGTTAAAAAAGGGAAAACGGAAAAGTTGCGAACACGTTTTCAATGGAGAAAAGTTGACTTGAATGCATGAATCTAGGGCTCAAGCTGGAAGCTGCAGGGGGTTTGGGGGGAAGTTCTCGACTGATTCACCGGGATAGTGATTTCAAGTGGTCAGGGCAAAACCTGAAATAGCAGCCAGGAAGGGATGGAAAGGGCAGGCAAGGAAACCGTTAAGCCGGATTTGATCTGCTCCTTGCAACCCCGGTTGTTTTCCGATTTCTTTGGCGCCTCCGGTCCCGATTTTACCCATTTCCAGCGAAAGTTATCTAAATTAAACAATAGGCTTACAAAATGCCAAAAAGCTCTTCGAACACAACTTTCAAATAATCAAAATCACAAAATTTGCAAAATTTTGTAATTCCAGTCAAGAAAAAAAATCAAATAATTGGCATTTCGAGAGTAAAAACCCGAAAATAAAAAAGGGAAACTTGCTTCCATAGAATCCAGGATTTTTACCTGCGTTTTAACAACTTAGAAAAGCGCATAAATTTGACACCAAAAATTTTAACAATAATTTATTTTTTAATTAAAGAAAAGTAGCCAAAAATAGCCGAAAAATAGCATATTTTCTTCGACAAACATTGTTATTGCGAGTAAACAAGACACAACCAGTACAACCTAGCTAAGAGGGACAATCGAATTAACTAATTTGGCGGCAAAAAGGTGCTAGAACACTGCCGTTTTCAGTGTCCTTTTTATTATTTTTGTAAAGTATATTCATAAAGCCTAAATTTTACGCATTGAACACGTATGAAAGCGCGGCCTAATTTATCAAAAATGTTAAATCACGCAGATTAAAAACCAAAGAAAGGATGAAAAAGTAGAAGTTTGACGAAAAATGCTACAAAAAACATATTTTGCATTACCAAAAGTGTAAAATACGGATCCTAATATTCAAGACAAGGCCCGCAAACCATGCTGCTCGTTTATGGCTACTTCCTGCTGGGGCTGCGGGGGTGAACTGGTTCCAATTCTTCTCAAGGCTCGTGCTCACAACCACAGCCACCCATCCGACCCGACCCCCACAAAATTGGCAACCCCCAAACATGGGCAACACAAGACGGGGGTCTCCTTTTATGTCTGGCATGTCTTTTAATTGACTGGAGCCGGAAAAAGAGGGTGATCCCGTGGGGTGGATTTTGTGTAATACCAGCGAATGTCTACCCAAAATCAGTCGGGCCCACTACAGATCAGCGGAGATCGATTTTAAAGGGACTTTACAGAAGCGGTTTTTTGATTTTTAATATTGATTTTCCATGGATTTCGATGAAAAAAAGACGACAAACACGCTACTCACATGATTCCGCGGTGTTCGCGAGTAGGAGGATGGCGGATAGTGCGCAGACGGGGGGTGCAGACACACAGGGAGGGGGGGGGCGGAATAGAGGCGAAGGGGACTAGACTATAGGGCGGGGGGGACAGGGGGGGCCAGAGCGCAGATTCTCCCTTCCCCTGGATGCCTGCCAAGGGCGGAATGCTGTGTACTAGCACGTAACAGCACGATTAAGCTGACGTAATCGATTACGAAACGTATCTTCGAGTGTGAGCGTTACGTTTAGTTGGGTTGAGACTGATCAGTTCAGATTTATTTTCTGAGTTACCAGAGTCTTTAAGGGGACCGTCAAAGGGATTTTGTTGGCTATGGATTTTTTATGGATTTGGTCGCGCGACGCACGCACCAGACGCTGTGCCGCGTACGTTGCGTGCCGCGACTCCTGCAGAATCGGACCCATAGCCCGTCCATTGCGTGATGGATGACGATGTATTTCGAAGCAGACTGAACTATGTAGAGTTGGAATACGCGTCACCGGCCGCGGGGCGGCATAATTCGATAGCGCTGCCTTGCTCGTTCCTTTAAAGGCACTATGATGTCAAAATTTTCATTTTTAGGCAGCGAACCCTCGTTCAAAAAACTTGACGTTGCTGTCGAAAAGCATCAGAAACATGTTTCGTTGCAAAAAAGGCGAAGAAAAAACCATTTAAAAAATTCAAAAGGCTAGAATTATTAAAATTACGTTAGGATGCCAAAATGATGTCAGAATTTTGAAATTGCGGCGTTTTCACGTTTAACCAGGGACTAGAATATACGCGCGGTGACGTCGTTGCGCAAGAATCTGGCTATTTGCCAAGAATTAAAGCTGGGGAGCTTGGACAAAACTTAATTGCTACTTTAAAATAAACCTAGCGGGAATGAGAATGGAATTGATAGTATGCCAGATGGTGTGCTATAAAAACGGGCCCCCACCCCTATTTTAAAGAATTTTCCCGAAATAGGGCGTCGTTTCCCGAAAAATTTCAAGGCGCGCGAAGACGGGGGCTACGCAACAATACAGGGTGTCCCAAAAAAATCCCCCCCTTCCTAGCCGGCCGCAGACCTGTCTGATTTTTACGATTTAGGTATCTATCGAAAGCACTCGGAAAGGCGAGTCCAGCACGTCTTGCCAATTTTCGAAATGTCGGAATTTTTTGCTCGATTTTCGGCATTTTTCAGGCAAAAATGGATACGCTTTTTTGTCCAAAACGCAGTTTAACCGGCTTAAGCGCTATCCAAGCTGTGTTTTCGCAAACGGCTTTCAAAGAGCTGTCGTTGGGCTGCCAGGAAAGGCATAAAAATTCTTAAATTGCGATTTTTGTAAAAAACACCTTGGTCAGAAAAAATCAAGAAATCCGCGCGTTTTGCAAAAAACATTAGTAAATGATAGAAAATTTTCAAAATTTTAAGAATCCGAGAGACGTGCTGGACTCGCCTTTCCGAGAGCTTTCGATAGATACCTAAATCGTAAAAATCGGACAGGTCTCGGCCGGCTGGGGGGGTTTTTTGGGACACCCTGTACTGTGACCCTCCCCCGTCTAGTGGAAAGTGCAGAAGTTTCTTTTCCTATTTTCCAAGATTTTTGTGGTGCGCGTCATCCACCCCCCCCTCGAAGATTTATTTTGTGGTTGTGCCCCTAGCCGGGGGTCTGTCCTATTCCACAGAACGAGCACTGATCGCCCCACCCACGCAATCCCATAAAATAGACGTGAAAGTTGCATGTTGTTTCCGACAAGAAAAAAGATGGAAAATGTTTTGCCCGAATTCGCAAGATTTCGATAGGTTTTGTCTGGGTGTGTAAAAACCTGCAAACTGAGAAAACCAGGGTGTAGCTGATTAAAAAATTGGAAAAACTAAAAGAAAAACAAAAGCAGGTCTTTAGAAAATTTAAATACGGTAAAAGACAGCTTTCGGCTTAGATTCTAATATAAACCCTCTAAAACTGCTACGAAAACAATAGTAAATCGAATGTCATGCACTTTGAAAGTATTTGAATTTTTAAATCGTAAACATCCCTAAAAGAAAACTCTTAAAGATACTTTAAGTATTTTAAAAGATCAAAAATCACTCCCAAACGATACTATGACAGCACATGACCCGGGGCGTAAATTGTAGTGCTGCGTAGCCTGCAACGACTACGCTGCGCTCCCCTGGACACCTTTATTTTGTGCATACCTTGTAAAACATCGTTTTTCGGTTTCTCATCTCTTTTTGGTGAAGAAGGGCGTCCAACGCATAGCGGGCGCGTCGCGTGATGCTACAACACGCAACAACACGCACCACATACGCACGGTTTTACATTGCGTAGTCGATTTAACAGCGATGAGGCGCGCCACGGCATTCCGCCCTTTACCAGTTGTGTTCGTTTGACCGGGACAGGATGGCAGGCATACAGGGGAAGTGAGAATCTGCGCTCTGGCCCCGCCCCCTGTTCTCTTCCCCCGTGCCCTATAGTCTAGTCTCACTCTTTCGCCGCCTATTCCGCGCCCCACCCCTCCCATGTGTGTCTGGCGCACTATCCGCCAGCCTACTCACGAACACCGCGGAATCATGTGTCGCGCGTCGCGTGTCGCTGTAACGGCAAAATCCATAGACAACGGAATCCCTGGAGTTGATCCCGCCCCTTTAATGAATTTTTCTGCGTTGCCAGTTCCTTCAATGCGTGAATCAGCGGCTTATAAGAAATTCTGCCATGCTATTTTTTTTTAATTCCCAACCCATCACTTTGTCCGAGAACTCTGTGACGATTACCGCATCCCCAATAATTTCTATTAAATTATGGCCGCTCTCCCGATGGGTAGGCCATCCGTACTTGCCGCATTCCGTGCCAACCTGCAATTTGCTGGATTTTAAATCAATTATCTTCCGCAAAAAGGGGGGTGTTGAAGCGGATGGGAATGGAAATATCTACTGCATAGACACCAATTTCTGGTTATCTCCGAGATTACTGGGAGTTTTTTGGCACTGGAGTGTTAGCGGGGGGGTTCGGCTGACGAAGCTAATGTTGATTTTTTGCCTATCATATTAAAAATATAGATTTTTATACCGTTTTTAGTAAATTTTGTTGGTTAGACAGTTATAAAACGGTATAAAATTTCGAAAATTTGAATATTTTACCATTTTTCGTTATTTTTTTCGTACATGTTTGATAAAAAAAGCAAAAACTTTCGAAATATTTTTGGTATAATTTTAGATATGTTTTAGATCTAAAAAACTTGTAAAATTCTTTCAAAATAGTGCATATTTTATTATAGGGCCGCACAGGTTTACTAAGGAAAAATTATCCCCCCCCCGCTAACAGTCCAGTGCCATTCACCCAAACAAGACTTCCGAGTCCCTTTAAAAATACCATTTTTTGCATCTAGATCCCAATTTCAACCGCAATTTCCGGGTCAACTACGTCGCCAGAAAACACTGAATTTTATTGCCAAAAAGCTGTTTCAAAATATTCTGATTACGGTATTCCACAACTCCCTAGAGAGGTCACCCTCTGCTCTGACCATGTAAATACACCAATTAGCACTTCCCCACTGTTTTCCGGGAATCCCCACTAGTTTTATGTGAATTCCACCTGTACCAGTAGCGCCGGGGCTGTTTTTGCAAAATCCAATTCCAGAACTATTCTCGTTTCGGGAATTTTTAATCTAGATCCCTCGCACCTGTCCGACCTTTTGAAAGATGGTAAGTCCAAAAATTGGTTTTGGAGGAATGGGCAAAACAAAGTAATGTTTTTTATGGTTATTGTGAATTCCCGCCAAAATACCGTCAACCAAGATCTCGAAAACCATAATCCCGACGGCCATAATGCCGACACCCAAAATACCGACAGCCAAAAACCACGATAGGTAGAATTCCGACAGGACAAAATCCCGACAGCCATAATCCCGACGTGGCAAAATCCGCCAAGATCCCGACAACCAAAATTGACGCTATCGTTGATGCCGTTTCATTTAAACAGCTATTTTCCATGTCGGGGATAGGGCCCGTAGGGATTATTGTCGTGATTTTGGCTGTAGGAATTATTTATTTTTGTCGGGATTTTTGGAGCTGGGATTTCAGTTGCCGGTATTTTGGTGCCCTTTCCGTTTCGTCGGGTTACGGTACGCTGCGGTTGCGTCACTTTGCGTTGGCGTCGCGTTGCTTCAACTTCCCTTTACGTTTCTTTGCATCGCCTTCAGCCTCACGGCGGCCCGGCTCCTAATAAAACGTCCGGTAACTTTGGAAGACCGCAACGCGTGCGATAGACGCGTCGCGCAATTGCGAAAGCAGGCCCGCGCAGCTAAAAACCGGTTGCTATTCCGCGCACCCGCTCGCAACGCGCGAAAAACACGTACAGTACGCCCTTTCCCTTGAACCATCTGGACCGAACCCATGGGCGGTTGTGGCCTACGCACCGTTGCGCCACCTGGCTTATCGCGGTAGCGTCTAAATTCAAGCTAAATCCTAACGAGCAAGGGGCTTTGTCTCCATTTTTTGCCCACCTTTTTGAAGGTTGCGGTAATTACATGGTGTTTTTTAGAAAACACAAATTGCGGGTTGGCTAAGATTTTTCAACTTTCAATCCTTAAAAATATTTTTATGGATTTTCACTAACCTCTACTTCGATTTTTTCGAGCTTTGAAGTGGCCAATACAATTACCAACCCGCAAAAATGGCCCCAAAAATACCTACCCACTAATACCTGCTAATTTTTGGGCGGAACTACGGTACTCTTCAAAAATGAAAGTGACCGATTTCGGTCCCATACCCTAGAATTACGCCAAGTCCTAAAATCACTTCCGAAATGCCGAAATCCGGTTTATTGCCGGTTTCAACCGGCCGGCTAGCCCGCCAAAATATGCAATTTGTGGCGCTGCGGCGCTAGGTATCGTTGTTTTTGTCATTTTTGACCGGCCAATTGGTACTACGGTCTTTTCCTCGCTTAGGTGGTTTGGGCTGGTTTTGAAAGGCATTTAAAATTTAATTTTATTAAAACTAAAAGAATTGCTTCGTATTATGACAAAATATAAAATTTGTGGCATACTTAGCTTACAAAATATGGATTTTTATTCGGTTTTCGATGAAATTTTTCTCAAATCCATCACTTTGACGCTCGAATCGGTGCTTTTGCAGTAGCGGGGGGCGGGGGCGCAAAGCCTAGTTTTTTGCAGAAAGCAAAAAATAATAATAATAAATTCTAGCAACTTCAGATCAAGTATTTTACTAATGTTTTTCGTAAAAATTAACTAAATTTTTAATAGAAAAACTATTTTAAAACTTTTAAAAGCTAGATTTTTTGAAAAAAATCGCTATTTTTTAATTTTTTTTCAACAAATTTTGTTAGGTTTTTAAGTTTAGAAATATTAAAAAAAATTGGAAACACTTCCGCTATCTATATAAAAGAACGAATACCAAAGAAAAAAGTTGATCCTTTGCTAAACTGCCCCCCCCCCCGATAATGCGCAAGAACCCTCAAATTCCATACGCAACCCCGAATCCACTAATTTCAATCCCTAGGCCGAAAAACAAGGCGCTTTTCCCCTCGAAATTCATTCCATTTCGG